>JAACNH010000156.1:0-377357 GCA_019447015.1 Hymenochirus boettgeri | reverse complement strand
TGTGGTGATATCCTGATACAATCCCATCTCTCTGTGTATGGACAGACAGGAGGCAGGTTATAGGCAATGTGGTGATATCCTGATACAATCCCATCTCTATGTAATACCAATATTCAATAAAGGTAGTCGTTCACAGCCTGGTAACCTCAGACCTGTAAGCCTAACATCAGTGGTAGGGAAGTTGCTGGAAACTTTGTTAAGGGATCATATCCTTGATTTTGTCTCCAGAGATCATCTTATTAGTAGTAGTCAGCATGGATTTATGAGAAATATTTAATTGTTTTTTATGAAAAAGTGAGTAAGAAGTTAGATTCAGGCACAGCAGTGGATGTGAAATATTTGGATTTTGCAAAAGCCTTTGATACTGTGCCACATAGGCGACTAATGTATAAACTGAGGACTGTTGGCCTTGAAGAAAACATTTGTTCATGGATAGAGAACTGGCTATTGGACCGCAAACAGAGAGTGGTGGTTAATGCAGCTACATCTATGTGGGTTAAAGTTCTAAGTGGGGCCCCTCAGGGTTCCGTACTGGGGCCACTTCTGTTTAATCTGTTTATAAATGACTTAGAAGGGGCATTGAGAACAAGGTCTCTGTGTTTGCTGATGACACTAAACTATGCAGAGCTTTGGAAACTTCCAATGATGTCAAGTGCTGCAAGCAACCTAGATAGATTATCACAATGGGCAGCAGAATGGCAGATGGATTCAATGTTGATAAATGTAAGGTGATGCTTTGGGATTTAATAATCCCTGTGCCCCCTACACCATAAATAACTCTGAGTTAAGTGAATCTGTAATGGAAATGATTTGGGGGTTCTGTAGATACAGACTTACTGTGCAACCATGCCAGGTAGCAATGGCTAGAGCTAGCAAGATATTGTCTTGTATAAAGAGAGGAATAGATTCAAGGGAGAAAATATTATTCTCCCTCTTTACAAGGCACTGGTAAGGCCTCAGTTTTGGAATCCCGTATACAAAAGGGACATCTTGGAAATGGAAGCAGTTCAGAGAAGGGCAACTAAATTAATAAGGGGAATGGAGGGGCTTGACTATGCAGGCAGATTAGGCACGTTATAACTAAATTAATAAGGGGAATGGAGGGGCTTGACTATGCAGGCAGATTAGACAAGTTATAACTAAAATAATAAAGGGAATGGAGGGGCTTGACTATGCAGGCAGATTAGACAAGTTAGGGATGTTTACATTAGACTTTTGGACTTAAATTTACCCCTTTGTGTGATAATAAAAACTCTATCATAGTCTTGGGTAGTTTTCTGTTGAAAGTCCATGGACCTAATGGTATTGATCTAGAAAGGGATTGTGGGAAAGAAATTGCTGTCATTGATCACGAGAAGACATCAGTAGCCCGAACATCCATCTTGCAGTTCACACCTAGTTCTTTGAGAAAATCAGGAAGCGGAGAGGGGGGGAAACTTGTTCGAATAATAGGTGTGAAGGGGTATGGCATGACAATATAGCTGTATCAGATCTGGGTAAATTCAGCTATAAAGGGTAAGTAATCCTAGTCCTTTCGATAGGGGCAGGGACTGTAATAATACGAAGGGAATAAAGAAAAATAGGATGCGTGGTGCACAAGTCTTGTTCCAACTATAGAGGAATCCGTGGTCCTTATAGGGGAAACTGGGAGGACTGGGTGTAATGATAAAGTTGGGAGGGCGTCAGGATATAATTAGGTGAGGTATTCACATCTGTATGTCAACTATATAGAGATCCTAGTACCTTTAAGCAAAAGTTGACATGTAATAGATATGAAGAAAGGGATAGATAAATATGGGAATATTCACGAACTGTGACAGCACTATCGAAATAAGGCACTATCAACATATAGGAAAACAGGGACTGTAGGGGGGTCGATAATGAAAGAGGGTATCGGGGGATAGAAGGAAAGTTTCACTCTGTGAGCGCACTATAGAGATATCCTGAGTGCCAATTAATAAGCAATAGGGATCTGGAAGGGGTTACATACACAATAAACGTGAAGGTGTCATAACATGCGGAATGTTCACGTCCTGTATAGGGCCACTAGGTATAAATGGCCTATATCCTTCATATCGAGGGCTGTAGTAATTGAAAAAGGATTAATAAGATGAAGGAGATATAGTGTACACTAAACTGTGATACCACTATATAGAAGGGTGCCTAGGTGACTTTTAGTAGGCAAGGAAAACTGTAAAAATCATAAAAGTGAAGTATGGGTAGGGTAATGGGAGTATTCAAAACGGTCTGTCTACACACTATAGGAATCCTGAGTCCCTTAATAGGGCGAAATGGACTGGGGGGAAAAAAAAAGTGAATAATATGAAGGGGTCTAATTGGAGGCAATAGGTGTCACGATCGTGGTAATACGCTATAGACTAATCCTAGTATCCGGCTTATAACAATACAGGGGACCTAGTAAATGACATAATGAAGTGGGTATAAGGAAAGTGGGGGGAGGGTAGTATTCAGCTGCGGATTCCAGCGGTATAAAAGGAGAAAGTCTAAGTACAAACTATAGTAGGGGAGGCTGGTGGAACTGGGGGGATAAAATAAATGATGAAAGGGTCTAAATGAGGAATATTCACTCTGTATACAGGCTACATGAGAAGATCCTCCTAGTCTGTAATAAATAGTAACACGGGAAACTGTAAATAAATATAAAAGGGGGGGTGTGAGGGGTGATATTATGGTGGGGAGGGGTGGGATTAGTGAATCACAGCGTCGGTGTACACACTACAGGGACTCCTAACAGTACCTTGAAATGGAGCTGGGCCTGTAATTAATATGGAAGGGGTATAAAAACAAATGAAGGCATAAATGGATACGGGCGAAAAATCTGTTAGCGCACTATGCGAGCATCCTAGTCAACTTATAGCCAAGGGACTAGGACTAATATGAAAAAAAGAAAAGGTATATGGGAGAGTTGAAGAGTGAAGAGTGATTCACAGGGTCTGTATACAACTATACTGGAGAATCCGGAGTCTTTATAGCTGGAACTGGAAGTAAGTAAAAATAAGATGAGCAAGGGGGGGGTCTAATGAGGAAAAAGGGGGTATTCCTCTGTATACACAAAAACAAATGGAGATAGAGATCACTAGTCCTAATAGCAGGGCGGGGACTGTATAATAATTAAGGGGTCATAAAGTTGAGGAATATTCACTCTGTATACCTATAGGAAGAATCCGGGTAATTCCTGTCCTAGACGGGGGGGGGGGGACTAGAAGTACATAGATAACGAGGGTTGTATAAAGGGATGGAAAGGAATATTCACTCTGTATACCGCTGGGTAGAGAATCGCTATTTCCCTTAGGTAAGGCGAGGGAAGGGGTAGCTGAAGGGGAATAATAGGCGAAGGAAAGGGGGTAAATAATTACAGGATGTGTATTCGGGGCTCTTTATTACACGTATATCGAATCCTAGCCGTTATACGGAGGGGAAACCTGGAAATGCGAGGGTAGGATATGACGGGTATAATAGCGAGGAAGGTAGATGGGTCAAACTGTGTAATTCGGGACTGATAGAGACAATCCTAGGTCCTTTATGAGTAACCGGGACTGTGGCGTACTATGAAGTAGGTATTATGAAGTATATTCCTCTGTATATTCACATATAGAGAACCTGAGTGCGCTATAGTCAGTGACTGTTATAAACGAGGAGGTTATGAGGGGAAGAGCCTGAAATAAAAGAGGAAACTTAATCACGGGTCTGTATACACGTATAGATGAAGTGCCTGTCCTAAGCGTAAGGACTTTAATAATACGAGGAGTGTAATAACTAGGAATAATTCTGAAAAAACAAAATCTGTACATACACTATAGAGAATCCTAGTCCTTATAGCGGGGGGGGACGTAAAATACGAGAGGGTAATAGAGAAAAGATGAGAATATTCACTCTGTCTTCAGTTAGAAGACTCGCTGAGTGCCGTTGATCGCAAGGGGACAATAAAAGGAAAGTAATATGAATGAAAGGGGGTTAAATGTGAGTGAGGAAGATATCAAGCGGTGCTGTAGGTTCCACATATATAGAAGCAATAGCCTGATATAGCAGGAGCTAAGGAAGAATAATATGAAGGGTGATAAAGGCTTGGGGAATATTCAGCGAAGGTCCTGTAAAAGTACACTATAGGAAAAGAAGGTCCAAGTCGCGTATAAAAGGAGGGGCGGGGGACGTGGGTAATACTATATGAGGGGTATAGAGATGAGGTATATTCACGGGGGGATCTGTATAGCACTCTAGTAAGGAATGCACGTATTCCATTATAGAAAAAACGGGGACTTGAAGTAATCGCTATATGGGAAGGGATATAAATGAGGGAATGGTTCGCAAACTCGTATATACACATAGGTTAGAAGAATAAAACCTATCCTTATAGTCGGGGACTGTGATAATGAAAAACAAGAAGGTAATAAATGAGGAATAATTCATCTGAAATAATAAAAAAACCCTGATAGAGAATCCCTATTCCCTGTGCGGTAGCGGGGATTGTCATCACAGAAGGGTAAATGGTGAACTATTCGCGTCTTTAAATAGCGACTTTCAGGGTAGGGATACCTAAGTCTTATAAGGCAGTGGGACTGTAATAATATGAAGGGTATACAAGGTGGATGGAATAGTTCAGCGGTACTGTATACAACCGTATGGTAGAAATGGGGTCCTAATTCACATAAAGTAGGAAAAGGACGGAAGGACTGAAATAATAAATGAAGGGTTGGGTCAGGGGAAACTGGTGTAAATGATTCTCGGTCTTTATACACTATAGGATGATCAACTAGTCCCTTAAATAGGGCAGGTGGTGGGAGCGTGGTAATAAACAAAAATGAAGGAGTAGTGGGGGAGGGAAGAAATGAGTAATATTGGCGACAAGGGGTCTGTATACACTATAGAGAATCCGTGGTCCTTAGTAAGCGGAGGCCATAAAGTGAAAGAATAACAAGTGAAGTGAATAAAGAGAGTGGGGAATACAAATGGGTCGCGGTCTGTAGGACGACATCAATGAGTAGGGGTGAGTGGGCCTATAGTCCATAAATATAAAGAAGCCTAGGACAGGTGAATAATACGAAAATGGTATAAAATATAGGGGAGGAAGTATTCACTCTGGTAACGACAATATAGAGAAGATCCGTAGTTAGCCCCTTAATAGCATAACATATGAAACATGTTAATACGGTATGATGATGGGGGTATAAATGAGCGATATCAAACAATCTGTGATTCGAACTTATAGGACATCCGTGGAGTGCCTTTAGTGGATCAGGGATAGACTGTAATAATACGAAGGGAAAATAAATAATGAGTAAGTAAGTTCACAGTCTGTAAGGGGGAAGCACTTAATGAGGGAAGAATTCTAGATCCTTGCATAGCACGGACTTGTAAATAATAAATTAAGTGGGGGGGGGGGGGGGGGTAATAAAAAATTTAAGGGTGATGGTTACACAAGGGGAAATCTGTATTCACTCTAGAGAGGGAATCCCTGAGTCCATTTAGGTATCGGGGGGACAATAGGTAAGTACTCGTGTGAAAGGTAAAATTAAAAAGTGATGAAATAAATTCAGGCAATCTGTTACACGAATAGAGATCCTAGTCCTGTAATGCAGGGAAAACTGGTAAAATAAAAGTATGACCTGTGGTGGTAATAGTAAAATGAGATGAAAGGGAGGGGATCCACCGTCTGTAATAACGAGCTACAATAATCAAGAATCCTGAGTCCGTGATAGCAGGACAGTAATATAAAGCGAAGGGGTATACATGGGGGGAAAAGGGAATGGAGTCCCGTCGGTGGGTGCGGGGGGGGGACACGTAGGTATGAGGGAGCCTAGTCCTTATAAAGGGAAGGGAACTGGTAAGTAATATGGAAGAGAGTGGTGTAATAGAATAAAAAGAGGGAGGGGGTAATTAACCCTCTAGTATACAGCTGAATAAGAAGGAATGGGGGGCCGGTAAGTCAGCTTATGACGGGGGAACTGGGGGTAAAAGACTGTGTAGTGAAGGAGAATATAACAAAGTTGATGGAATATCACTCGGTATAACAGGCTATAAAAGAGAAGCAATTTCGCTTAGTGGGCAGGGATGAGGTAATAGCATTAAGGGGTAGTAAATAGGGTGACAAATAGGTTCGAAGCTCGTGTGAAGAATACAAACTGATGAGGTATCCTGAGTTCGCCTTATAGCAAGTGTGTGGGAAGTAAAGGGAAAAAAAGGGGAGGGGGAAAGGGAAAGGGGTATAGAGGAGGTATAAATGAGAAGAGATGTCACGAGAAGATCCGTAGTGGTCCCCCTGATAGAGAATCCCTAGAATACCTTATACGGGACTAAGTTAATCTAGTGAAGAGTAATGAAAAATGGTGGGAAAATAATTCAACATCTGTATTACACTATAAGGGGAGTAAGCCTAGTACCTGTATCGTCGGGACTGGAAATAAAATAAATGAAGTGGTATAAATAGAGGGGAATATTCCACACTTAACTGTCTTCACTGATGGAAGAGCGGCGTAGTCTTGATGCGAGGGTGACGGGTAATAATATGAGGGGTGATCATGTAGGGATAAATGTCAATCTAAAAATCATCGGACAGTAAGAGAATCCGGGGTCGTACCTTATGAGTGCGTGGTACTGTACAGGTAATAGTGAAAGGGAATGTAAATGAGGAATACATTCAGCTCTGTGTAAACGCTATCGAGATCCTGCCTTATAGCGGGGAACGTGTAATATATGAAGGGGTATAAAGGTGAGAGGACGTATTCTCGGGCTAGGGGTACAAATTCACTATAGAAAAAGAAGGGGGGGGGACACAAGTAGGTGTCAGGGCCAAGGGTTTATAGCTGTGGAGCTGTAATAATACTGAAGATGAGGGGGAAATATATGGAAGATATATTCAGCTCTTTATGGACCCTATAAATAGAAGTTCCGTAGTCCTTATCGTGGTACTGTAATAATACTAAGGGTATACAGAATGGGAGAAATAAATTACACTCTGTCATACAGGCTAATAGCAAGAGATCTAGGTCCTTTATAAGAAAGCGAGGGAGCTGTAACAAATAACAGGATGAAGAGGGGGAGATAAATGGGGTGGAAATGATGTCGCTCTGTATACCTATAGAAGGAGGACCTGAGATCCTAGGTATCAGGACTAAAGAAAAGGAAAAAGGTAAATTGATAATATGACGGGGGGGTAATAGGGCGGGAGTGAAAGTGAATAGGTTGCCACGGGTCCGGTATAACACTAGGGTAAGGAAGAGGGGGAAAATACCTATAATTCCGGTTATGGAAGGGGCTGGGTATGTAAGTAATATGAAATGTGTAGGGGGTAAAGATGGAAGGAATGGCGTTCACTGAAAAAAAAATGTCTGTATTCACTATAGAGAATCCTATCCTAATAAAATCGCGGGGACATGTAAATAATATGAAGGGGGTATAAATAGAGGATATTACACTCTAAGTACATAGGTCGAGCTAGGGGGATGAGGGAGAGACCTACTGGTCCTTATAAGCAGAGAACTGTAATAGGGATAGGTGAAGGGATCGAAAAAAAAAAAGGAAATAAAAATGATGGAATATGGGATACACCTGTAAAAATGTACACTATAGTAAGGGGAATACCAATATTCCTGTGATAGGGGGTACAAAGGAATGGAAAAGGTAACCTGGTAATAAATATTAAGGTGTAATAATGCAAAGGAATATATACAACAGTGAAGGAAGTGCTGTTTAATACGACTATATGAAAGGAATCCAGGCGTAGCTTCTAGTCGGGGACGGGGGTGGGAAGTAAAATAATGAACGGTATCAGGGAAGTCAGAAGGATCATATTCAGAACGATCTGTAAATCGACAAAAATATAGATAAAGGGGGGGTCGGGGCTGAGTGGCCTTATAGGGCAGGAGGACTAAGGGTAGCTAATACGGAGGGGTAATAGAATGTAGGTATAAATAATCCTCTAGTATTCACTAAATGAGGAAATGGCCAATATCCTTATAGTAGCAAGGTCAGTATAAAGGGGGAAGTAGAATGAGAGGAAGTTAGAAAAATGGGGAATAATTGGGCACACGCATGGGTTACACACTGTGAGAAGGAAAAGGGGGAAAAATCCTATCCTTATAGCAGGACTAGTGTACAATAAATACTGTGAAGGTGTAATAAAAAATAGGAATATGGTAAAGCAACCAATCTGTGGGATAGCACTATACGAAGAGGATCACATAGTCCTAAATCTAGAAAAAAAGAAAAGCAGTAGGAGCTTTTTAATCATATGCCTTATAAATGAGATGAAAATAATATGCAATCTGGTAATTCACAACTAATCGAAAGGAATCTAGTCGTCTTCATGAGCGGGGGGACATAAAAGTAATATATAGCTATTTACATGAAGAATGGAAAGAACAAAATGTTGGCACTCTGTAAAAAGGGTGAGCACTAGGGTAAGAGATCCTAGGGGTCACAAATAGCATGGGACTAAGATGAATCTGATATATGAGGTAAAATAAATGAGGAAATAGGTTCAGGACGGAAAATCTGTCTACAACTATCGAGAATGCCTCTAATACCTTATAAAAAAAGCAGGGACTGATAACTAATATATAAGGGTAATAATGAGGATATTCACGTCTTGTACATACGCTCTAAGGGAGAAAGGGGTCCTAGTCCTTATAGCGGGTGGCCTAAAAAGGGGAGGGGGGAGCAAAAGGGGGAAGAGAAAATAAAATAAAAATAATGAGAGGGTATGAATAAAGGAATAGGGTCCAACAATGGCTTATGTCAAACTATGAGTAATCCGAATTCACTTCTAAGCAGGGACATGTAATAAGGGTGCGAAGGGTATACAATGAGGAATAAAGTATTCACTCGTATTCACATAGAGAAGTGCCTGCGGGTGGCACAACCGTTAAAAACGGGGACGGGGGAAAAAAAGGGGGGGAATACCTAAATAAAATAACGGTTATAAGGTGTGGGGAATATTCACAGGGGAAGGAAGGGGGGGGGTCTATTAATAGGCGGCTTAGAGGATCCTAGTCCCGGATATAGATAGCAGGTGACTAAGTAAATACTAATAGAACGGGTATAAATGAAGGGGAAATATCACTCTGGTATAAACAACTATAATAGAAATCCATAGTGCCTTATAGTCGGTGTGACTGTGTAAGATACGGATACAAAATTGAACAAGGTTGAGTAACTAGGTAAAAGAATAAAAATTAAATCACTCTGGTATTCCTATAGATAATACCTCAGATCCCTTATAGGAAAGGAACAGGGGACTTGTAATAAATATGAACGGGATGAAAATGAGGATATTCACAAATTGTGATACACTGTAAGGGGAGAATGCCAATAAGTAAACCTTATAAATGCGGATGAGGTAAAACTGGGGTAAAAATAAAATATGACGGGTATAAAGTAGAGGAAATGTGATTCCTCTGTACCCCTCGTTGAGAAATCCTAGTCCTATAATAGGCGGGAACTGGTAATAATACGGGAAGGGGGTAATAATGAGGACATATTCGACAAAATTAGAAACCTCTGATAGGGTAGAACAAATAGTGAGAGACAATCCTATCGCTTCTAGCTGGAAGTGACTGGTGTGTTCAAATAATGGACGAGTGGGTTTAATAAAGAGGAAAGGTATGACACGTCGGTGTATACACTATGAGAATCACTATATAATCGGTTACCTAGCGGGGGACTGATAAACTATGACTAGAAAAAAAAAAAAAAGGTACTAAAATATGCGAAAGGAATCAATTCACGGGGGTCTGATAATCACTATAAAGGGATCCCTAGTGCCTTAATAGCAAGTGGAAGCTGGAGGTAGTAATATGAAGGGTCATAATTGAAAGACTTTCACATCTGTATTCTAGAGACGACAATCAACTAGTCAAAACTTGGGGTGAAAAAAAGGACAGGGGACGTGACTACGAATAATAAAGAAGGGTAGAACATGGGGACTAATTCCGCGATCTGTATAAACCTATAGACAAATGGAGGATCTGAGTCCTATAATCAAAGGGGCGGGTGGACGGGGTGGGTATCAATAGGTTGAAAGGTATGAAATGCAATGGAATATTGCAGCTCTGTATACACGATATATACAATCACTAGCGCTTAATAGCATGGACTAATGGTAGGATCAACTACAGAAAAGGCTCTCGAAATGAGAAATATTAACAAACTACACATTATAAAAACCTATCAGAGAGTCACATACAAAGTACCTTAGATGGAAAAGCAGGGACACTAATGAATATAAGACACGTGTAGGTAAAGAGCGGAAAATGAAGGGTAATTACCTCTGATCAGAAGGTACAGCTATGAGAGAAATCACATAGTCCTATAAAATAGCGAAGGACTATCAATAAGAGGGTCTGAAAGACGGTTAATGAGAATAGGGGTTACGACAATCAATGTGATGAACAAAGCTATAGAAGAATCCTAGTTGCTGTCTAGCAGAGACTGGTCGTAGATAGATGAAGGGTATAAGGATGAGGAGAGTTGAACGTCTGGGTGTACGCTATCAGAAAAGAAAATCCTAGTCCTTATAGCTGGGGGAAGAAACGGGTGTAGGTAAACATTTGGAAATGGGAAGGATATTAGGAACAATAAAAAGGAAATAATCACGGAAATCTAGGGTACGTATGCTAACAAAGGAAAAAAGGAGAGAGTCGCTAGGTGCTTATAGCAGGGACTGTATAATATGAAGGGTATAAATAGAGTGAATAGTCAAACAAAATCTGTATACCACTTAAAAGAGGAATCACGGTATTCGGCTGATAAGGTCAGTCGGGGATGACCAAATAGAATAAAAATACTCTTAGAAAGGGTGTGGATAAATGAATGAATGGATGGTCGCATGCTGTAAAAAATACACTAGTAAAGAGAAGGGTCCTATAACCCATATAAGGTAAAGTACAGAGGACGTGAGATAAAAATATGAAAAGGTACTGGAAATGAGGAATAAATTCACGCTGTATTCCTATAAGAAGGAGAGTCGGCAATAAGCCCTTATAGCAGGGATGTAATAATACGAAAGGGTATAAGATAGGAAATAGTACATCCGTACAATGGGACGAACTATAGATAGAATCGCTAGAAATCCTTATAGGAAGGCAAGGGGAGGCTGTATAAACATATTGGGGAACAGGTGGTAAACAAATGAGGAGTGATTAACTGGTTTAGAAACACTGTAAGAGAAGTCCTAGTCCTATATAGCGGGGAACAGCTAATCATAATGAAATAGGATAATCAAGGAATGGAGCAGAAAATAGTTCAGCTCTGAATCTACACTATAAAAGATCCAACAGTGGTGCTTAGGAATGGGGCGGAGACTGATAAATAAATATGACGGTGGGTATGGAAGATGGGGGGAAAAAGGGGGGGGGGGGGAGGTGATAATTAACGGTCAACTAGATGTACGCTATAGGAGGATATCCAACTATCCTTTAGTAGAAGCGGGGACTGTGGAGTGAATGTGACCTAAGTATGACATGGGAGGAAGGGTTAAAAAGGGAAAAAATCACTCAGTGATAAATACATGCTATAAAAGACAGAATCCTAGGGATAAGACTATAGGCGAGAGTAGGGTCGAAACCTAAAAGGTACTAAAAAGGGTAATGACAGGGTATAAAAGGGAAAACGTGAGGTAATAATCGTCCAACGTCTTTATCCACTATCGAGAAATCGGCTAGTCCTTGAAATAGGCTAAGGAACTGTCGTAATAAGGAGGGGGGCAAATTAACGTTATATTCACTCTCGTATGGACAACCTATAGAGGACAGCCTAGTCATTATAGCAGGGGAACTGTATCGAATGAACAAGAGTGTAATAAAATGAGGAATATTCACTCTGTATACACTATAGAGAATCCTAGTCCTATAGCAGGACTGTAATAATTGAAGGATAAATGAGGATATTCACTCTGATACACTATAGAGAATCCTAGTCTTATAGCGGACTGTATATATGAAGGGAATAAATGAGGAATATTCCATCTGTATTCACTATAGAGAATCCTAGTCCTTATAGCAGGGACTGTATAATATGAAGGGTTATAATGAGGAAAATTCACTCTGTATATCCTATGAGAATCCTAGTCCTAATAGCAGGGACTGTATAATATGAAGGGTATAAATGAGGAATATCCTCTTTATACACTATAGAGAATCCTATTCCTTATAAGCGGGGACTGTAATAATATGACAGGGTATAAATGAGGATATTACTCTCCTTTATACACTATAGAGAATCCTAGTCCTTATGCAGGGACTGTAATAATATGAAGGGTATAAATGAGGAATATTCACTCTGTATACGCTATAGAGAATCCTAGTCCTTATGCGGGGACTGTAATAATATGAAGGGTAAAATGGGAATATTCACTCTGTATAACTATAGAGAATCCTAGTCCTTATAGCAGGGACTGTAATAATATGAAGGTATAAATGAGGGAATTATCTGTATACACTATAGAGATCCTAGTCCTTTATAGCAGGGACTGTAATAATATGAGGGTATAAATGAGGAATATTCACTCTGTATACCTATAGAGAATCCTAGCCCTTATAGCGGGACTGTATAATATATGAAGGTATAAATGAGGATATTAACTCTTGTATACCTATAGAAATCCTAGTCCTTATAGCGGGACTGTAATAATAATATGAAGGGTATAAATGAGGAATATTCACTCTGTATACACTATAGAGAA
This sequence comes from Hymenochirus boettgeri, assembly GCA_019447015.1. Classification (NCBI taxonomy): domain Eukaryota; kingdom Metazoa; phylum Chordata; class Amphibia; order Anura; family Pipidae; genus Hymenochirus; species Hymenochirus boettgeri. The sequence goes on along the minus strand of JAACNH010000156.1, from coordinate 364,660 downwards.
TCCAGTCCTTATAGCGGGACTGTAATAATATGAGGGGTATAATGAGGAATATTCACTCTGTATACACTATAGAATCCTAGTCCTTATAGCAGGGACTGTAATAATATGAAGGGTATAAATGAGGAATATTCACTCTGTTACACTATAGAGAATCCAGTCCTTATAGCAGGGACTGTAATAATATGAAGGGTATAATGAGGATATTCACTCTGTATACACTTTAGAGTATACCTGTCCTATAGCGGGGACTGTAATAATATGAGGGTTAAGAGGAATATTCACTCTGTATACACTATAGAGAACCTAGTCCTTATAGCGGGGACTGTAAAATATAAAGGGTATAAATGAGGAATATTCACTCTGTACACTATAGAGAATCCTAGTCCTTTAGCGGGGACTGAAATAATATGAAGGGTATAAATGAGGATATTCACTCTGTATACACTAAGAGAATCCTAGTCCTTATGCGGACTGTAATAATACGAAGGGTATAAATGAGGAATATTCCCTCTGTATACACTATAAGAATCCTAGTCCTTATCGGGGACTGTAATATATAGGGTATAAATGAGGAATATTCACTCTGTATACACTATAGAGAATCCTAGTCCTTATAGCGGGGACTGTATAATATGAAGTATAAATGAGGAATATTCACTCGTATACCTATAAGAGATCCTAGTCCTTATAGCAGGGACTGTAATAATATGAGGGTATAAATGAGGAATATATCTCTGTATACACTATAGAGAATCCTAGTCCTTATGGCAGGGACTGTAATAATATGAAGGTATAAGAGTGGAATATTAACTCTGTAACTCTATAGAGAATCCTAGTCCTTATAGCGGGACTGTATAATTGAAGGGTATAATGGGGAATATTCACTCTGTATACCTATAGAGAACCTAGTCCTTATAGCAGACTGTAATAATATGAAGGGTATAAATGAGGAATATTCACTCTGTATACCTATGAGAATCCTGTCCTTATAGCGGGGACTGTAATAATATGAAGGTTATAAATGGGGATATTCCAGCTCTGTTACACTATAAGAGATACCTAGTCCTTATAGCGGGGACTGTAATAATATGAAGGGTATAAATGAGGATATTTACTCTGTATCGCTATAGAGAATCCTAGTCCTTATAGCGGACTGTAATAATATGAAGGGTATAAATGAGGAATATTCACTCTGTATACCTATAGAGAATCCTAGTCCTTATAGCGGGTCTGTAATCATATGAAGGGTATAAATGAGGAATATTCACTCTGTATACACTATAGAGATCCTAGTCCTTAGGCGGGGACTGTAATATATGAAGGGTATAAATGAGGAATATTCACTCTGTATACACTATAGAGAATCCTAGTCCTTATAGCGGGGACTGTAATAATATGAAGGTATAAATGAGGATATTCACTCTGTATACACTATAGAGAATCCTAGTCCTTATAGCGGGGACTGTAATAATATGAAGGGTATAAATGGGGAATATTCACTCGTATACACTATAGAGAACCTGTCCTTATAGCAGGACTGTAATAATATGAAGGGATTAAATGAGGAATATTCACTCTGTATACACTATAGAGAATCCTAGTCCTTATAGCGGGGACTGTATATATGAAGGGTATAAATGAGGATATTCACTCTGTATCGACTATAGAGAATCCTAGTCCTTATAGCGGGCTGTAATAATATGAAGGGTAAATGAGGAATATTCACTCTGTATTCACTATAGAGAATCCTAGTCCTTATAGCAGGGACTGTAATAATATGAAGGGTATAAATGAGGAATATTCACTCTGTATACACTATAGAGAATCCTAGTCCTTATAGCAGGGACTGTATAATATAAGGGTATAAATGGGGAATATTCCTCTGTATACACTATAGAATCCTAGTCCTTATAGCGGGGACTGTAATAATATGAAGGGTATAAATGAGGAATATTCACTCTGTATACACTATAGAGATCCTAGTCCTTATAGCGGGACTGTATTAATATGAAGGGTATAAATGAGGATATTCACTCTGTATACACTATAGAGAATCCTAGTCCCTTATAGCAGGGACTGTATATATGAAGGGTATAAATGAGGAATATTCACTCTGTATTCGCTATAAGAATCCTAGTCCTTATAGCGGGACTTAATAATATGAAGGTATAAATGAGGAATATTCCCGTATACACTATAGAGAATCCTAGTCCTTATAGCAGGGACTGTAATAATATGAAGGTATAAGAGGAATATTCACTCTGTATACCATAGAGAATCCTAGTCCTTAGTGCGGGGACGGTAATAATATGAAGGGTATAAATGAGGATATTAACTCGTATACCTATAGAGACCTAGTCCTTATAGCAGGGACTGTAATAATATGAAGGTATAAATGAGGAATATTCACTCGTATACCTATAGAGAAATCCTAGTCCTTATAGCAGGGACTGATTAATATGAAGGGTATAATGAGAATATTCACTCTGTATACCCATAGAGAATCCTAGTCCTTATAGCGGGACTGTAATAATATGAAGGGTATAAATGAGGAATATTCACTCGTATACACACATAGAAATCCTAGTCCTTATAGCGGGATTGTAATAATATGAAGGGTATAAATGAGGAATATTCACTTGTATACACTATAGAGAATCCTAGTCCTTATAGCGGGGGCTGTAATAATATGAGGGTATAAATGAGGTATTCACTCGTTATTCACTATGAGAATCCTAGTCCTTTAGCGAGTGGACTGTAAATAATATAAGAATGGAAATGGGATATCACTCTGTATCACTATAGAGAATCTAGTCCTTATAGCGGGACTGTAATAATATGAAGGGTATAAATGAGGAATATTCACTCTGTATACACTATAGAGAATCCTAGTCCTTATAGCAGGGACTGTAAAATATGAAGGTATAAATGAGGAATATTCACTCTGTATCCACTATAGAGAATCCTAGCCTTATAGCAGGGCGCTGTAATAAATGAGGGTATAAATAAGGGAATATTCCTCTGGCTGACAAATGATATGGTACGGAAACAATTAGACAAAGTTAATATCAATAAAGCCCAGGACCAGATGGATTGCATCCTCGGATTTTAAAAGAGCTTAGTTCAGTTTTATCTAGACCACTGTTTCTCATCTTTTCAGATTCACTTTGGTCTGGGGTGTCCTGCTGGATTGGAAAAAACCCAATGTAATACCAATATTCAATAAAGGTAGTCGTTCACAGCCTGGTAACTAGACCTGTAACCCTAACATCATGGTAGGAAGTTGCTGGAAACTTTGTAAGGGATCATATCCTTGATTTTGTCTCCAGAGATCATCTTATTAGTAGTAGTCAGCATGGATTTATGAAAATATTTTAATTGTTTTTTATGAAAAATGAGTAAGAAGTTATTCAGGCACAGCGTGGATGTGAAATATTTGGATTTTGCAAAAGCCTTTGATACTGTGCCACATAGGCGACTAATGTATAAACTGAGGACTGTTGGCTTGGAAAAACATTTGTTCATGGATAGAGAACTGGCTATTGGACCGCAACAGAGAGTGGTGGTTAATGCAGCTACATCTATGTGGTTTAAAGTTCTAAGTGGGGCCCCTCAGTGTTCCGTACTGGGGCCACTTCTGTTTAATCTGTTTATAAATGACTTAGAAGGGCTTGAGAGCAAGGTCTCTGTGTTTGCGATGACACTAAACATGCAGAGCTTTGGAAACTTCCAATGATGTCAAGTGCTGCAAGCAACCTGATAGATTATAACAATGGCAGCAGAATGGCAGATGAGATTCAATGTTGATAAATGTAAGGTGATGCTTTGGGATTTAATAATCCCTGTGCCCCCCTACACCATAAATAACTCTGGTTAAGTGAATCTGTAATGGAAAGATTTGGGGGTTCTGGTAGATAACAGACTTAGCTGTAGCAAACAATGCCAGGTAGCAAGCTAGAGCTAGCAAGATTATTGTCTTGTATAAAGAGAGGAATAGATTCAAGGGAGAAAATATTATTCTCCCTCTTTACAAGGCACTGGTAAGCCTACAGTTTTGTTGAATCCCTATACAAGGACATCTTGGAAATGGAAGGCAGTTCAGGAGGCGGGGAAAGAAGCAACTAAATTAATAAGGGGAATGGAGGGGCTTGACTATGCAGGCAGATTAGGCACGTTATAACTAAATTAATAAGGGGAATGGAGGGGCTTGACTATGCAGGCAGATTAGACAATTATAACTAAATAATAAGGGGAATGAGGGGCTTGACTATGCAGGCAGATTAGACAGTTAGGGATGTTACATTAGACTTTTGGACTTAAATTTACCCCTTTGTGTGATAATAAAAACTCTATCATAGTCTTGGGTGTTTTCTGTTGAAAGTCCATGGACCTATGGTATTGATCTAGAAGGGATTTGGGAAAGAAATTCGTCATTTGATCACGAGAAGACATCAGTACAAGCCGCCGAACCAATCATTGCAGTTCACAAGACGTCTTATTTCAATGAACTGACCGAGTGTTTTATTGTGGAAAATTTTTAAGAGGTTTGTCACTCTGGCTCCATTCTGTGTGAACGTTTCGTATTTAGAGCCACCAATCAAGCATTACTGTAACATTCGTATGACATCACTGCCCCCAAATCAAATTTAGGAAAAATATTTGTCTGCTGACTGTCACTAAACGTTCGTCTGGGCTGGAGTCACATGATCAGATTCCAAACCAATATACCCACTGTCATCAGTTCCAACTACTAATTGTACACGCGATCAATTTGGAAGAGAGCAACGACCCACAATGGCCGCAGCCTGGACGCAACGGAATGCCGTTTCGGACGAGATCATTCCATGTGTAATGCGTTTGGTCGGTGGGTGTGTTCATTGATTCGCCTGAGTCAGCACGAACGATACCCCGAACGAACGCATCACATGGATGATACGTCGAAACGCGTCATCGCGTGCAGAGCTCAGCCATGTTGGTCGTTGCGCACTCACAAATTGACGTCTGACAAACCTTCAGCCTCTGTACAAAAAATCCCTTGCGACTTTTATATCCTGTGTCCAGTTCTGTAATCACATTTGAATTTCCCCAGATTGTGCCTGTATAGTTTTATAAATAAGGATGTGAACATAATTCTGGGTTTACTGAAACACAAATGACCTGTGCACACGGGGTAATTTTACCACAGGCAGGTGCATCAGTCACTTCCAAGTCCAGTAGCAAATCTAGCAAAAAACAGAAGTGGAGCAAGTAAGCACGCCACTGCAAATCAGTCCACTTGTATCAAAACATCACACAAGCGCACAACATTCCTCGGGCCTGCATAATCCAACAATCACCATTATGGGCCAACTAAAACTCATATGGCTGAACAGATTTCCTCCCTTAGGCTGGAGATATCAGTGAAATTGCTTCTACATATTCTTTTAAGTGCGTAACAAATTAAACCATATCTCTGCTCTCTTTGTCAATCTTAGTACACATTGAATGTTAAAATCATGAAAATATCAAAACACAATATTAAAATGATTTATATTAAAGGACCACTCCACCCTCATAAGAACATCATTTTAGTTTAGAAGAATGGCCTCTTATAATATGTTGAATTCATAGTTGTGTCCTATGAAATCATTACTGTATGCCTTCTATGCTTCTGGATGCCCTCATGGAAACTGAAGCAATTTAGAAACCTGTACTGAGCCTGTACTTTTGGGGGGAGCCTGGGCATGCTCAGAAGAGACACAGGGAGTACCATTCAGTCATTGGCTGGTGATGTCAACTGTCAAAATCCCTAACTGACAGTTACTAACTGGAGAACCAGGAAGCAGAACAATTTTTCATTTAGGGCTGGACTTGCCCCCTTTAAATAGGTGAGTATAAATCTCAGAGGTTATTCATTCAAAGTTCTATCGGTGACATGGTGCTAATTTTGCACACCAATCGATTGTTAGCTTTCAAATGTTAAATAGATCTATGTTAGGGCCAAAATTGCACCATTTTAAACTATAAGAACTTTTTTATTTGAATCTCCCTGATTGTCCGTAATAGGTGATTAGTAAACAGCTGAAAAATATTAAGAACTAGTCCATAGTAAAACTGAGTTTCAGGATGATCAAGGTCCCACCTAGATAACACAGGGAATTATTAACAGGTCAATAGGAAGTTAATAAAAAGCAATCAAAATGAAATGTTTTCGTTAGAAGCCCATCCGGGGGGTTAATGTGTCTGGTGTCAATCCAATTGGCTTCTCTTTTGATGACAACTTGTGTCTAGATACGGTTTCGTATCTCTTAATGGCACCTTTTAAACTTTGAGACATCTCTCACTGTGTTTCCGCTGATGTGTATTTTTATATCTCTCTTTTGTTTGAGAGACCCATATAACTCTCTACCACGTGGGCATATTGAGATAGTATATAGCTCCCTTTGGGTTGCAATTTGCGAATCCTTAAACTTAATGAGATCCCTTTATTGGGATGATGCACTACATCCCCTTTTAATGAATGACCCAAACCCCTTTAATGATAGAACTACAACCCCCTTTACTGATAGATGCATCCCCTGTAATAGATAGAACCAAATCCCCTTTAATGATAAAAGAACTACAAAACCCCCTTAATGATCAACTACAACCCCCTTTAATGATGAAAAACTACAACCCCCTTTAATGAAGAACCAACTCCCCTTTATGATAGACTACACCCCCTTAATGTGAACTGCATCCCCCTTTAATGATAGACCAACTCCCCTTTCTGATATAACTACAACCCCCTTTAATGATAGAACTAACATCCCTTTTAACGATGAACCAAATCCCTTTAATGACAGCACTACCATCCCCTTTAATGATAGAACTAACACCCCCTTTAATTATGAACTACAATCCCCTTTATGATAGAACTACACCCCCTTATAATGAAGAATACATCCCTCTTAATGATAGAACTACATCCCCTTTAATGATAGAACTGCAAATCTGGCAACATTTCCATATGGGGTGTTACCTTTTTAGATCGCCTCCTTCTCCATAAGAAACGTTTTGTAAAAAGCCGCCACGTATATATTATAGTGTGTAGGGTGGGGGGCAAAAAAATAATAATCATGTTTGATTAGAGATGTCTTGGGGGGTTCAACCACATTTCGAAATTGGATCCGAAGGTTGCGAAGTCCAGACAACTTTCACAGAACTCCCGGAATTTACGAAACCAGAATTTTCCCGAGTTTTCATTTTTAATATCGAAAATTCGATAGTACCGAAATCGAAAGTAGATGATTGTCCGAAAATCGAAAGTAACATTTTTTAGGTCTACCTGAAAAATCATCTCCTCTAATGACCGTGGTCATGAGTAGTGATGGCCCAGTTCGCTTCGATCCGAACTCAGATCCGCGGCGGAATAAAACGGCCGGATATCGGCGGATTTTCCGGTTTTTCCGCCTTCCCGACTTTGTCCGAACTGCTTTTTTCAAAAAATTTCGAAAATACGTGAAAATACCGAGAAACGCACATTTTTCGACTTTTTAATAGTTTTAATGGTTCCGCTCGCAGATTTCCGAATTTTGAAAATTTGCCGGATCCTCTAGCGACCGGTTCTTGCGAAGTTCCGGACATCTCTAGCATGAGGTATGGCGTGTAGAGTGAGTCGGAATCTCTCCCGTGTGGTGTATATGTTGTAGGAATTAAGTAGTGTCTTTTAGACATATTCGTACTCGCTACCACAGGCCGATATATGAATGTCAATTACAAATGCACATGGTTGTAAATACTAATCCACCCCGAGACATCGTCTGACACACATTTGATAAGTCTCGTTTAATATCTAAGATGTAGGATTATAAGACCATGTTTTAATAGTATAGAGCATTGCTGAGTTGGTCTATGAGTCTCATGGGTTTACTCTCTGTAGCAGATTTGTGGTGAAACATTCTAGATCACTGTGTTTTACTCCTACAGGGTTTGGGTAGCAACGTACTTGGTTTTGGTTCTGTCCCGTGTCAGAAAAGTTAACCGAGGCATCACGTGGTCCTAGAGACCGCTCGTATCGATTAGGTTCCAACCAATGCCCATCGGTCCTTTTAAATTCCTATTCTACAACTGATACACTGAACTATTGTCGATTGGACGAAAATCTTGGTCATTAGGTGTACGCAGCAATTAAGGAAATGACATCAAACTCTGTCCAGTTTGAACCTCATTGGTCTACACCTGTTTTGTTTCACAATAACGTTATGTCTTTATTAAGTAAAATGCTTGTATACCTACATTGCTGCCATAGCCTGTTCTGATTTGGAGGAGCTGTCCAGAGTTTCCAACCAATCAGAGTAAGCAGTGTGTCCATAGAAGTTTTGGGGTTACATAGCTACCAAGTATCAGACAATTCTTAAAAACTATAACACATCACTCTGTCCCATGGGGGATTGGGGCAAATTATGTCTAAATGAGGATACTGTGTCAGCTTGTTTATTCACCTTGACCTGCCTAAAGCTGGGTACACACAGCAACGATAACGTCAGATTTCGAAGGTATCGGTGATTTAATCCGAACAATTGTGAGGCCAACAATAGTTCACATGCTCCTGGTTGTTAAGAAATGACCCACATGTCCTTTTGTGGATAAAATGTTAGTGTATATGGATGTGTATCGATTGTGTATATGAATTTGTATATGATGTGTAATATGATGTGTATCTGAATGTATATTATGATGTATGTTATGATGGTATATGATGAGTAAATGATGTGTATAGGATGTTTATATGATGTGTATATCTGTGTATATTTGTTCTGATGTGCTACGCTGTTTGTGTGTATATCTTGTACTCTGCCTGTGATCCTACTGTTGTGTATATGATCTGTCACTGCTGTGTCTCTGCTGTGCTCTGTTGTGGTCTCTGCCTTTGTCTCTGATGTGTCGCTGTGTGTCTTCTGCTGTGTTATAGGGTGTATCGGCTGGTGTCTCTGAAATGTGTCAATATGATGTGTTATGGTGTGTATATGAATGTGTATATGCGTGTATATGTGGTATATGGTGGTATAATGAGTGTATATGATGTGTATATGGGTGTATCTGGTTGTACTCTGATGTGTCTATGATGTGTCTCGGGTGTGTCTCTGATGTGCTATGTCTGTTCTCTGGTGTGTCCATCTGCCTTTGTGTCTCTGCTGTGTCTTGCTGTTCGGTGCTGTTGTATATGATTTTCTCTGCCTGTGTCTCTTTGTGTCTCTGCTGTGGTCTCTGGCTGTGTCTCTACAATGTGTCTCTGCTTGTCCTCTGCTGGTGTCTCTGCTGAGGTATCTGCTGCGGGAGTGTCCCATGTTACTCGGATGACCGTGCAAACAGTGGTACTGCTTTTACACAGGCAGGTGCAGGGGGTCACTTCCAAGTCAAGTAGCCAATCTAGAAAAAAACAGAAGTGGAGCAAGTAGCAACGCACACTGCAAATCAGTCCACTTTATTCAAACATCACACAAGCGCACAATCCTCGGGTGCTAATCCAACAATCCCCTATGGGTCAATAATACTCATTGGTGAACAGATATTCCTCCCCTTAGGGTGCGATATCAAGTGAAATTGCTTCTACATATTCTGATTTAAGGCGTGGTAACAATAATTAAACCACATCTCTACTCTCTTTGTCAATCTCTAGTACACATTGAATGTTAAAAAATCTGAAAATATCAAAACACAATATTAATAAATAGCATTTATATTAAGACAACCTCCACCCTCATAATAAAGTCTTTTAGAAAGAACGGCCTCTTTAAAATATGTTGATATATCATAGTTTGTCCTATGAATTCATTACTGTAATGCCTGCTATGCTCTGGAGCCTTATGGAAACTGAGCAATTTTAGAAACTTGTACTGAGCCTGTAACTGAGCCTGGGCATGCTCAGAAGAGGCAGACAGGGTATTACATTCAGTCATTGGCTGTCTGTGATGTTGTCTACATATCCATAACTGCACGATTACTCAACTGGATAGACCAGGAAGCGAAGAAACAATTTTCATTTTAGGGCTGGACTTGCCCCCTTTAAATAGGTGAGTATAAAATATTCAGGGTTATTCATTAAAAGTTCTTATCGTTTAAAATGGTGCTAATTTTGCACCAACAATCAGATGTTAGCTTTCAAATGTTACATAAGATCTGATTGGTTTAGGGCAAAATTAGCACCATTTTAACGATAAGAACTTTTATTGAATCTCCCTGAGTGTCCGTTAAATAGGTGATAGTAAAGCTGAAAATATTAAGAACAGTCCTAGTAAAACTGAGTACAGATGATCAAGGTACCACCTAGATAAACAAGGGATATTACAGTCAATAGGAAAGTATAATAAAAAGCAAATCAATGAAATGGTTTCGTTCAGCCCATCCGGGGGTTTATTAATGTGTCTAGAGTGTCAATCCAATGGCTTCTCTTTGATGACAACATGTGTCTTAGATACAGGGTTTGTATCTCTTATTGGCACCTTTAAAATTTGAGAATCTCTCCTGTGTTCCCTGATGTGTATTTTTATCTCTCTTTTGTTTGAACCCATATAACCCTACCCACGTGGGCATTTGAGAGTATATAGCTCCCTTGGAGTTGCATGTTGCAGAATCCTTAAACTTGAATGAGATCCCTTTATGGGATGATGCACTACATCCCCTTTAATGATAGAACCAAATCCCCTTTAATGATGAAACTCTACACCCCCTTTAATGATAGAACTGCATCCCACTTTAATGATAGAACCAAAACCCCTTAATGATAGAACTACACCCCCTTTAATGATAGAACTACATCCCCCTTTAATGATAGAACCAAATCCCCTTTAATGATAGAACTACACCACCCTTTAATGATAGAACTGCATCCCCTTTAATGATAGAAACCAAACCCACCCTTTAAATTAGTAAACTACACCCCTTTAATGATAGAACTACATCCCCTTTAACGAAGAACCCAAATCCCTTTAATGACAGCAGAACTACATCCCCTTTAATGGAGTAACTAATGATTAGACTAATCCCCCTTTAATGATAGAACTACACCCCTTAATGATATAGAACCTACATACCCCTTAATGATAGAAAATCCACTTTAATGATAGAACTACACCCCTTTAATGATAGAATACATCCCTTTAATGATAGAACTCACCCCCTTTAATGACTAGAACTACATCCCCTGTAATGATAGAACTACATACCCTTTATTAGAGAACTACATCCCCTTTATGATAGAACTGAAATCTGGCACATTCCATATGGGTCATGTTCCCTTTTTAGGATCTCCATCCCTAATAAACTTTTTTTCAAAGCGCCACTATATATATTATATAATATAATATAGGTGTATGTGGGGGGCAAAAAATAATAATCATGTTTGAATTATAGACTGTACTGTTGGGTTCTAACCCATGTTCGAATTGGACGAAGGGTTTCGAAGTCCAGACAACCTTTCAGAACTCCAGGAATTTACGAAACCAGAATTTTCCGAGTTTTCTATTATTTTTATCGAAAACTTCGATAGTTACCGAAATCGAAGTAGATGATTGTCGAAACTCGAAAGTAAGACAATTTTTTAAGGTCCTACCTGAAATCAATCATACTCAATACCATCGGTCATGAGTAGTGAGGCCCCAGTTCGCGGATCCGAACTCAGTCCCGGCGGAATAAAACGGCGGATATCGGGATTTTCCGGTTTACCGCCTTCCGAACTTTCCGAACTCTGCTTGATTCAAAACATTTTCGAAACTAACGTGAAAATAGAGAATCGCACATTTTTCGAATTTAGGTTTTAATGGGTCCGCTCGCAGATTTCCGAATTTTGAAAATTTGGGGATCCTCGAGCGGACCGGATTTTGCGAAGTTCGGACAATCTCTAGTCATGAGGTATGCAGCAGTGTAGAGTGAGTCGGAATCTCTCCCAGTGTGTGTATATGTTGTAGGAATAAAGTTAAGTGTGTCTTTTAGACAGACATATTCGGTTACTCGCTACCAAAGGCCGATATATGATGTCAATACAAATGCCCAATGGTTGTAATATCTAATTCCACCCCTGAGACAATAGGTCTAGAAACACATTGATATCTCGTTTTAATTCTAAGAAGATGTAGGATTACAAGACAAGTTTTTATAATTATAGAGCATTGCTGAGTTGTCTATGAGTCTCATGGTTTACTCTCTGTAGCAAGAGTGTGTGAAACATTCAGATCACTGTGTTACTCCTATAGGGTTTGGGTACAACGTACTTGGGTTTGGTTCTGCCCAGTGTAGAGTGGGGAAATGGTGTTTTAACCGTGACAGAAAGTTAACGAGGCCTATCGCGTGGTCCGTAGAGGCCGCTCTAATCGGATGAGGTTTCCAAAAGTTCCGATCGTCCTTTTTATCCGATTCGTACGACTGAGACGCTGAAACTATGTGATTGGACTAAAATATGCATTATGTGTACCAGCATTAAGGAAATTACATCAACTCTGTCAGTTTGAACCCAATTGGTCTAAACCTGTTTTGTTTTCACAATAACGTATCTGTCTTATAAGTAAAAGAATGTATACCTACATTGCTGCCATAGACCTGTTCTGATTGGAGGAGCTGTCCAGAGTTCCACCAATCAGAGTAGCCAGTGTGTCCATAGAGTGGTTACAATAGCTACAAAGTATCAGACAATTCATTAATAAACTATACACAATCACTCGGTCCATGGGGATTGGGCAAATTATGTCTAAATGGAGGATACTGTGTACAAGATGTTATTCACCTTGACTGCCTAAAGCTGGGTACACACAGCAACGATAACGTCCAGATTCGAAGGTATCGGTGATTTAATCCGAACAATTGTGAGGCAACAAAGTTCAAATGCTAATGGTTGTTAAGAAATGACCAAAATGCCTTTTGTGTATATGGATGTGTATGATGTATATGATGTGTATATGATGTGTATATGATGTGTCTCTGTGTGTTAGCTTCTCTGCTTTACGATGGTGCTTGTTTCTAGGACTTGTAGCTCCGTATAATCTGTATAGTGTATATGATGTGTATATATGGTGTATTGATTGTATATGATGTGTATATGATGTTGTATATGCTTGTTATATGTGTGTCCTGATGTGATATTGTGTTTAGTGTGTATGATGTGTATGCTGTGTATATGATGTGGTTCTGATGTCTTGGTTTGTTTAGGAATGTGTAGTGATTCGTGTCATATGATGTTTGTATCTTGTGTGGTCATTGATGTGGTACTTGTCTGTGTACTACTGCTGTGTATCCGTCGACTGTGTTATGAGTGTGTCTACTGCTGTGTCTCTGACTGTGTTAGTTGCTGTGATACTCGCTGTGTTGTTGGTTCTTAGCTGATGTCCTATGACCTGATCTGCTTGTTACTGTGCTGCTGTGTCTCTGTGTGTATCTTCGGTCTGTTGCTCTGCTGTGTCGCTATCTTGTGTGTTCTGTGTGTAGCTACTAGTGTGCCTGTGCGTGTGTTGCGTGTCTTCTGATGCGTTGTGTCTTGCTGTTTGGTTTTCTAGGTCTGCTATTATGATGTGTACTACTGAGTGGCTTGGTTATAGCCCTATGGGTTGTATCTGTGTATGCTGTAGCTTCTCTCCCTCGCGCTCATGGTGTGCTCTGGTGTATTATGCGTATATGATGCGATCATGCGTATGGATGTATATTAATGTGTATATATGTTGTTGTCGTATATGGTGGGTCATATGTTGTTACTCTGACTGTGTTTGATTGTGGATACTTTGTGTATGTTTATATGTGTTGACTGCTGTGTTATATGCTGTGTATCTGGTGTGATATGTGTGTCTATGCGGTAACTGTTGTATGGTAATGATGTGTCTAGTGTGTGTTGTACTATGATACGTAATGTGCTAATTGATGCGCCTACTTGGGCTGTGGGTTATGAGGGTATGATGCGTCTATGCTGCGTAGTATGAGTGCGTACTACGTGCTTAGTGTCTCTCTGGCTGCGTTACCCTGATGTGATTCTGACTTGTGTATACTGACTGTGTATCTCTGGGTGTAAATGGTGTGTATTGATGTTGATATGATGTGATAAAATGCGTGTTATGATTGGTATATGATGTGTATAGATGTGTGTAGTTGTAATGTGTGTATATGGTGTGTATATGGTGTGTATAGGTGTGCGTATTTGCTGTGTATATTGTTGTGTGATATGCTGGTATCACTGTGATCAGAAGGCCTGCGCATAAAGTTAGCTGCCGTGTAAGTGATAGCGTTATTTGTAGTGATTTTAAGTGGTATGTGATATGCTGTGTTTTTGTCGATTGATGTGTAATGATGTGGATTATGGATGTGAATGTTTGAAGGGTAATGTTTTGAGGGAGGACAGTTGACACGGCATGCGCCGAATGAGTGGCATGCCTAACCATTGAGCTCTAGCCCTTACAGAGGATTCCTGGGAATTGAAGGGCAAATGTCAATTCTTTGACCTTGTACCAATTTAAAGCTGCAGTGGTCATTTATTCAATTTATTGGATTTTATCTGGACATTTATCTACTTTAGTTCCCCCAAACAAACACTTTGTATTCCAACCCTCCCAATGATCACTGACGTCCCTCGTGTCCCTACACGGATTCCCTTGTGTCCCTGTCACCACCGCTGTCTATAACAGTCTCTGGTCTGTTCGCGTCTGCGGGATCGTAAATTGCCATTTCTTCCGCCGCTCTCAATTTATTGAGTGTCTCATATGTATCGGGATATTCTGATCGTTAATGTCCCTGGGGTCTCCCAGTTCATTTCTGTGAGATCTTTACAATTCCAATCCGTTCCCTATATCTGGATGTAGTGATCACATCCGTAACACCTCATTCACGCGTCAGCAAACAGCAGAATAAGAGCCTGTTTGTTTAAATCCTGGAGGCCTATTGCAATGTGTATTTGAGTCCTGACATTGATTTACTGGGGACTAAATATAATATATAACATGAAGGATTGCAAAGGGATCCGACTACGAAAGGAAAATAAACCATGTAACTGGGTTAGAATTCCACTTATTTCTACTATATGTAGATCCTTATAACTACCACATTGTTTCCCTTAGACAGTACAGTATGAGGGTATAGCTTATTGTGTGTACAGAACATTCCTTCTCTGTATATTTATATTTATAATATGGGTGGAGCTGCCATTGTTTCCTCGACAGTACAGTATGAGGGTATAGCTTATGTGTGTACAGAACATTCCTTCTCTGTATAGTTATATTTATAACATATGGGTGGAGAGCTGCCATATTGTTTCCCTTAGACAGTTCAGTATGAGGGTATAGCTTATTGTGTGTACAGAACATTCCTTCTCTGTATATTTATTTATACATATGGGTGGGAGCTGCCATATTGTTTCCCTTAGACGCAGTATGAGGGTATAGCTTATGTATGTACAGAACATTCCTTCTCTGATTTATAATATGGGTGGGAGCTGCCATATTGTTCCCTTAGACAGTACAGTATGAGGGTATAGTTATTGTGTGTACAGAAATTCCTCTCTCTGTATATTTATACATATGGGGGGGAGCTGCTGCCATATGTTTTCCCTTAGACAGTACAGTATGAAGGGTTTAGTAGCTTATTGTGTGTACAGAAATTCCTTCTCTGTATATTTAACATATGGGTGGGGGGAGCTGCCATAGTGTTCCTTAGACAGTACAGTATGAGGGTATAGCTTATGGTATGTACAGAACTTCCTTCTCTGTATATTTATATTTATACATATGGTGGGAGCTGCCATATTGTTTCCCTAGACAGTACAGTAGAGGTTAGCTATTGTTGTACAGAACATTCCTTCTCTGTATATTTATTACATATGGGTGGGAGCTGCCATATTGTTTTCCTAGTAACAGTACAGTATGAGGGTATAGCTTTTGTATGTACAGAACATTCCTTCTCTGTATATTATATTTATACATATGGGGGGGAGCTGCCATATTGTTTCCCTTAGACAGTACAGTTGAGGGTATAGCTTATTGTATGTACAGAACATCCTTCTCTGTATTTTAATTATACATATGGGTGGGAGCTGCCATATTGTTTCCCTTAGACAGTACAGGATGAGGTATAGCTTATTGATGTACAGAACATTCCTTCTCTGTATATGTATACATATGGGTGGGAGCTGTCCATATTGTTTCCCTTAGACAGTACAGTATGAGGGTTATAGCTTATGTATGTACAGAACATTCCTCTCTGTTATTATATTTATACATTGGGTGGGAGCGCCATATTGGTTTCCCTTAGACAGTACATAGAGGGTATAGCTTATTGTGTGTACAGAACATTCCTTCTCTGTAGATTATATTTACTGTGGGTGGGAGCTGCCATATGTTTCCCTTAGACAGTACAGTATGAGGGTATGCTTATGTAGTGTACAGAACATTCCTTCTCTGTATTTTATATACATATGGGTGGGAGCTGCCATATTGTTTCCCTTAGACAGTACAGTAGGAGGTATACTTATTGTTGTTACAGAACATTCCTTCTCTGTATATTTATATTTATACATATGGGTGGGAGCTGCCATATTGTTCCCTTAGACAATACAGTTTGAGGGTATAGCTATTGTGTGTACAGAACATTCCTTCTCTGTATATTACATATGGGTGGGAGTGCCATATTGTTCTCTTAGACAGTACAGTATAGAGGGTATAGCTATTGTATGTACAGAACATTCCTTCTCTGTATATTTATCATATGGGTGGGAGCTGCCATATTGTTTCCTTAGACAGTACATATGAGGGTATAGCTTATTGTTGTACAGAACTTCTTCTCTGTTATTTATATTTATACATATGGGGGGAGTGCCCATAGTTTCCCTTAGAGTACAGTATGAGGGTATAACTTATTGTTGTACAGAAAATGCCTTTCTCTGTATATTTATATTTATACATATGGGTGGGAGCTGCCATAGTGTTTCCCTTAGACAGTACAGTATGAGGGTATAGCTTATTGTACGTACAGAACATTCCTTCTCTGTATATTTATACATATGGGTGGGAGCTGCCATAGTGTTTCCCTTAGACAGTACAGTATGAGGGTATACGTAGCTTATTGTATGTACAGAACATTCCTTCTCTGTATATTTATACATACGGGTGGGAGCTGCCATATACAGTATAATCATGTACATGTGATCTCTTTTGGTGCATATTGTCTATTGCTCGTTATTGCCAGTCTGTATTTATGGGATAATATATGAAGAACCCATAGCTATCTACCAATGGTCTTTCATAGGGTACGTAGTCCATGCTCCTTCACTGCTGGTCTGGGTAATGTACACGTCTGGGAGTGGCCAATAAATGACTTTCCCTTTACGTCTATAGTTATTTTGTAATCCTATTATTACTAGTCATACGATGGTCTATATGGCTGGTCTACCTGACACCTAGGATGGAATGTCTGTCAATCCTGACACAGTTGATTATATAAGGGAGAAGTGGGATTTCTCTCAGCCAATCAAACAGACGCAGAGTTTTAATCTTTTAAGAAAAAAATCATTCAGTCAGTTCCAGCGTCTGAATCTCCATCGTTGTTCATCCTCCACGTGTCTGAATGGACCAGGGGGCAGTTAAAGGGACCAGCACAGAGAAAAATCAGAAGCTTTAAATATTATTTAGCAATTTTTTTTCGTCTTAAGTTAAATGTTCCCTTTAAAATCTTAAAAAACGATAAGACTCTCCAGTGTGCGATAGTTGCAGCGCTTTCTCGGCAAGGGAATCTACGGAAAGAAAAAAAGAAACGATAAACAAAAGCTTTTTTATTAATCGGGGGTCTCACATTCAGGGCAAACTTAAAAGGTTTTCTTTGATGGTAATTTGATGTCGAGTCTCTCGATTCGAACAAAAAAACCCCCGCCAGACCTGACAAACGCTCCGGCACGAACCAAAACTCTCTATGATCCCTCTGGGCTTCCACGCAACAATTTATTCTTTCCGGAAAGCGAAACATTAGCGGTGACTTTTTATTATTTTTTTTTCTGCCTTTCTTATTTAAAGCCACGCATTGCGCACGTAAGAGGCTTTTAAATATTTGATTCATTGCCCCTTTCGCCAAATACGGGGACTCAAAAGGCCTCGTTGTAAATTTTGGTGTCGTTCAGTAGCGATGATGTATAAAACGCAATAAAAAATGCATCGGGACAATCCAGTTCTCTAGTCCTGTGTCCGAGACTGATCGCTCTTCCTCTCCCTCTTACAGGGAAATAGATTGGATTTTCATTATCTCCCGTAAGTGCAGTGATTTGTATAAAGCCTAAGAAACCTTCCACAAACTAAATGAAATCAATAATAATCTCTCATTTCCATTTTACTCTCCTAGTCCTGCAGAGAAAAAACAAGTAAGACATGATTAGGCGGTTAAATACAATGGTTAGCTGAGCTGTCACTGAAGACCATGTCTCATTATGGCCACTAGGGGTGCTGCACTGAAGTTCTTAAGCAGTGATGTTGAATCTTGGCTCTCCAGATGTTCAGAAACATCCTGTATATTTATATTTATACATATGGGTGGGAGCTGCCATAGTTTTCCCTAGACAGTACAGTATGAGGTATAGCTTATTGTAGTACAGAACATTCCTTCTCTGTATATTTATACATATGGGTGGGAGCTGCCATAGTGTTTCCCTTAGACAGTACGTAATGAGGGTATAGCTTATTGTACACAGAACATTCCTTCTTCTGTATTATTACATATGGGTGGGAGCTGCCATAGTGTTTCCCTTAGACAGTACATGTATGAGGATGAATACGTAGCTTATTGTATGTCAACAGCAACTTACTTTCCTGTATATTTATACATACGGGGGGGAGCTGCCATATACAGTATAATCTGTACATGTGATCTCTTTTGGTGCATATTGTCTATTGCTCGTTATTGCCAGTCGGTATTTATGGATAATATATGAAGAACCCATAGCTATCTACCAATGGTCTTTCATAGGTACGTAGTCCATGCTCCTTCACTGCTGGTCTGGGTAATGTACCGTCTGGAGTGGCCAATAAAGTGACTGTTCTCCATTGTTTCCCTTAGACAGTACAGTATGAGGGTATAGCTTATTGTATGTACAGAACATTCCTTCTCTGTATATTTATATTTACACATATGGGTGGGAGCTGCCATATTGTTTCCCTTAGACAGTACAGTATGAGGGTATAGCTTATTGTGTGTACAGAGCATTCCTTCTCTGTATATTTATACATATGGGTGGGAGCTGCCATATTGTTTCCCTTAGACAGTACAGTATGAGGGTATAGCTTATTGTGTGTACAGAACATTCCTTCATCACGAGAAGACATCAGTAGCCCGAACATCCATCTTGCAGTTCACAAGACGTCTTATTTTCAATGAAATGACCGAGTGTTTTATGGTGGAAAATTTTTAAGAGGTTTGTCACCTCTTGGCTCCATTCTGTGGAACGTTTCTGTAGAGCCCCAATCAACATTTACTGTACCATTGTATGACATCACTGCCCCCAAATCAATAGAATCTATTGTCCTGCTGATGTCACTAACGTTCTGTCTGGGCTGGAGTCACATGATACAGATTCCAACCAATATACCCACTGCTCATCAGTTCAACTCTAATTGTACACGCGATCAATTTGCGAGAGAGCAACGACCCACAATGGCCCAGCGCTGGACGCAACGAATGCCCGTTTCGGACGAGAATCATCCATGTGTATGCGTTTGGTCGGGTGGGGTGTGGTTCATTGATTCGCCTGGCAGATCGACGAACGATCCCCGAACGAACGCATACACATGGATGATTATCGTCCGAAACGGCCGTTCATCGCGTGCAGAGCTCAGCCATTGTTGGTCGTTTCGCACTCACAAATTGAGCGTCTGTACAAACCTTCAGCCTCTGTACAAGAAAATCCCTTGCGACTTTATATCCTGTGTCCAGTTCTGTAATCACATTGAATTTCCCCAGATTGTGCCTGTATAGTTTATAAATAAGGATGTGAACATAATTCATGGTTTACTGAAACACAAATGACCTGTGCACACAGGGTAATATTTACCACAGGCAGGTGCAGTCACTTCCAAGTCCAGTAGCCAAATCTAGAAAAAAACAGAAGTGGAGCAAGTAGCAACGCACACTGCAAATCAGTCCACTTTATTCAAACATCACACAAGCGCACAACTTCCTCGGGTGCATAATCCAACAATCCCCTATGGTGCCAATAAATACTCATATGGTGAACAGATATTCCTCCCCTTAGGGTGGAGATATCAAGTGAAATTGCTTCTACATATTCTGATTTAAAGTGCGGTAACAATAATTAAACCACATCTCTACTCTCTTTGTCAATCTCTAGTACACATTGAATGTTAAAAATCATGAAAAATATCAAAACACAATATTAATAAATAGCATTTATATTAAAGGACAACTCCACCCTCATAATAAAGTCTTTTAGAAAGAACGGCCTCTTTAAAATATGTTGATATATCATAGTTTGTCCTATGAATTCATTACTGTATGCCTGCTATGCTTCTGGATGCCTTATGGAAACTGAGCAATTTAGAAACTTGTACTGAGCCTGTACTGAGCCTGGGCATGCTCAGAAGAGGCAGACAGGGTATTAACATTCAGTCATTGGCTGTGATGTCATCTATCATATCCATAACTGACAGCTACTAACTGGAAGAACCAGGAAGCAGAAACAATTTTCATTTTAGGGCTGGACTTGCCCTTTAAATAGGTGAGTATAAAATAGTCAGGGTTATTCATTAAAAGTTCTTATCGTTTAAAATGGTGCTAATTTTGCACCAACCAATCAGATGTTAGCTTTCAAATGTTACATAAGATCTGATTGGTTAGGGCAAAATTAGCACCATTTTAAACGATAAGAACTTTTATTGAATCTCCCTGAGTGTCCGTTAAATAGGTGATTAGTAAAGCTGAAAAATATTAAGAACAGTCCATAGTAAAACTGAGTACAGGATGATCAAGGTACCACCTAGATAAAACAAGGGAATTATTACATGTCAATAGGAAAGTATAATAAAAAGCAAATCAAATGAAATGTTTCGTTCAGCCCATCCGGGGGTTAATGTGTCTAGAGTGTCAATCCAATTGGCTTCTCTTTGATGACAACATTGTGTCTAGATACAGGGTTTCGTATCTCTTATTGGCACCTTTAAAATTTGAGACATCTCTCCTGTGTTCCCTGATGTGTATTTTTATCTCTCTTTTTGTTTGACCCATATAACCTCTACCACGTGGGCATTTGAGATAGTATATAGCTCCCTTGGAGTTGCATGTTGCAGAATCCTTAAACTTGAATGAGATCCCTTTATTGGGATGATGCACTACATCCCCTTTAATGATAGAACCAAATCCCCTTTAATGATAGAACTACACCCCCTTTAATGATAGAACTGCATCCCCTTTAATGATAGAACCAAATCCCCTTTAATGATAGAACTACACCCCCTTTAATGATAGAACTACATCCCTTTTAACGATAGAACCAAATCCCCTTTAATGACAGAACTACATCCCCTTTAATGATAGAACTACACCCCCTTTAATGATAGAACTACATCCCCTTTAATGATAGAACTACACCCCCTTTAATGATAGAACTACATACCCTTTAATGATAGAACTACATCCCCTTTAATGATAGAACTGCAAATCTGGCACATTCCATATGGGTATGTTCCCTTTTTAGGATCTCCCATCTCCATAATAAACTTTTTTTCAAAAGCCGCCACGTATATATATATATTGGTGTATGTGGGGGCAAAAAATAATAATCATGTTTGAATTAGAGATGTACTGTGGGTTCTAACCCAGTTTCGAATTGGATCCGAGGGTTTCGAAGTCCAGACAAACTTTCAGAACTCCAGGAATTTACGAAACCAGAATTTTCCGAGTTTTCTATTTTTATCGAAAATTCGATAGTTACCGAAATCGAAAGTAGATGATTGTCGAAACTCGAAAGTAGACAATTTTTTAAGGTCCTACCTGAAATCAATCATACTCTAATACCATGGTCATGAGTAGTGATGGCCCAGTTCGCGGATCCGAACTCAGATCCGCGGCGGAATAAAACGGCGGATATCGCGGATTTTCCGGTTTTCCGCCTTCCGAACTTTTCCGAACTGCGTTTTCAAAAAATTTCGAAAATACGTGAAAATACGAGAAACCGCACATTTTTCGAATTTTAATAGGTTTTAATGGGTCCGCTCGCAGATTTCCGAATTTTGAAAATTTGCGGATCCTCGAGCGGACCGGATTTTGCGAAGTTCGGACATCTCTAGTCATGAGGTATGGCAGTGTAGAGTGAGTCGGAATCTCTCCCAGTGTGTGTATATGTTGTAGGAATAAAGTAGTGTCTTTTAGACATATTCGGTTACTCGCTACCAAAGGCCGATATATGATGTCAATACAAATGCCCAATGGTTGTAATACTAATTCCACCCCTGAGACAATAGGTCTAGAAACACATTGATATCTCGTTTAATCTAAGATGTAGGATTATAAGACAATGTTTTATAATATAGAGCATTGCTGAGTTGTCTATGAGTCTCATGGTTTACTCTCTGTAGCAGATGTGTGTGAAACATTCTAGATCACTGTGTTACTCCTATAGGGTTTGGGTAGCAACGTACTTGGGTTTTGGTTCTGTCCAGTGTAGAGTGTGGAATTGGTGTTTTAACCGTGACAGAAAGTTAACCGAGGCCTATCGCGTGGTCCGTAGAGGACCGCTCTATCGGATGAGGTTTCCAACATGTCCGATCGTCCTTTTATCCGATTCGTACGACTGATACGCTGAACTATTGGTCGATTGGACTAAAATATTGCATTATGTGTACCAGCATTAAGGAAATTACATCAAACTCTGTCAGTTTGAACCCAATTGGTCTAAACCTGTTTTGTTTTCACAATAACGTTATCTGTCTTTATTAAGTAAAATGCATGTATACCTACATTGCTGCCATAGCCTGTTCTGATTGGAGGAGCTGTCCAGAGTTCCACCAATCAGAGTAGCAGTGTGTCCATAGAGTGGTTACAATAGCTACAAAGTATCAGACAATTCATTAATAAACTATACACAATCACTCGGTCCATGGGGGATTGGGCAAATTATGTCTAAATGGAGGATACTGTGTACAAGATTGTTATTCACCTTGACTGCCTAAAGCTGGGTACACACAGCAACGATAACGTCAGATTCGAAGGTATCGGTGATTTATCCGAACAATTGTGAGGCCAACAAATGTTCAAATGCTCATGGTTGTTAAGAAATGACCAAAAATGTCCTTTTGTGTATATGTTCTTAAGCAGTGATGTTGAATCTTGGCTCTCCAGATGTTCAGAAACTACAAATCTCAGCATGCATTCCATGCAGGGATTTGAGGTTTCTGAACATCTGGAGAGCCAAGATTCAACATCACTGCTTAAGAAATTATAACTGATGACAGCTAAAAAACGATTATTGATTATAAGGATATGGTGAATGGATAGTGGAAAACGTTGATGATACCTATAAAGCACAGGATCTAATAATAACAATAATAATAACAATAATAATAATAATAATAATATATTTTTATTAGATTTAATTAGAGATTTTCAGTATACGTAAAGTTAATATTTGTTCCGTCGCACAGCAACTAAACATGGAAACCCGAAAAAACTAAAGCTGCGGGTTTTTTTGAAGCCGTAAAGTTTCCGTTATCTCCAGAGAACACTGCTTGCGTTCGCCACGCTGGGAGACATTAATATTTAGACGCGGTTATATGAATGCCACTGAATTTTAATTACCTAAACACATGTATAGAAATAAACAAATTCCCAACACCGCGCGATCCATCTCCTACTGAGATAATTATATCCCTTCGGTCAGGGAAGGTAATTAGTAGATATTAAAACAGTGCGGAACTGAATGTTCCGTCTTCAAGGCTGGGAGGGGTGGATAAAATGCAGGCAAAAGATTGTAAGCAGGGTGGCAGCTTCATCAGGGCCCAGGAGACAATAGAAGAGGAGACATTTTAGTGTTGTGGACAAGGCATTTAGCTTACGCTGTCTATACATGATGCAATTTTTTGGCCCGATCGACCGATAGTTGGATTAGCCGAATCGGCTACTTGTGTACTCAGCTTTGTCAGATTGCCCACAGATTTGCATTATGAATAAATAAGTTTTCTGGATATTTTGAAAACAATTTAGTTGTTCATAAACTACAACTCCCTGCAACCCAAGACCATTGAGGAACCTGGAATCTCCTCTGTTTAAATAACACCGCCTCCTTGTGGGTGAGATGGAGAACAGACAGGGAACGAGACCTTTTTGTATTGGGGACATGAAAAGTTGCATTTAAGTTGGCTTCTCCCTGTTTAAAGGGCAAGTTCACCCACAGAGGCTGAATGGGGGGGTTGGACAAATCGGCCTGGTGATCACAACTTTCTAGACCAGGGATGTCAAACTATTGGCCCATTGGAAACTAAAACTCCCAGCATGCAGCCAGGGAAGGCAGTTTAGACCTAATTAGAGATGGACTAGAACCCGAACCCAAGTGCGAGCCGAACTTATTGAGTACGAACGGACTCGGACTTCTCGAGCTATCCCGGACCCAGATTTCTCGGACTATCAAACTTTCCGGACTTTCGATAATTATCAAATTCGAAAATCGAACGATCTTCGAATCATTTATCGGATAATTATCGAATGTTCGAACCGTTTATGGGATAATCATCGAAAATGGAACGCGGGAGCTCAAAAGTACCGCACGTGACAATAAAATCGATTTTTAATTTTAATGTCCTGAATATTGGAACGTGTTCCACAGACCATTTCCCAGGTTATTTTAATTGTAATTCATTCAAACTTTTCTAACTATTTGACTCCCATTGACTTTAATGGGTCCGTTATCGAACTTTCCATATAGTTTAAAAGTTCGAAAATGGACCAAACTTTCGAAGTTTGTCTATCTCTAGTCCTTACCCTGGGTACTATCCATGTGTGAATAAGAGTTTACATAGCTAGGCAGGTTCCATTGTCCTTTTAGTTGTATTACGTACCCTTATTGGTTATATAATCAATGTAAACATTGACGTTTGTACCCAGATAATGTCTAGTTTGCGGAATTTCCTTAAAGAGGCGGTTGGGAATTCTATTTAACCGGTAATTTTACAATCAGGAGGACTTGGTTCTGTTCCGTTTTGTTTTTCATCGTTTTACACACACACACACTTTTACCTGATTTTTATATCGCAATCTACAATTTCGTGTTAGCGTTTGTAAATACCTAATAGAGCGTTTCTTTATTTCTGTTGTCATTCCGACGCAGTTAGTGAATAGATTTTTTTTCCTCCAGACATAATAACTACTTTCAATGTTTATTGTAAAGGGTCATTATCCTGAAAAGAAAAAAGCTTTTTTTCCCCCTGTTTGTAGCTGAGAGCTTTGTGTAATGCTGAGATTGAACAACGCGGAGTTTAAATTGTAATTTGCTATTTATAAAATTATAATAGTGTGTATGTGTGTGTGTGTGGCTGCTTTACCTGGAGAATATTATTTCATGTTTGAATTGTTTATTGGCAGGTGAAGAGAATGTCCGCTAGGGGATTATACTTGAGCAATGCTTACAATTCAGACCAAAAGAGGAGGTAGTGTAAATTGGGAAGAGGTGGGACTAAGGGAAGCTGGGTGGAGAGCTGGGTGGAGCTTGATGTATTGAGGCGTGGCCTAAGTAATTTTTTAATATCTTGCAAGTTTAATAAATCAACTTTAGGGGCTCTTGGTTAATTTACCCATAATTATTATGATTATGATTATGATTATTATTATATATATATATATATATTTTTTGAAAGAGGGGCCACCATGGAATTTACGGCTAGGTCTAAGTGCAATACGACTACCATGACATTATCTAAGACTATTGAATTATCCTGATAGTGTATGGCTGGGATTGGTATGTGTATGGGCCCTTACAGTCTGATTATTGCTCAGATTTGATTGCCCCAATTTGTCGGTATAATTACAGAATTCTATTTCCCATAACCCTTATCAGAAACAATGAACGGTTATGGTCAGAGAGCGGATCAGATTTGTTTCTGTTTACACCAATGGCGTCGCTCCGTTCCCTTAAACTGCGAATAATCTCGGTGACATTGATTAGCTCGATGGCTGCGAATAAATCAGACATGATTGGCAGACCGAAAGCCCAGGTGTCTAAAGAGGAAGCCTGCCCATCCTTCCCCATCGTGTGGTAAGAAGAACCCTTAATTGGGAGTGCCGGGCCTTGTTAAGAGAGACGCAAGGGAGGCCTTCAGGGGTGAACATCCTCTTCTTACTCAACACGACTTGGCGTGTTTGATTGTCCTCCGAAGGCAGCTGGATGGTAATCAACGAGCGTCATTTTAATGAGAGAAAAGAAGGGGGAACAGCTGTTGCGGACCACTCATCCACAGCTGCAAGGACTGGGCAGAAGGAGGAGGATGAGAGAGACCCTCGGCCTCAGGCTTGAGCTGTTTCTAACCTCACGCCAACTCCATGAAGCTTCTCCATCTCTTGTCGATGGGACCCCCTTCCTTTTAATTTACTTTAACCCTTTCTGTCTGTCGCTAAACAATATGTTCCTGTCATCTTCACGCTGCAGCTTTGGATAGATCAGAGAAGCAGATGTTGATCAGAGAACCAATTAGTGTCTAAGCCTTGGAGCCGACAAATGTTGTTTTATATATAACAGAGAGTTGGGTTAATAGGATTGTCACCGCACTGCGCAGGCCTAACCACTGGTCATTCTGCCCTCGTACCCACAGGTGAATCCTAATAAAAGGAAAACTAAAGATGAAATAGAAATGTAATTCTGCAGCTTCCTGGATGGACTTTCAGCTGTGATTAGAGAGAGGACATGGGTGGGTTATCCGGTAGATGTGGGACAGCTCTGGGAAGGGAGAGGGAGGGGCTGGGGGTTCTTATTTTTACCTGAAAAACTAGTAAAACTGATTGACCCGAGTATAAGCCGAGGGTAGGAATTATCACCACTGCTCCCTTCTGATTCAGTATTGTTTTTAGGCTTTAGTTGCCCTTTAACTTGACCCTAACTTATTGGTGCCAATATAATAAGCCAAATCCACTAACCCCCAGGTTTCGTTCCGATTTCGGGTTTTCCGTTCTCGGGAAAATCCTGAAGATCCGAACATCCGAAAACAGAACTTACAATTGGGACTTCGGAGAATGTTTTAGATCTTTATCGAATGTTTGAGGATTTTCGAAAATACCCTTGAACGTTCGATAAAGATCGAAAGCGCGATCCGAAGTCCTGAAATCCGAACGATCTGTCCAGTTTCGGACGGGACATTCGGATTTTGGAACTGAGTGGTTTCGTGTTGGATCCCATCTCTATTGCCAGCATGCTTTGTTTGCAGGGAGTTGTAGTTTCTAAACATCTGGAGTGGCAAGGGTCAAAAATATATATAAATGTAGATATTATGGGTTAATGAGAATTTCTGTCTTGTTGGGAAATCCACAATAAGCAATTAATACTGGAAATAAAATGGGGGTGAGAGCGACACAATGAAATTAACGCCAACCCGAGCCAGGGAGATCAAGCGTGGACTAAAGGGTTAATTACTGGCCAAGGTTCCGCGTGCGATCTGGCAATCCAAGGGTTAGAACATTTCTCGTTCAGCTCGTTATCTAAATGCGATTGGCTACCGTCCACGGCAAGCTTTTAAGTGACATCATACATCACAGTAATTGAGTATAGAGTACAGAAATGACCGATTACATTCCGTGACTCATCTCGTCTCCTGCCCGATTCTTCATCGCAAAAAGAATTTCTATTTTCATTGTTCCAACCTGTCAGGTGCGACGTCCCAAATTAATTCCCACAATTAGACCATGGTCCGTGATCACCTGGAAAAAAGGGAACAGACTTATGGGTAATGCAAGTTTTCCAAGAGGAATCTCACGTTATCCGACATGCTGTCTTGTTTTTTTTTTTTTTATGGTGCATCAACATTGTGCCCTTTACAAGGTCTTATTGTTTAAAATGGGGCCAATTTTGCCCCAACCAATCAGAAGTTAGCTTTCAAATGTTAAACACGATCTGATTGGTTGGGGCCAAATTAGCACCATTTTTAAACTAGAAGAACTTTTATTGAATCTCCCTGTGAGTATTTTTAGTAAAAAAGCCGAAAGGAATTTTTCTCTTGGATTTAACCATCTGTGAGGTTACAGGTTCATGATGTATACCTGTAAAGGTGAATTGGATCTCACGTCTAAAGATAGGAAGTGGTCAGGGGTCATAGGGGAGATTCAACCAAATTTCAGCCATTAACGGCACCTTGTAGCCACGGTAAATACTATGAAAACATGAACTTGTTTTAAACCTTACCCTTTATTTTCTTACCCTCTCTCCTCTCTTATATGGCCTTGTTCCTCTCCATAATCTTTTCTTGTGGGTCTTTAGATTGTCTGGAATTCTGGGAACCTTCTCGGATATTGAACATTCTATTATTCTTTTTACCTGACACAGCTTCCTTTCATTTACCCCCCACCTGATCTCATCTCGGGGAACCTTCTGTTTGTCCACCCTGCAAAGTCTTGTCCCTCTCACCAAGGTTCCATATGAAGTAGAAAACCATCATTCCCTATTCACTAATGTCTAAACGGTTGGCCTAGAAAAATCATTCGTTCATGGATAGAGCATTGGTTGTCGGATCACAAACAGAGAGTGGTGGTCAATGGAGCTACATCTATGTGGGCTAAAGTCATTGACGCTTTCTCAATTCTTCTCTTTGTCATTTTATTATAATTTGTCTTTTTTGTTCCTTGTCTATCCCACAATCCTTTTCTATCCCTTGTAAATCAATTCTCAATAATTCCAGCGCTGAGTTGGTTTCTGTTTATCCTACAGTTCTGCACAATAAAAAAGAAACATCCGAGAGACACTTGTGCTTTCGTCAAGGGCTCTTGAAGACTGTGTTATTCCAGGACAGCAATGTTTCCATCTGAATATTTAGTGCTTTCAGCTCAATAGACGATCTACAGTAGTTGGATAAGATGAACTTTTTTCTTTTTTTCTTTTAGCTGCCGTTGGTTTGATCACGTTTTCGACTGTATCGTTTTATGTTCTGCGGCAGAGTTCTAGATGATTCCATTACGTGACCGTTACAGAGAATGACATTAAACTTCCTGTGGGTTCACCCCAAGTGCAGGGAGCTGCCATCGGAGGTTTACAGGAAATACTCCTGCACCCGTCATGATTAAATTTTTACTTCTTAGTAGCCCAAGCACC
Source organism: Hymenochirus boettgeri (assembly GCA_019447015.1). NCBI lineage: Eukaryota > Metazoa > Chordata > Amphibia > Anura > Pipidae > Hymenochirus > Hymenochirus boettgeri. Next base: position 335,400 of record JAACNH010000156.1, on the reverse strand, counting down.
TATTACTTTAGGGATTCATGGCGGGGCCAGAAATGGGGGATTCATCCCACCCATGTAATCGTCTTTCTGTTAAATAGTATTCTGGTTTATCTGCAGTGATTGATATTTCTGTTTAAGGCTCATTTAAATGTTTCAATCTGTTTTCTCGTGCAGGACGTTTAGGTCACAGATGCAGAATGTTGACCGTCAGATATTACGTCTATTCCTTTTATAAAAACCTGGAGGCCTCTGGATCACGCTACCTGGCCTGACATTTATCTTTCTCGGGCATCAGATAGAGATTTGCAGCTTTGAGTCTTCTGCATTTACTTAGCTGCGGAACGCGGATTAATTCCGTCGCTCAGGACACCACAAAGAGAGAGAGAGGCCTTAAAAGTTGTCACTTTGAATAAATCATTGAATAAGTAGATGGAGTGGAAAGCATTGAGATCACGCCGGACTGAAAATGAAGGTTATTAAAGTATCCTGACAGTTTAGGATGTAATGTTTTTTATGTTATTTTATAGAGTCATTCTTGAGCTCCGAAGAAACCTTCTTAACTAAATCACCGCAAGAACAAAATCAACAGAAAACTTCTTCAAGGTCAAAAGAAAGTCACAGACTTTCCAACGGTGAGTGGAATGTCTTATCAAACCCTACGTGTGAGCCGAACCTTTCCCGCTGAGAAATTCCTCTTTACGCTATAGAAACTTTTATTTTATTTCTTACCCTTGTTGTCCATAATCAAACATCCAGGTATTGGATTCATCTCTACACAGAGCAACGTTCTGTTGATGGACACTTGTGATTTTTATGCAGATTTCTAGATCAAGAACAATCAGAATCTTCCTCAATGACTTTCCCACATCCTAACGTTCTCCCTGTACAATCATAGATCTGTTTCAAGATGAGCGTACTGATGAGCAAAGCTCAAAATCATCCGAGTCCTAATTACCTGAGAGTTCTTGAAGGCACCAAAATCCACTTGTTGGCAGCTAGGAAAAGGTCTTTCCATTACATAAATGCTTTACCCTCCTAACAGTCATTGATTGTCTCTGACAACCAGGCATGCACCTCAGATTTAAATCATTTACTTTAAGCTGAAGACTTTCCTGAGAGTTTAAAGCATCTAAATAACATTGAGTTGAGTTGGGATCTTCTGGACCAGCGGAAAAGCCTTAGCAAGGGTCAGGACATGTTTAAACATGTGTAGTTGGGGTGTCCACCAGAAAACCTCAGTATTGGTTTTCCTTACAAAATGATGTATAGATTTTCATTAATAATCTTTCTATTTCTCCTTGGTCGTCACTAGACAGTCACAGACCTTTAACTGAGGTTCTTCTAACCCAGGAAAACTTTATCTTTGTAAAGGTGCAGGGCTACATCAAACCATTGCAGTCTGCAGCATCTACTAATATAAATAACCGCAATGTGACTTTATTCTTTATTGACTCTCCGATGTTTACTGTGAGTTGTACCACTTGAGCTGTCCAGTTGATGTTAAACTACATCTCTCAGCATTCCTTGTGTGCCTATTGCCAATTATCGTTAGCTCCACGTGGTGGCTGGTTGTAGTTGAAATATCTTTGAGCTGAATTCAGCCAAGATCAAGCTGGGACGTGTCCTTGATAAGACAAATGGATGGTCCACTTTACCATATTTTACTGGTCATCCATCCTGCTACCAGTCCACCCTAGGAGAGGGATGGGAAAGGGTTAACATTAGCCCTGCTACCAGACCACCCTATGAGAGGGCCCAGGAGATCTTACACTGGTTGCCATTCACTGTACAGAAATAGTCGGATCCTTGGTGATTTATCCACCGTGAGGGTTTATCTCGCCCATTTCTCTTGCTTTGTTCCTTGAGCATTTTCAATGTCTTGTTCATCGTTAGGCTAATTGGGCTGCAAACGTGTTTTGTGCAGATGTAATTGGATGGAGACCCAGATCTCATGTTAACCCCTCATCTCCCTCACTCAACCTCTTCCCTGGCGCCATACTTCCTTTAAACGGGAAGGATTTATCGTATTATCGGTATATATTACTATTTATAATATGGGTGGGTGAAATTCCGGTGGGGCCGACTCGTGACGCACGATGTGTATACACAAACGTTTTGGGCAACAATTGTGCCATGTATTGGCGACGTAAGTCAGAGCTCATTGAGGATTGGGTATGATCACGTGTATGAGCCTTATACATGAAGGTTTAACCAACATCTGTCACTGTGCATCGTATTTAAGGTTTATAGGGGGAAAACCCATTACCAGATGTTCTCTGTGTATTTAGCTCCAATACTAAAATCCAATGAACAAGATGGACATTATAAACCGGTACTCAAACAGGGAAGGTTAAAGTCCTTCATCCTATCCCACTGAAACGCTTCTAGATGGCGAAACGCGGTTAAACAAGAGCTTGGACTCCTTCCACGCCTGTTAGAAAGCACCAATTAGTATTGTGTTTTACATATCAGCTCTGTCAGCCCTTTATAGCCAGACGCCGGCATTTACAACATGAAAGTAATTCCCTTGTATAAGCAGCCCATTTGCAGTGAATGACATCTGTAAAACCCCTCGCTTATTACCTGGTGAAACGATTCATTTCGGAACAGGAAACGTCAATAAAGCGATGTACCCTCCGCCGAACACTACTGCCAATTATTAACTAGTATTTATACAGCGTTAAGTGGTAATGTGCCCCTTACTGTGTAATACTGTGTATAATAGGGTTATTACAAGTAACAAGGAGTTCAGGCCCCCATTCAGGGAACTCCAAGGGGACCTGTAATTTCCTTATAAAGTATTGCACAATTAAGTTTGCCGTCTCCTGTAATATACAAGGATTTTGTTTGCACTTTTAATTTGTTGGTTTTTGTTGTTTGGTTACCATTGTTGTATACCAGCGCCCCCTGGTGTTCGGAAACGACGGTGTCACTGCAGACGCTCACTGCAGACGCTAATGGATTTATTATTTTATTTATGTTTGAGCTGTGATAATCAAAATACTACATTGCTCTCTGTTATAAAAGTGCCCCACAATGATAATGAGAGATGAAAATGATTAAGAATAAACAATAGAATAATGTGCCCTGTCTCTTAAAGAGAAAGACATATAGATTCATTTCAGGTCATTGGCCAGAGAGCAGAAATCTTATTTATAGGCCATGTAAGGATACAGTAAGTGTCTCTACACTCTAGTCCAGAGATGTCAAACTTGCCGTCTTCCAGATATTTGAAAATAATAACTCCCAGCATTCCCTGGGTTCATATTTGACATCAGTGTTCAAGTCTATTATTAGGCTTATTCAATGCTTTTGTGTGCTAGTTTGGTTTGTGAGCACGGTTAAAGGGCCACTAAACCTCAAAATAAACTGTTCTTCCCCATAATCTATAATTAATATGAGCGGTAGGATCCAGCGTACAATATATTCAAACAAACTTTGTGCATAAGGTGTGACTTGCTGTAAGACAAAGATAAGGATTGTAAGATGTGTGTTGGAATTGGTGCGAGACGATGAAAGTTTTAACCGCAAATTAAAACCGGATCCTGTTACCGAGCGGTGTTCTGAATACTGAGAAGGAGAGAGAAGCAGATCAGATTGAGCCCAATATCAACAGAATATTAAATCTAACATGACTGGTGCTATTACCAATCAAAATGACTGGCTCCTGCTGACTTTTAAAAGATGTGAAAATAAGAAGTGCAGAAAACCAGGGCTCTGTACAGAGGTAAGTGTGATTCAATGGTGATTTCTGCTGGGGAAAGGTTTGATTAATTTAAACTTCTCCTTTCCATGTGGTTAATAAGGACGTCTTACATTAGTCATTAAGTCATTAATTATTGGGACTAGTTAGGGATCTTACAGTCAATCATCCCTTCCCCCTTCCTCTGCTGTTAATGCTTCTCTCTATACAGCTCTATAGACTTCATCACCTGCACTACATTTATCATAGGGAGAGCAAAACTGTCACCAAGATCCCGCCCTCTTTTAATATGCAAAGAAGTAGGCGGGGTATCAACCTTTGCTACATGTTATCCATCGATTGCAACAATGTTTCCCAAGAGAGAGCTGACTGTCTCATTAGACAGTAAATCATCGCCCTCTCCGTCTCTGTGACTCTCCTGTCTAATTATTGTCAACAGAATAATAAACAAAGAAAATCAAATCCACACATTTTTGTATTATCATTGGATTTTTATGGATTTTTAAAATTAGAAATAGTATTATCAGTACTGTATCTAATATCATACTATAATATAACACTATAATAATACAATAACATAACATAATTTTACATTTTAACATGGGGTACCTTTACGTGTTACGTATAAAACAAATGTTGTAACGTCTCGTTGGCCCGCCATGCCCCCCCCTGCCCGGAAGCCACATTTGACAGGGTGGGATATCCATTACACAGTGGGTCACTGACCTAGATACACAGTTGTGCATGCTCTGTAAAATGATCTAACCCCTCCCTCTTTGTATAGCCCCTCCCTCTATGTCTAGCCCCTCCCTCTCTTCCGGGAGATTTGCAGAGAACAAATTGGATGTTTCTCCACAATATTACAGATATCTAGGATAGTAATTTACATGATAAAGACTGTATTTCCTGCTGTCTCTTTAAAACACACACTCACATCCCAGAATATTTTATCGAAACGTAGAAAGTGATAATTAATCCGCGTCATTTTTTTTTTTACCCGCCGCTGTTCCCCGTCTGCGCGGGACATCTAGTTATTTTAGGACAGCTTTGCTCGGATCTTGTCTCTTGTCTTTTCCCGCGTCTGAAATGTAACATTTTACACGATAACGTCGCTGTACATCGACTTTAAAATATTCCATCAATTATTACCGTCTGCTAACTAAAATTGGAAATCCAGCTCTTGGAAAGTGGGTGATTGTCAGTGACATATTACATTCCTGTCTCTCCCCCTGTATCTTCTCTGTAGGATCCGTGCTGTTGGGCTGAGGCTCTGAATTAATCATGACAAATACGCCGGATAATTCCTGAGAACTTTCCTTCCTCGGTTTACTTTTTTTCATTCAATTCTGCGTTTGCTCAGTGTGTAGAAAAGAAACGGCAGCAGCGAAATCTGTTTCCAACTTGGTGTTAACTATTAATCACACAACGATCGGAGATTAACTGCTAGGATGGCTTAATAAAGATACAGTAACCCACTCACCAAAAACATCAAGGGGCTGAGACTAGCTTGTTTTTTAAAGGTCAACAATACTGAACAAATAGCTTGCTTCATTGGTAGGGGTTGTTGCATTACATTGAAAACACTTTTTTTTTAGTTCTATCCCTCCTAAGCTCCACCTACCTTCAGAGTCCTGGACTCTTATTTGCAAGTTCCTTGTTATTGGGCAGAGAGACTTGTACACATGGCTGTATGTTGGATCACTTGAATAAGTTGAAAAAATTGGCTACATCTTCTTCTGCTGTCCTCCTCGTCCATAAGGAGTGATTGGCAAGAGGGGCAGTACCAGAGGCATTTTATTCCAGGTACCATCCCCCCTTTGAAGTACCGATGGATATATCGATATAAAAGGTAAAAAATGTTCATAATGGCTGGGGTTAAGGGAGCATAGACTACTGGAATATGCTTAAATTAACTAGATGATATTACTAATATAGTTCTTCTTTTAGATAAAACAAGATGCTAATTAGAGATGTTCGAAACTGTTGAGTTTCCTTTTGGATTTTCAGTTCGAAAGTTCGAGTTTCAATTTACTAATCGTCTACTTTTGATTTTCGATAATTATCTACTTTCGATTTTCCATAATTATCTACTTTCAATTTTCGATAATTATCTACTTTCGATTTTCCATAATTATCTACTTTCAATTTTCAATAATGATCTACTTTCAATTTTCCATAATTTATCTACTTTCAATTTTCGATAATTATCTACTTTCGATTTTCGATAAAAATCTAAAATTCGGGTTCCGTGAAATTCGGGAGTTCCGAAAGTTTCAGCGGCATTTCGAAACCCTCAGATTTGATTCCAAACTGGGTTCATCCCTAATGCTAATATGTTGTGTGGATCAGGATTTCCTACGTGATATAAATGCAGATTTGTACATATTCTATATATCTACTGGGAGATTCAATAAAAGTTCTTATCTTTTTAAAATGGTGCTAATTTAGCCCCAACCAATCAGATCCTAATTAACATTTGAAAGCTAATATCTGATTGGTTGGGGCAAAATTAGCCCCATTTTTAACATAAGAACTTTTATTGAATAACCCTGATATAATTTTACACACTTTTACGATAAAATGACACAAAGACACAGTCAGAGCTTCTTAGGGATTGATGGTATTTTTTTATTGGCCAAGTGCAGGATGTTTGTTAATACAGAGCAGGAAGGCTGAGACATGGTGGGTTTAGAGCAATAAAAATCTAATAGATCTGGTTCCATTAACACTTCTCAGTATTGAATGTGAGGCTTTAAAATGGTGTTTAATGAGCAGTAAAATAGGGAAGATGTGTCGTGCGGTTGGATTTTTAGTTTGTGGTGAAGCCCCAAAAATCTATTTCTATACAGAGTATATTCTAGACAATTAATAATAAATAAACGTTGGATTGGGGGGGGGGGGGGGTCCGTGGCTAGAAAGCTACAGGTTATATAGATCTCTGCTTTAAAGGGAAAGTGCGCTCTTTCAAATCTCTAGTTTCTATCTAAAGGCAATTCAATCACACAGGTGTTGCTAAACTAGAACTACGCAGCCTTAGGCTGCACTTACTGGTCTAGTCCGCTGTGCCTGGGAGGATAAGAAGTAAAGCCAGATATTTTTCAATGTTTTATTCATGTGCCGTTTGGCTGGGATTTGCAACAGACTCCTAGAACCCAACGTTCCGGATCACTGGGGGGTTTAAATCCCTCTATCAGGTCAGTGGACTGGTTATTTGGCCATTAAAACTCTCTTTGAGGAATTAAGCAATGGGCCAATCGGAACCGGGGCCCAGGGTAATGCGGAGAGAGGTATTTTGGCTCGGACTTCAAGCAAATTCAGGAACAGCTTGAAAGCAGCTCAATAGGACATCTTGAGAGCAGTAAATAGCCTCATTCCTTCTCCATCCATCATTCCCTGTGTTAATGTGTCAGAGCCAAGACAGGCTCCACAGTTCACTTAAAGGGAACCTGTACATTAAACACTCTAATAGCCAAGCAATCCCTAATCTGTACTGTCTATAGAGAGTTTGATGTATTAAAGGGAAACTAAAACCTATCGCTAATATTCACATCATTTTCTTTTAAATTATCTCACTAATTGCTAAAATAACCCTCTGACAAAGTATAATCTGACAGTCTGAACGACCACTAGGGGCGCTGTTGTCCAGCAGATATGGAACTAGTGAGAAAGATGAGCACACACCAACATTTAAATTATATTTTAATTGGTGGGGGGAGATTTACTAGAAATAATAGGCGAAACGTTAACGCCCCTCCCCCACATTGATAACGGGGCGTGGCCCGAGCCTATAAGGGCGTGGCCTGATCATAAAGCGACACCGTTGTTTTGCCAATGAATCAATAGAAATAAATAATAAATAAATCTTTGCGTTCTGTGCGATGGTAAAACGGTGATTAGCGGAGATGCCGTTTCTGGCAGCGCATTTTGGATAAATGACAAACGGTAATTACATAGAATTATGGAGCAGGTGCGGACAGGTTCACCGCGTCGGTGCCAAGGAACAGAGCAGTAAATAGATAATTATCTGACTTGGGGGTTCCTTATAAGAACAGTCGCTCGAGATGCGACCGGCTGAGACGTTTTTCCTTTCTCGTGTTCTCGTGACAGCCGAGGGGCCGACACGGAATCTTCAATTTGTGGAAACGCTGTAAAGGGTCGAGGTCGCTGGGGAAATGTATTCCACTGTCCTCATTTTGTCAGCCAAAGTGCTTAGCAGAAAGATCCTGCGCTGTCAGAAAATATTCTATTCCTGCCGTTCCCCGCGCGGGAGGGGGGGGGGGTTGATGGTGGGGGGGTTGGGGGGGTTTGGAGGTGACGGTATGTTACCGTGGCAACCAAGTTCCCAAAAAAATAAAAATAAAAAACCTTTCTCTTAACCTCTATTTCGCAGATTTTTCTTTTTCCGTCCAATCAGCTCCTAACCCCCCCCCCCCTACCGAGAATCTGTTGTCCGCAGATGTGAATCTGACACCTGCTCAATACTTGTAAGTGAAATATGAATAAATGAATAATACTATAATAATGCGATGGGGGGGTTTCAGGTGTTAAAGTTGTGGGGTTTATAAATAACAAGTCTTGGTTATGCTGCGAAACGCGTCAAGATTATAAAAAAAAACCAACTACCCCCGGGTAAGTGTTAAAAGACGACTAAGTTGGCGGAGCGTACAGTTGCGTGGAGGTTCAATATGAGGCCCACCATTTGGGGTCAATATGTAGGTCAACCTATGTCCATTGTACGGCCATCCAGATGGTTTAATAACTACAACTCCCAGCATTCCCTTTTATTTTTGAAAACTACACCACCCACGCTTCCCTTTTATTTTGAAAAACGACACTCCCAGTCGTTTCCCTTTTTTTTTGAAACTACGGCTCCCAGCGTTCCCTTTTATTTTGAAAACTACGACTCCCACTTCCCTTTTATTTTTGAAAACTACGACTCCCAGCTTCCTTTTATTTTTGAAAACTACGCTCCCAGCATTCCCTTTTATTTTTGAAAACTACGACTCCCAGCGTTCCCTTTTATTTTTGAAAACTACGACTCCCAGCGTTCCCTTTTATTTTTGAAAACTACGACTCCCAGCGTTCCCTTTTATTTTTGAAAACTACGACTCCCAGCGTTCCCTTTTATTTTTGAAAACTACGACTCCCAGCGTTCCCTTTTATTTTTTGAAACCTCATCTTTTTTATTTTTGAAACCTACGATTCCCAGCGTTCCCTTTTATTTTTGAAACCTACGATTCCCAGCATTCCCTTTTATTTTTGAAACCTACGATTCCCAGCGTTCCCTTTTATTTTTGAACCTACGATTCCCAGCGTTCCCTTTTATTTTTGAAACCTACGATTCCCAGCATTCCCTTTTATTATTTTTATTTGAAAACTACAACTCCCAGCATTCCCTTTAATTTTTGAAAAATTACAACTCCCAGCATTCCCGTGTGGTTTTCTCTTCCTTCCGTGTACACTGTAATATTATTGTTTTTCTTCTCGTCCTTGTTCTGTCTGATCTCCCCGTATGTAAGTTTAGTTGCCATCCATTAAAGATTAGCTGTTTAAGCCGTCGGCGGGCTCCAGGCGTTGGGGAGAAATCTAACTAGAATTGTGTAAGGTTGAAAGCCGAGTGCAGAGGGCGAGGAAGCTCAGTTATTACAGTGTTTGTACAAGGTAAACAAGGGGGGCTACATGGCTGCAGGTATTGGAGGGTACGGAAGCAGAAAATTGGACTTGCGCTTCCACGTAACCCACTTGTCTATCAAATCTAATCACCTGCGTTAACCCCTTTGGGTCCCCGGTTTCGGCGTCGGGTCGAACTATAGATCTTCCGATTAGGGACGAGGAAACTCCTCCTTGTCTGTAAATAGAAATAGAATTCATTAATGATTTATTATTCGGAGTATCAACGAGACAACTTTACACCCGAGCAGGTGTATTAGTGCTGCCCACTGAACAGAGGAAAGAGCGCCCCCTAGAGTTCTCTCCTTCTCAACTTGTGTGTGAATATGAAAAAGACAAGAGGCACCTATATTATATATGGTCTTCATGGTCCAGGGTTACAGTTTACCTGTATCTGTAGGTGTATATATGTGATTGGATGTCTTCTTGTACAGACGGAATATCCAGGTTACAGTTAGTTACCTGTATCTGTAGGTGTATATATGTGATTGGATGTCTTCTTGGACAGACGGAATATCCAGGTTCAGTAGTTACCTGTATCTGTAGGTGTATATATGTGATTGGAGTCTTCTTGGACAGACGGAATATCCAGGTTACAGTTAGTTACCTGTATCTGTAGGTGTATATATGTGATTGGATGTCTTCTTGACAGAGGAATATCCAGGTTACAGTTAGTTACCTGTATCTGTAGGTGTATATGTGATTGGATTCTTCTTGGACGACGGAATATCCAGGTTACGTTAGTTACCTGTATCTGTAGGTGTTATATGTGATTGGATGTCTTCTTGGACAGACGGAATATCCAGGTTACAGTTGTTACCTGTATCTGTAGTGTATATATGTGATTGGATGTCTTCTGGACAACGAATATCCAGTGTTACAGTTAGTTACCTGTATCTGTAGGTGTATTAGTGATTGGATGTCTTCTTGGACAGATGGGAATACCAGGTTACAGTTAGTTACCTGTATCTGTAGGTGTATATATGTGATTGGATGTCTTCTTGACAGATGGAATATCCAGGTTACAGTTAGTTACCTGTATCTGTAGGTGTATATATGTGATTGGATGTCTTCTTGGACAGACGGAATATCCAGGTTACATGAGTTACCTGTATCTGTGGTGTATATATGTGATTGGATGTCTTTTGGACAGATGGAATATCCAGGTTACAGTTAGTTACCTGTATCTGTAGGTGTATATATGTGATTGGATGTCTTCTGTACAGACGGAATATCCAGGTTACAGTTGTTACCTGTATCTGTAGTGTATATATGTGATTGGATGTCTTCTTGGACAGACGGAATATCCAGTTACAGTTAGTTACCTGTATCTGTAGGTGTATATAGTGATTGGATGTCTTCTTGGACAGACGGAATATCCAGGTTACAGTTAGTTACCTGTATCTGTAGGTGTATATATGTGATTGGATGTCTTCTTGGACAGACGGATATCCAGGTTACAGTTAGTTACCTGTATCTGTAGGTGTATATATGTGATTGGATGTCTTCTTGGACAGACGGAATATCCAGGTTACAGTTAGTTACCTGTATCTGTAGGTGTATATATGTGATTGGATGTCTCTTGGACAGACGGAATATCCAGGTTACAGTTAGTTACCTGTATCTGTAGGTGATATATGTGATTGGATGTCTTCTTGGACAGACGGAATATCCAGGTTACAGTAGTTACCTGTATCTGTAGGTGTAATTATGTGATTGGATGTCTTCTTGGACAGACGGAATATCCAGGTTACAGTTAGTTACCTGTATCTGTAGGTGATATATGTGATTGGATGTCTTCTTGGACAGACGGAATATCCGGTTACAGTTAGTTACCTGTATCTGTAGGTGTATATATGTGATTGGATGTCTTCTTGGACAGACGGAATATCCAGGTTACAGTTAGTTACCTGTATCTGTAGGTGTATATATTGTGATTGGATGTCTTCTTGGACAGACGGAATATCCAGGTTACAGTTAGTTACCTGTATCTGTAGGTGTAATATGTGATTGGTATCTTCTTGGACAGACGGAATATCAGGTTACAGTTAGTTACCTGTATCTGTAGGTGTATATATGTGATTGGATGTCTTCTTGGACAGACGGAAATCCAGGTTACAGTTAGTTACCTGTATCTGTAGGTGTATATATGTGATTGGTGTCTTCTTGGACACGGAATATCCAGGTATTAGTTACCTGTATCTGTAGTGTATATATGTGATTGGATGTCTTCTTGGCAGACGGAATATCCAGGTTACAGTTAGTTACCTGTATCTGTAGGTATATATGTGATTGGATGTCTTCTTGGACAGACGGAATATCCAGGTTACAGTTAGTTACCTGTATCGTAGGTGTATATATGTGATTGGATGTCTCTTGGACAGACGGAATATCCAGGTTACAGTTAGTTACCTGTATCTGTGGTGTATATATGTGATTGATGTCTTCTTGGACAGACGGAATATCCAGGTTACAGTTAGTTACCTGTATCTGTAGGTGTTATATGTGATTGGATTCTTCTTGGACGACGGAATATCCAGTTACAGTAGTTACCTGTATCTGTAGGTGTATATATGTGATTGGATGTCTTCTTGGACAGACGGAATATCCAGTTTACAGTTAGTTACCTTGTATCTGTAGGTGTATATATGTGATTGGATGTCTTCTTGGACAGACGGAATATCCAGGTTACAGTTAGTTACCTGTATCGTAGGTGTATATATGTGATTGGATGTCTTCTTGGACAGACGGAATATCCAGGTTACAGTTAGTTACCTTATCTGTAGGTGTATATATGTGATTGGATGTCTTCTGGACAGACGGATATCCAGGTTACAGTTAGTTACCTGTATCTGTAGGTGTATATATGTGATTGGATGTCTTCTTGGACAGACGGAATATCCAGGTTACAGTTAGTTACCTGTATCTGTAGGTGTATATATGTGATTGGATGTCTTCTTGGACAGACGGAATATCCAGGGTTACAGTTAGTTACCTGTATCTTTGGGTGTATATATGTGATTGGATGTCTTCTTGGACAGACGGAATATCCAGGGTTACAGTTAGTTACCTGTATCTGTAGGTGTATATATGTGATTGGATGTCTTCTTGGACAGACGGAATATCCAGGTTACAGTTAGTTACCTGTATCTTTGGGTGTATATATGTGATTGGATGTCTTCTTGGACAGACGGAATATCCAGGGTTACAGTTAGTTACCTTTATCTGTACGTGTATATATGTGATTGGATGTCTTCTTGGACCAACGGAATATCCAGGGTTACAGTGAGTAACCTGTATCTGTAGGTGTATATATGTGATTGGATGTCTTCTTGGACAGACGGAATATCCAGGTTACAGTTAGTTACCTGTATCTGTAGTGTATATAGTGATTGGGTCTTCTTGGACAGACGGAATATCCGGGTTACAGTTAGTTACCTGTATCTGTAGGTGTATATATGTGATTGGATGTCTTCTTGGCAGAGGAATATCCGGTTACAGTTAGTTACCTGTATCTGTAGGTGTATAATGTGATTGGATGTCTTCTTGGACAGACGTAATATCCATTTACAGTTAGTGTACCTGTATCTGTAGGTGTATATATGTGATTGGATGTCTTCTTGGACAGACGGAATATCCAGGTTACAGTGAGTTACCTGTATCTGTAGGTGTATGTATGTGATTGGATGTCTTCTTGGACAGACAGAATATCCAGGTTACAGTTAGTTACCTGTATCTGTAGGTGTATATATGTGATTGGATGTCTTCTTGTACAGATGGAATATCCAGGTTACAGTTAGTTACCTGTATCTGTAGGTGTATATATGTGATTGGATGTCTTCTTGGACAGACGGAATATCCAGGTTACAGTTAGTTACCTGTATCTGTAAGTGTATATATGTGATTGGATGTCTTCTTGGACAGACGGAATATCCAGGGTTACATTTAGTTACCTGTATCTGTAGGTGTATATATGTGATTGGATGTCTTCTTAGACAGAATATCCAGGTTACAGTTAGTTACCTGTATCTGTAGGTGTATATATGTGATTGGATGTCTTCTTGGACAGATGGAATATCCAGGTTCAGTAGTTACCTGTATCTGTAGTGTATATATGTGATTGGATGTCTTCTTGGACAGACGGAATATCCAGGTTACAGTTAGTTACCTGTATCTGTAGGTGTATATATGTGATTGGATGTCTTCTTGGACAGACGGAATATCCAGGTTACAGTTAGTTACCTGTATCTGTAAGTGTATATATGTGATTGGATGTCTTCTTGGACAGACGGAATATCCAGGGTTACAGTTAGTTACCTGTATCTGTAGGTGTATATATGTGATTGGATGTCTTCTTGGACAGACGGAATAACCAGGTTACAGTTAGTTACCTGTATCTGTAGGTGTATATATGTGATTGGATGTCTTCTTGGACAGACGAAAACCAGGTTACAGTTAGTTACCTGTATCTGTAGGTGTATATATGTGATTGGATGTCTTCTGACAGACGTAATATCCAGGTTACAGTTAGTTACCTGTATCTGTAGGTGTATATATGTGATTGGATGTCTTCGGACAGACGGAATATCCGGTTACAGTTAGTTACCTGTATCTGTAGGTGTATATATGTGATTGGATGTCTTCTGGACAGACGGAATATCCAGGTTACAGTTTGTTTACCTGTATATATGTGATTGGATGTCTCTTGTACAGATGGAATATCCAGTTACAGTTAGTTACCTGTATCTGTAGGTGTATATTGTGATTGGATGTCTTCTTGGACAGACGTATATCCAGGTTACAGTTAGTTACCTGTATCTGTAGTGTATATATGTGATTGGATGTCTTCTTGACAGACGGAATACCAGGTTACGTTAGTTACCTGTATCTGTGGGTGTATATATGTGATTGGATGTCTTCTTGGACAGAGAATATCCAGGTTACAGTTAGTTACCTGTTTCTGTAGGTGATATTGTGATTGGATGTCTTCTTGACAGAGGAATATCCAGGTTCAGTTAGTTACCTGTATCTGTAGGTGTATATATGTGATTGGATGTCTTCTTGTACAGAGATATCCAGGTTACAGTTAGTTACCTGTATCTGTAGGTGTATATATGTGATTGGATGTTCTTGGACAGACGGAATATCCAGGTTACAGTAGTTACCTGATCTTTAGTGTATATATGTGATTGGATGTCTTCTGTACAGACTGGAATATCCAGGTTACAGTTAGTTACCTGTATCTGTAGGTGTATATATGTGATTGGATGTCTTCTTGGACGACGAATATCCAGGTTACAGTTAGTTACCTTATCTGTAGGTGTATATATGTGATTGGATGTCTTCTTGACAGATGGATATCCAGTTACAGTTAGTTACCTGTATCTGTAGGTGTATATATGTGATTGGATGTCTTCTTGGACAGAGGAATATCCAGGTTACAGTTAGTTACCTGTATCTGTAGGTGTATAATGGGATTGGATGTCTTCTGGACAGACGGAATCCAGGTTACAGTTAGTTACCTGATCTGTAGGTGTTATATGTGATTGGATGTCTTCTTGGACAGACGGAATATCCAGGGTTACAGTTAGTTACCTGTATTGTGGTGTATTATGTGAGGATGTCTTCTTGGACAGACGGAATATCCGGGGTCAGTTAGTTACCTGTATCTGTAGGTGTATATATTGATTGGATGTCTTCTTGGACAGACGGAATTCCAGGTACAGTTAGTTACCTGTATCTGTAGGTGTATATATGTGATTGGATGTCTTCTTGGACAGACGGAATATCCAGGTTACAGTAGTTACCTGTATCTGTAGGTGTATAATGTATTGGATGTCTTCTTGGACAGACGAATATCCAGGTTACAGTTAGTTACCTGTATCGTAGGTGTATATATGTGATTGGATGTCTTCTTGGACGAGAATATCCAGGTTACAGTGAGTTACCTGTATCTGTAGGTGTATATATGTGTTGGATGTCTTCTTGGACAGACGGAATATCCGGTTACAGTTAGTTACCTGTATCTGTAGGTGTATATATGTGATTGGATGTCTTCTTGGACAGACGAATATCCATGTACAGTTAGTTACCTGTATCTGTAGGTGTATATGTGATTGGATGTCTTCTTGGACAGACGGAATATCCAGGTTACAGTTAGTTACCTGTATCTGTAGGTGTATATATGTATTGGATGTCTTCTTGGACACGACGGAATATCCGGTTACAGTTAGTTACCTGTATCTGTAGGTGTATATATGTGATTGGATTCTTCTTGGACAGACGGAATATCCAGGTTACAGTTAGTTACCTGTATCTGTAGGTGTATATATGTGTTGGATGTCTTCTTGGACAACGGAATATCCAGGTTACAGTTAGTTACCTGTATCTGTAGTGTATATAGGTGATTGGATGTCTTCTTGGACAGACGGAATATCCAGGTTACGTTAGTTACCTGTATCTGTAGGTGTATATATGTGATTGGATGTCTTCTTGGACGACGGAATATCCAGGTTACAGTTAGTTACCTGTATCTGTAGGTGTATATATGTGATTGATGTCTTCTGTGACAGACGGAATATCCAGGTTACAGTTAGTTACCTGTATCTGTGGTGTATATATGTGATTGGATGTCTTCTTGGACAGACGGAATATCCAGGTTACAGTTAGTTACCTGTATCTGTAGTGGTATATATGTGATTGATGTCTTCTTGGCCAGACGGAATATCCAGGTTACAGTTAGTTACCTGTATCTGTAGGTGTATATATGTGATTGGATTCTTCTGGACAGACGGAATATCCAGGTTACAGTGAGTTACCTGTATCTGTAGGTGTATATATGTGATTGGATGTCTTCTTGGACAGACAATATCCAGGTTACAGTTAGTTACCTGTATCTGTAGGTGTATATATGTGATTGGATGTCTTCTTGGACAGATGGAATATCCAGGTTACAGTTAGTTACCTGTATCATTGGGTGTTATATGTGATTGGATGTCTTCTTGGACAGACGGAATATCCAGGTTACAGTAGTTACCTTATCTGTAGGTGTATTATGTGATTGGATGTCTTCTGTCTTGGACAACGGAATATCCAGGTTACAGTGAGTAACCTGTATCTGTAGGTGTATATATGTGATTGGATGTCTTCTTGGACAGACGGAATATCCAGTTACAGTTAGTTACCTGTATCTGTAGGTGTATATGTGATTGGATGTCTTCTTGGACGACGGAATATCCAGGGTTACAGTAGTTACCTGTATCTTAGGTGTATATATGTGATTGGATGTCTTCTTGGACAGTGGTAATCCGGTTACAGTTAGTTACCTGTATCTGTAGGTGTATATATGTGATTGGATGTCTTCTTGGACAGACGTAATATCCAGTTACAGTTAGTTACCTGTATCTGTAGGTGTATATATGTGATTGGATGTCTTCTTGGACAGACGGAATATCCAGGTTACAGTGAGTTACCTTTATCTGTAGGTGTATGTATTGATTGGATGTCTTCTTGGACAGACGAATATCCAGGTTACAGTTAGTTACCTGTATCTGTAGGTGTATATATGTGATTGGATGTCTTCTTGTACAGATGGAATATCCAGGTTACAGTTGTTACCTGTATCTGTAGGTGTATATATGTGATTGGATGTCTTTTTGGACAGACGGAATATCCAGGTTACAGTGAGTTACCTGTATCTGTAGTGTATATATGTGATTGGATGTCTTCTTGGACAGACGGAATATCCGGGTTACAGTTAGTTACCTTTATCTGTAGGTGTATATATGTGATTGGATGTCTTCTTGACAGATGGAATATCCAGGTTACAGTTAGTTACCTGTATCTGTAGGTGTATATATGTGATTGGATGTCTTCTTGGACAGACGGAATATCAGGTTACAGTAGTTACTGTATCTGTAGGTGTATATATGTGATTGGATGTCTTCTTGGCAGCGGATATCCAGGGTTACAGTTAGTTACCTGTATGTCTGTAGGTGTATATATGTGATTGGATGTCTTCTGGACAGACGGATATCCAGGTTACAGTTAGTTCCTGATCGTAGGTGTATATATGTGATTGGATGTCTTCTTGGACAGACGGAATAACAGGTTACAGTTAGTTACCTGTATCTGTAGGTGATATATGTGATTGGATGTCTTCTTGGACAGACGGAATATCCAGGTTACAGTAGTTACCTGTATCTGTGGTGTATATATGTGATTGGAGTCTTCTTGTACAGACGGAATATCCAGGTTACAGTTAGTTACCTGTATCTGTAGGTGTATATAGTGATTGGATGTCTTCTTGGACAGACGGAATATCCAGGTTACAGTTAGTTACCTGTATCTGTAGGTGTATATATGTGATTGGATGTCTTCTTGGACGAGTGTTCCAGGTTACAGTTAGTTACTGTATCGTAGTGTATATATGTGATTGGATGTCTTCTTGGACAGACGGAATATCCAAGGGTTACAGTTAGTTACCTGTATCTGTAGGTGTATATATGTGATTGGATGTCTCTTGGACAGACGGAATATCCAGGTTACAGTTAGTTACCTGTATCTGTAGGTGTATATATGTGATTGGATGTCTTCTGGACAGACGGAATATCCAGGTTACAGTTAGTTTACTGTATATATGTGATTGGATGTCTTCTTGACAGAGGAATATCCAGGTTACAGTTAGTTACCTGTATCGTAGGTGTATATATGTGATTGGATGTCTTCTTGGACAGAATATCCAGGTTACAGTTAGTTACCTGTATCTGTAGGTGTATATATGTGATTGGATGTCTTCTTGGACAGACGGAATATCCAGGTTACAGTTAGTTACCTGTATCTGTAGGTGTATATATGTGATTGGATGTCTTCTTGGACAGACGGAAATATCCAGGTTACAGTTAGTTACCTGTATCTGTAGGTGTATATATGTGATTGGATTCTTCTTGACAGAGAATATCCAGGTTACAGTTAGTTACCTGTATCGTAGGTGTATATATGTGATGGATGTCTTCTTGACAGAGAATATCCAGGTTACAGTTAGTTACCTGTATCTGTAGTGTTATATGTGATTGGATGTCTTCTTGGACAGATGGAATATCCAGGTTACAGTTAGTTACCTGTATCTGTAGGTGTATATATGTGATTGGATGTCTTCTTGGACAGATGGAATATCCAGGTTACAGTTAGTTACCTGTATCTGTAGGTGTATATATGTGATTGGATGTCTTCTTGGACAGACGAATATCCAGGTTACAGTTAGTTACCTGTATCTGTAGGTGTATATATGTGATTGATGTCTTCTTGACAGACGGAATATCCAGGTTACAGTTAGTTACCTGTATCTGTAGGTGTATATATGTGATTGGATGTCTTCTTGGACAGAGAATATCCAGGTTCAGTTAGTTACCTGTATCTGTAGTGTATATGTGATTGGATGTTTCTTGGACAGACGGAATATCCAGGTTACAGTAGTTACCTGTATCTGTAGGTGTATATATGTGATTGGATGTCTTCTTGGACAGACGGAATATCCAGGTTACAGTTAGTTACCTGTATCTGTAGGTGTATATATGTGATTGGATGTCTTCTTGGACAGACGGAATATCCAGGGTTACAGTTAGTTACCTGTATCTGTAGGTGTATATATGTGATTGGATGTCTTCTTGGACAGACGGAATATCCAGGGTACAGTTAGTTACCTGTATCTGTAGGTGTATATATGTGATTGGATGTCTTTTGGACGACGGAATATCCAGGTTACAGTGAGTTCCTGTATCTGTAGGTGTATATATGTGATGGATGTCTTCTTGGACAGACGGAATATCCAGGGTTACAGTTAGTTACCTGTATCTTTGGGTGTATATATGTGATTGGATGTCTTCTTGGACAGATGGAATATCCAGGGTTACAGTTAGTTACCTTTATCTGTAGGTGTATATATGTGATTGGATGTCTTCTTGGACACGACGGAATATCCAGGTTACAGTTGTTACCTGTATCTGTAGGTGTATATATGTGATTGGATGTCTCTGGACAGACGGATATCCAGGTTACAGTTAGTTACCTGTATCTGTAGTGTATATGTGATTGGATGTCTTCTTGGACAGACGGAATATCCAGGTTACAGTTAGTTACCTGTATCTTGGGTGTATATATGTGATTGGATGTCTTCTTGGACCGACGGAATATCCAGGTTACAGTTGGTTACCTGTATCTGTAGGTGTATATATGTGATTGATGTCTTCTTGGACAGACGAATATCCAGGTTACAGTTAGGTTACCTGTATCTGTAGGTGTATATAGTGATTGGATGTCTTCTTGGACAGACGGAATATCCAGGTTACAGTTGTTACCTGTTATTGTAGGTGTATATATGTGATTGGATGTCTTCTTGGACAGACGGAATATCCAGGTTACAGTAGTTACCTGTATCTGTAGGTGTATATTGTGATTGGATTCTTCTTGGACAGAGGAATATCCAGGTTACAGTTAGTTACCTGTATCTGTAGGTGTATATATGTGATTGGATGTCTTCTTGGACAGACGGAATATCCAGGTTACAGTTAGTTACCTGTATCTGTAGTGTATATAGTGATTGGATGTCTTCTTGGACAGAGAATATCCAGGTTACAGTTGGTTACCTGTATCTGTAGGTGTATATATGTGATTGGATGTCTTCTTGGACAGACGGAATACCAGGTTACAGTTGTTACCTGTATCTGTAGGGTATATATGTGATTGGATGTTCTTCTTGGACAGACGGAATATCCAGGTTACAGTTGTTACCTGTATCTGTAGTGTATATTGTGATTGGATGTCTTCTTGGACAGACGGAATATCAGGTTACAGTTAGTTACCTGTATCTGTAGGTGTATATATGTTGATGATGTCTTCTTGGACAGACGGAATATCCAGGTTACAGTTAGTTACCTGTATCTGTAGGTGTATATATGTGATTGGATGTCTTCTTGGACAGACGGAATATCCAGGTTACAGTTAGTTACCTGTATCTGTAGGTGTTATATGTGATTGGATGTCTTTCTGGACAGACGGAATATCCAGGTTACAGTTGGTTACCTGTATCTGTAGGTGTATATATGTGATTGGATGTCTTCTTGGACAGACGGAATATCCAGGTTACAGTTGTTACCTGTATCTGTAGGTGTATATATGTGATTGGATGTCTTTTTGACAGACGGAATATCCAGGTTACAGTTAGTTACCTGTATCTGTAGGTGTATATATGTGATTGGATGTCTTCTTGGACAGACGGAATATCCAGGTTACAGTTAGTTACCTGTATCTGTAGGTGTATATTGTGATTGGATGTCTTCTTGGACAGACGGAATATCCAGGTTACAGTTAGTTACCTGTATCTGTAGGTGTATATATGTGATTGGATGTCTTCTTGGACAGACGAATATCCAGGTTACAGTTAGTTACCTGTATCTGTAGGTGTATATATGTGATTGGATGTCTTCTTGGACAGACGGAATATCCAGGTTACAGTGAGTTACCTGTATCTGTAGGTGTATATATGTGATTGGATGTCTTCTTGGACAGACGGAATATCCAGGTTACAGTTAGTTACCTGTATCTGTAGGTGTATATATGTGATTGGATGTCTTCTTGGACAGACGGAATATCCAGGTTACAGTTAGTTACCTGTATCTGTAGGTGTATATATGTGATTGGATGTCTTCTTGGACAGACGGAATATCCAGGTTACAGTTGGTTACCTGTATCTGTAGGTGTATATATGTGATTGGATGTCTTCTTGGACAGACGGAATATCCAGGTTACAGTTAGTTACCTGTATCTGTAGGTGTATATATGTGATTGGATGTCTTCTTGGACAGACGGAATATCCAGGTTACAGTTAGTTACCTGTATCTGTAGGTGTATATATGTGATTGGATGTCTTCTTGACGATATATCCAGGTTACAGTTAGTTACCTGTATCTGTAGGTGTATATATGTGATTGGATGTCTTCTTGGACAGACGGAATATCCAGGTTACAGTTAGTTACCTGTATCGTAGGTGTATATATGTGATTGGATGTCTTCTTGGACAGACGGAATATCCAGGTTACAGGAGTTACCTGTATCTGTAGGTGTATTATGTGATTGGATGTCTTCTTGGACCGACGGAATATCCAGGTACAGTTAGTTACCTGTATCTGTAGGTGTATATATGTGATTGGATGTCTTCTTGGACAGACAGACGGGTTTTATTATCAGTAACCCTATATGTAATAGCATTATGGCATGGCCAATAATTGCAATGGACAGATTTTGTTGTTTGAATTTAGTCTATTATATTCTTTGTGTATGTATATATGTATATATATAATAAAATACAGTATTGTTTTATCATATAGTTATGGAATAATCTAGTTCTGTTTGCATAATCGTCTCCCAATAAAAATAAAATAAAATTTCTCCCAGTACTTACCTTAATGTCCCTTTAACTACTGCTGTGCTGCTCTCGTCCTCCTGACCCGCCACGTGGGTGGAGCTTGGTTAATGACAGATGTAAATAAGGCTCATCCCACTGTATTGATGTTGTTTCGGATGGGAGAAGCAATATTAAAATGAAAAACGATAAAATGTCTTATTCGCAGTTTATTACCCTTATTAATTTTTTTTTTCATTTCACTTAATTAGATTTTACTGTCTGATGACATCACAGGCTGTATATTATATATATATATATATATATATATATATATAAATGATCTGAGACTGAATATTTTCTTATTCTATTTTCTCTTCACAGCTGCTCCCAAAGGGCCAAAAATAATGGTGTCCCCAACCAGGGCACGAGTGGGCGATACGGTGCGAATCACGGTTAGTGGATTTCAGGTAAAGGCATTAACTTGTATAATCTATCTTGCTTGTTCTCATCCAGTCTGTGCTTGCATTTAAAGAAAACTTAATCTTAGTAATTCAGACAGGACAGGACATTCTAGTAAGAATATGAGCCTGACAGGGATGCAGAAAGGAAGTCCAATGCCACATTCAAACGCCATGTATTAAAAGATCTGTTCCTGTAAAATGGCCCTTTAATATGCAACATGGTTTCATATGACTTTCAATAGCCTTTTAATTTAATTAAAAACACATTAAAGGGGAACTGTGATCTGCCAAAAGATGAAAGATAAATGAAAGGCTGGGTTTCTACCTTTAAATGAGCCATTAACCACCTCTCTGCGTGCTCAGCCCAAAATATGAAGGAATCACTGATCAGAAAGTTAGGGAGTGGAGTTTTATATACCTGCGGTCACAATACTAGTTCTCCTTCTAATCTGGGTTTGGAACATGCTCAGTGCAGGAGAAAGCAGAGGAAATCTTCTGTGTTCCTTGAACCTGAAGACAAAACAGGACCCAGTGGGTCACACTTACTATAGTATAGGAACAAACACCCTAAAATAAACCAGTCTCTACACTTTATACTTTGTACCCTGGGGACCATGGTCACCTACTATAGTATAGGAACAACCCCTAAAATAAACCAGTCTCTCCACTTATACTTTGTACCCTGGGGACCCAGTGGTCACACTTATATAGTATAGGAACAAACACCCTAAATAAACCAGTCTCTACACTTTATAACTTTGTACCCTGGGGACCCGTGGGTCACACTTACTATAGTATAGGGACAAACACCCAAAATAAACCAGTCTCTACACTTATACTTTGCACCTGGGGACCCAGTGGGTCACACTTACTATAGTATAGGACAAACACCTAAAATAACCAGTCTCTACCTTTATACTTTGTACCTGGGGACCCGTGGGTCACACTTACTATAGTAAGGGACAAACACCCTAAAATAAACCAGTCTCTACACTTTATTTATGTACCTGGGGACCCATGGGGTCACACTTACTATAGTATAGGGACAAACACCTAAATAAACCAGTCTCTACACTTTATACTTGTACCCTGGGACCCGGGTCACACTTACTATAGTATAGGGACAAACACCCTAAAATAAACCAGTCTCTACACTTTATACTTTGTACCCTGGGACCCGTGGGTCACACTTACTATAGTATAGGGACAAAACACCCTAAAATAAACCATTCTCTACACTTTTACTGTACCCTGGGACCCAGTGGTCACACTTACTATAGTATAGGAACAAACACCCTAAAATAAACCAGTCTCTACACTTATACTTTGTACCCTGGGGACCCGGGGTCACACTTACTATAGTATGGGACAAACACCCTAAATAAACCAGTCTCTACACTTTATACTTTGTACCCTGGGAACCCAGTGGGTCACACTTACTATATTATAGGGAACAACACCCTAAAATAAACCAGTCTCTACACTTTTATACTTTGTACCCGGGGACCAGTGGGTCACACTTACTATGTATAGGGACAAACACCCTAAAATAAACAGTCTCTACACTTTATACTTTGTACCCTGGGGACCCAGTGGGTCCACACTACTATAGTATAGGGACAAACACCCTAAAATAAACCAGTCTCTACACTTTATACTTTGTACCCTGGGGACCCAGTGGTCACACTTACTATAGTATGAGGAACAAACACCCTAAAATAAACCAGTCTCTAACTTTATACTTTGTACCCTGGGACCCAGTGGTCACACTTACTATAGTATAGGGACAAAACCCTAAAATAAACCGTCTCTACACTTTATACTTTGTACCCTGGGGACCCAGTGGGTCACACTTACTATAGTATAGGGACAAACACCCTAAATAAACCAGTCTCTACACTTTATACTTTGTACCCTGGGGACCGCTTGGTCACACTTACTATAGTATAGGGACAACACCCTAAAATAAACCAGTCTCTACACTTTACTTGTACCCTGGGGACCCAGTGGGTAACACTTACTATAGTTAGGGACAAACACCCTAAAATAAACCAGTCTCTCTACACTTTATACTTTGTACCCTGGGGACCCAGTGGGTCACACTTACTATAGTATAGGGACAAACACCCTAAAATAAACCAGTCTCTACACTTTATACTTGTACCCGGGGACCCAGTGGGTCACACTTACTATAGTATAGGGACAAACACCCTAAATATAAACCTATCTACACTTATACTTGTACCCTGGGGACCCAGGGTCACACTTACATAGTATAGGGGACAAACACCCTAAAAATAAACCAGTCTCTCACTTATACTTTGTACCCTGGGGACCCAGCGGTCACTACTATAGTATAGGGACAAACACCCTAAAATAAACCAGTTCTACACTTTATACTTTGTACCCTGGGGACCCAGTGGTCACACTTACTATAGTATAGGGACAAACACCCTAAAATAAACCAGTCTCTACACTTTATACTTTGTACCCTGGGACCCAGTGGTCCACTTACTATAGTATAGGGACAAACACCCAAATAAACCAGTCTCTACACTTTATACTTTGTACCCTGGGGACCCAGTGGGTCACACTTACTATAGTAGTAGGAACAAACACCCTAAAATAAACCAGTCTCTACACTTTATACTTGTACCCTGGGGACCCAGTGGGTCACACTTACTATAGTATAGGGACAAACACCCTAAAATAAACCAGTCTCTACACTTTATACTTTGTACCCTGGGGACCCAGTGGGTCACACTTACTATAGTATAGGGACAAACACCCTAAAATAAACCAGTCTCTACACTTTAACTTTGTACCCTGGGGACCCAGTGGGTCACACTTACTATAGTATAGGGACAAACACCCTAAAATAAACCAGTCTCTACACTTTATACTTTGTACCCTGGGGACCCAGTGGGTCACACTTACTATAGTATAGGACAAACACCCTAAAATAAACCAGTCTCTACACTTTATACTTTGTACCCTGGGGACCCAGTGGTCACACTTACTATAGTATAGGACAACACCCAACCCTAAAATCCAGTCTCTACACTTTATACTTTGTACCCTGGGACCCAGTGGGTCACACTTACTATAGTTAGGGACAAACACCCTAAAATAACCAGTCTCTACACTTTATACTTTGTACCCTGGGGACCCAGTGGTCACACTTACTATAGTATAGGGACAAACCACCCTAAAATAAACCAGTCTCTACACTTTATACTTTGTACCGGGACCCAGTGGGTCACACTTACTATAGTATAGGGACAAAACACCCTAAAATAAACCAGTCTCTACACTTTATACTTTGTACCCTGGGGACCCAGTGGGTCACACTTACTATAGTATAGGGACAAACACCCTAAAATAAACCAGTCTCTACACTTTATACTTTGTACCCTGGGGACCCAGTGGGTCAACTTACTATAGTATAGGGACAAACACCCTAAAATAACCAGTCTCTACACTTTATACTTTGTACCCTGGGGACCCAGTGTCACACTTACTATGAGTATAGGGACAAACACCCTAAAATAAACCAGTCTCTACACTTTATACTTTGTACCCTGGGGACCCAGTGGGTCACACTTACTATAGTATAGGGAACAAACACCCTAAAATAAACCAGTCTCTACACTTTATACTTTGTACCCTGGGGACCCAGTGGGTCACACTTACTATAGTATAGGGACAAACACCCTAAAATAAACCAGTCTCTACACTTTATACTTTGTACCCTGGGGACCCAGTGGGTCACACTTACTATAGTATAGGGACAAACACCCTAAAATAACCAGTCTCTACACTTTATACTTTGTACCCTGGGGACCCAGTGGGTCACACTTACTATAGTATAGGGACAAACACCCTAAAATAAACCAGTCTCTACACTTTATACTTTGTACCCTGGGGACCCAGTGGGTCACACTTACTATAGTATAGGGACAAACACCCTAAAATAAACCAGTCTCTACACTTTATACTTTGTACCCTGGGGACCCAGTGGGTCACACTTACTATAGTATAGGGACAAACACCTAAAATAAACCGTCTCTACACTTATACTTTGTACCCTGGGGACCCAGTGGGTACACTTACTATAGTATAGGGACAAACACCCTAAAATAAACCAGTCTCTCACTTTATACTTTACCCTGGGGACCCAGGGGTCACACTTACTATAGTATAGGGACAAACACCCTAAATAAACCAGTCTCTACACTTTATACTTTGTACCCTGGGGACCCAGTGGGTCACACTTACTATAGTATAGGGACAAACACCCTAAAATAAACCAGTCTCTACACTTATACTTTGTACCCTGGGGACCCAGTGGGTCACACTTACTATAGTATAGGGACAAACACCCTAAATAAACCAGTCTCTACACTTATATTTCTTGTACCCTGGGGCCCAGTGGGTCACACTTACTATAGTATAGGGACAAACACCCTAAAAAAACCAGTCTCTACACTTTATACTTTGTACCCTGGGGACCCAGTGGGTCACACTTACTATAGTATAGGGACAAACACCCTAAAATAAACCAGTCTCTACACTTTATA
Organism: Hymenochirus boettgeri; assembly: GCA_019447015.1. Taxonomy (NCBI): domain Eukaryota; kingdom Metazoa; phylum Chordata; class Amphibia; order Anura; family Pipidae; genus Hymenochirus; species Hymenochirus boettgeri. Next base: position 308,607 of record JAACNH010000156.1, on the reverse strand, counting down.
CTTTGTACCCTGGGGACCCATGGTCACACTTACTATAGTATAGGGACAAACACCCTAAAATAAACCAGTCTCTACACTTTATACTTTGTACCCTGGGGCCCAGTGGGTCACACTTACTATAGTATAGGGACAAACACCCTAAAATAAACCAGTCTCTACACTTTATACTTTGTACCCTGGGGACCCAGTGGGTCCACTTACATAGTATAGGGACAAACACCCTAAAATAAACCAGTCTCTACACTTTATACTTTACCCTGGGGACCCAGTGTCACACTTACTAGTATAGGGACAAACACCCTAAAAAAACCAGTCTCTACCTTTATACTTTGTACCCTGGGGACCCAGTGGGTCACACTTACTATAGTATAGGACAAACACCCTAAAATAACCAGTCTCTACACTTTATACTTTGTACCCTGGGGACCCAGTGGGTCACACTTACTATAGTATAGGGACAAACACCTAAATAAACCAGTCTCTACACTTTACTTTGTACCCTGGGGACCCAGTGGGTCACACTTACTATGTATAGGGACAACACCCTAAAATAAACCAGTCTCTAACCTTTATACTTTGTACCCTGGGGACCCAGTGGGTCACACTTACTATAGTATAGGACAAACACCCTAAAATAAACCAGTCTCTCACACTTTATACTTTGTACCCTGGGGCCCAGTGGGTCACACTTACTATAGTATAGGGACAAACACCCTAAAATAAACCAGTCTCTACACTTTATACTTGTACCCGGGACCCAGTGGGTCCACTTACTATAGTATAGGGACAAACACCCTAAAATAAACCAGTCTCTACACTTATACTTTGTACCCTGGGGACCCAGTGGGTCACACTTACTATAGTATAGGGACAAACACCCTAAAAATAAACCAGTCTCTACACTTTATACTTTGTACCCTGGGGCCCAGTGGGTCACACTTACTATAGTATAGGGACAAACACCCTAAAATAAACAGTCTCTACACTTATACTTTGTACCCTGGGGACCCAGTGGGTCACACTTACTATAGTATAGGGACAAACACCCTAAATAAACCAGTCTCTATACTTTGTACCCTGGGGACCCAGTGGGTCACACTTACTATAGTATAGGGACAAACACCCTAAAATAAACCAGTCTCTACACTTTATACTTTGTACCCTGGGGACCCAGTGGGTCACACTTACTATAGTATAGGGACAAACACCCTAAAATAAACCAGTCTCTACACTTTATACTTGTACCCTGGGGACCCAGTGGGTCACACTTACTATAGTATAGGGACAAACACCCTAAAATAAACCAGTCTCTACACTTTATACTTTGTACCCTGGGGACCCAGTGGGTCACACTTACTATAGTATAGGACAAACACCCTAAAATAAACCAGTCTCTCTAACTTTGTACCCTGGGGACCAGTGGGTCACACTTACTATAGTATAGGGACAAACACCCTAAAATAAACCAGTCTCTACTACTTTGTACCCTGGGGACCCAGTGGGTCACACTTACTATAGTATAGGGACAAACACCCTAAAATAAACCAGTCTCTACACTTTATACTTTGTACCCTGGGGACCCAGTGGGTCACACTACTATAGTATAGGGACAAACAACCCTAAAATAAACCAGTCTCTACACTTTATACTTTGTACCCTGGGGACCCAGTGGGTCACACTTACTATAGTATAGGGACAAACACCCTAAAATAAACCAGTTCTCTACACTTATACTTTGTACCCTGGGGACCCAGTGGGTCACACTTACTATAGTATAGGGACAAACACCCTAAAATAAACCAGTCTCTACACTTTATACTTTGTACCCTGGGGACCCAGTGGGTCACACTTACTATAGTATAGGGACAAACACCCTAAAATAAACCAGTCTCTACACTTATACTTTGTACCCTGGGGACCCAGTGGGTCACACTTACTATAGTATAGGGACAAACACCCTAAAATAAACCAGTCTCTACACTTTATACTTTGTACCCTGGGGACCCAGTGGGTCACACTTACTATAGTATAGGGACAAACACCCTAAAATAAACCAGTCTCTACACTTATACTTTGTACCCTGGGGACCCGTGGGTCACACTTACTATAGTATAGGGACAAACACCCTAAAATAAACCAGTCTCTACACTTTATACTTTGTACCCTGGGGACCCAGTGGGTCACACTTACTATAGTATAGGGACAAAACACCTAAAAAACCAGTCTCTACACTTTATACTTTGTACCCTGGGGACCCGTGGGTCACACTTACTATAGTATAGGGACAAACACCCTAAAATAAACCAGTCTCTACACTTTATACTTTGTACCCTGGGGACCCAGTGGGTCACACTTACTATAGTATAGGGACAAACACCCTAAAATAAACCAGTCTCTACACTTTATACTTTGTACCCTGGGGACCCAGTGGGTCACACTTACTATAGTATAGGGACAAACACCCTAAAATAAACCAGTCTCTAACTTTATAACTTTGTACCCTGGGGACCCGTGGGTCACACTTACTATAGTATAGGGACAAACACCCTAAAATAAACCAGTCTCTACACTTTATACTTTGTACCCTGGGGACCCAGTGGGTCACACTTACTATGTATAGGGACAAACACCCTAAAATACCAGTCTCTACACTTTAATACTTGTACCCTGGGGACCCAGTGGGTAACTTACTATAGTATAGGGACAAAACACCCTAAAATAAACCAGTCTTACACTTTATACTTTGTACCCTGGGGACCCAGTGGGTCAACACTACTATAGTATAGGGACAAACACCCTAAAATAAACCAGTCTCTACACTTTATACTTTGTACCCTGGGGACCCAGTGGGTCACACTTACTATAGTATAGGGACAAACACCCTAAAATAAACCAGTCTCTACACTTTATACTTTGTACCCTGGGGCCCAGTGGGTCACACTTACTATAGTATAGGGACAAACACCCTAAAATAAACCAGTCTCTACACTTTATACTTTGTACCCTGGGGACCCGTGGGTCACACTTACTATAGTATAGGGAACAAACACCTAAAATAAACCAGTCTCTACACTTTATACTTTGTACCCTGGGGACCCAGTGGGTCACACTTACTATAGTATAGGGACAAACACCCTAAAATAACCTCTCTACACTTTATACTTTGTACCCTGGGGACCCAGTGGGTCACACTTACTATAGTATAGGGACAAAACCACTAAAATAAACAGTCTCTACACTTTATACTTTGTACCCTGGGGCCCAGTGGGTCACACTTACTATAGTATAGGGACAAACACCCTAAAATAAACCAGTCTCTACACACTTATACTTGTACCCTGGGGACCCAGTGGGTCACACTTACTATAGTATAGGGACAAACACCCTAAAATAAACCAGTCTCTACACTTTATCTTGTACCCTGGGGACCCAGTGGGTCACACTTACTATAGTATAGGGACAAACACCCTAAAATAAACAAGTCTCTACACTTTATCTTTGTACCCTGGGGACCCAGTGGGTCACCACATCTATAGTAGGGACAAACACCCTAAAATAAACCAGTCTCTAACTTTATACTTTGTACCCTGGGGACCCAGTGGGTCACACTTACTATAGTATAGGGACAAACACCCTAAAATAAACCAGTCTCTACACTTTATACTTTGTACCCTGGGGACCCAGTGGGTCACACTTACTATAGTATAGGGACAAACACCCTAAAATAAACCAGTCTCTACACTTTATACTTTGTACCCTGGGGCCCAGTGGGTCACACTTACTATAGTATAGGGACAAACACCCTAAAATAAACCAGTCTCTACACTTTATACTTTGTACCCTGGGGACCCAGTGGGTCACACTTACTATAGTATAGGGACAAACACCCTAAAATAAACCAGTCTCTACACTTTAAACTTTGTACCCTGGGGACCCAGTGGGTAACACATACTATAGTATAGGGACTGCACATCATTCCCCTGCACAATATACAGGAAGGTTCCTATTACCAGTGATAATGTCCTTTATTGGGCGTTTCATAGTTACATAATGAGGGGAGTTAAATAAAGTTTTTGCTTGATTAATAACAGGTACAAACTGTCTGTTGGTTAGATTGTCGGACCATCATTAGCAGATGGTCTTAGTCATGTGTGTTTAGATAATCACAGGATGGATTGTCACTGTACAGATAATAATGAAATGATTAATGTTTGGTCTGTTCGAGGAGAAATTGAAGTTAAGCACTTCTTATAGATTGGGTTTATTTGACCTTTAACTGTCAGTGTTCCCAATGAGGTCATCGCCCAATTAGGATTGAGAATAGACTTGGATCATTCTGAATGGTTTCAGGGCTGGGAGAATTTTTAATTTTCTACTGGCAGTGAAGGTAATAAAAGTATACCAATCAGAATTGGTTACAATCAGATACAATCAGAATTGGTTACAATCAGATACATTCAGAATTGGTTACAATCAGATACATTCAGATCGGTTCAATCAATACATCAGAATGTTTACAATCAGATACCTTCAGAATTGGTTTACAATCAGTACATTCAGAAGGTTACAATCAGATATACTTCAGAATCGGTTACAATCAGATACATTCAGAATCGGTTACAATCGATACAATCAGAATTGGTTACAATCAGATACATTCAGAATTGGTTACAATCAGATACATTCAGAATCGGTTACAATCAGATACATTCAGAATCGGTTACAATCAGATACATTCAGAATCGGTTACAATCAGATACATTCAGAATTGGTTACAATCAGATACATTCAGAATTGGTTACAATCAGATACATTCAGAATTGGTTACAATCAGATACATTCAGAATTGGTTACAATCAGATACAATCAGAATTGGTTACAATCAGATACTTTCAGAAAGAATCTGATTGGTATGTTTCTGGAAGAACCAGATTGAGCCTTGGGAATATGTCCCAACAGGACTTATTGCAAGGTAAAAAGAGCTGATACAAACAGTACACACTGAGCATGTGCAGAATATATCTGGGTCAGTGACACTCTCTGTAAAGACCAGAAACCTTCACAATTCAACAGATGATTTCTCCATAATGCTGCGGGTTTCAGAAGTGAGAGATACAGATACATATTTGTTATTAAGCGATTACACAATTTTGAAAGGGACATTTATGTTTAAGCTTTAGTTCTCCTTTAAGACTAAGAGGTTGAGCCGTCCTTTGGGCAAAGAGGCCACTTTAAGGAGCAGGGCCACTGAAAAGGCAATATTAGCAATTAAGGGTGAACATTTATATTCTGATTACTTGCCTTATTGTTTGAACTTGAACTTACCCTTGAAAGATACACTGATTTCTCCATATGTTGGGACAGGGACCCCTTTAAATATTGTGATTTTCTACGTGCAGAACGAGGTGTTTCCTGAGCCATTGTTCACGTGGACCAGAGTTGGTGGGAGACTTCTGGATGGTACAACAGAGCATGATGGGAAGGAGCTAGTGCTGGAGAGAGTCCCAGCTGAACTAAATGGATCAATGTATCGCTGTACGGCTCAGAACCCACTCGGATCAACAGATACACATACCAGGCTTATAGTATTTGGTACGTACAATTGGATCTGGAGCGCACGTGTACATTTTTATAATATACAAAGAGACATAATTAGTCTGTAAATGATATTCTTATAAACAGTGCTTAGCTATGTCATCAATGTCACATGACTGAAACCTGTACTTTAAAGGAAGTAACGTATCCTTACACTGGGGATAGGAACATAGGGGCATAGGCGAAGTAGTCCTTTAAATAGTGCCGAAGCCACATTAAGCAAGCACAATCACATATAAATGCGCCTCATGCCCCCTTGTACTGCGATCCATATCCTTTTGGGGATCAGAGCGCATGCAAATGGTGATTACATGCTTTCTGATCAATGGATCATAGCACAAATGGTCACAGTGCACCTAGTGTGGCCACATCAATTGGATCAGATGGCGCGTTAAAATGGCCTGATGTGGCCTAAGCCTAAAAGGCATGTTTCCGCCCTTAAAACCAAAAACTGGGGACTTGTCCAGCCCACAACCCCAACTGCTGTTTTTACCAGTTTATTATTACATGTATTTGTAACCAGATATTTAATAAGTTCTCTTCTGTTCTGGAAAACTGCCTCCACGCTCTGCTCGCTGAGCTTTTTATTAGCTTGAGCATGTGCAGAGGAGGCAGCCTTGATTGACAGCATGGAGGGAGGAGCCAACTTACTCTGTAACTGGACAGCAATTATCATTAAATATCTGGTTAGTAATACAGGTAATAAAGTGCAAAATGTATCATTTGGGGTTGGGGCAGGGAACTGACAAGGGACCAGTTTTTTTGTTTTAAGGGTGAACATTCCCTTTAAGACTGTTTATTCTGATTACAATGATTCCTGATTGGGCTGCAGAAAATATACAATGTATCAGTTTATCGATCCAAATCCAACTTTATTGTGCCGAGACAGCACCCAGCCCACAGCCAAATTGCCCATTTATAGACTTTCTCCGGAGTCGTTAGCTAATTGCTCTTATTAAAGCAGAAATCAAAGCTTCTAAGCATATTACGGTGTATCCGTTCATTATAATTAATACGGCGGAGTTCACTAGAGGAAACTATTGTGCGTTTGGCTATAATTTCACTTAATTTGAGTTGGCAGAAAGTCAAAGGAAAACTCTTATCAGAAATGGTAACAAACAGTGTCAGCTTTCTCTACAAGCAGGGAAAAGGAACATGGGCCAATCTTGCGTTGCCATACTGGTTGACAACATTGGGTTCAATCCCTAGGGAAGGCAACCTTAAACGAGGACAGTGAACTAGGGCCCCGATGAGTTAATTCCAGATTAAAGGAAAGGGCGGGATATCCTATTGGGGTCATTACTGACAGTCCCATCTGTTTCATAGAGGCTATTTCTGTAGATTGCCAGTTACTATTACATCACTCATAGCAGATAAAGGTATCCGTGCATCTGCCTACAGGCTAATGTCATATGGACAATGTTTCTACATTGATTAACCTGGACATGTGCTTTGGAGACATCGATGGAAATTAACCTTTTCTGTGATGTTACCAGGTACAATTAGAATCAAATATGCAATAGCCCTCAATGGTGATTGGCTGGCTGCAATCCATTACTCAGGGGCAAATCACAGCCTATAATGACAGTAGTGACATCATTATACACTAGACTGCAGCAGTGATAGACAGATGATAGATAGATAGATAGATAGATAGATAGATAGATAGATAGATAGATAGATAGATGATAGATAGATGATAGATAGATAGATAGATAGATAGATAGATAGATAGATAGATAGATAGATAGATGATAGATAGATAGATATCTCGCTGATCTACTATCGATCGCTCAGCTCGATCAACTCGCTATCTCGATCGATAGATCTCTCGATAGATATATAGATGATCAGTTTTTGTTTTGCCCCCCTTCGATCGCTCGCTCGCTCGCTGCTCGCTCGCTAGCTCGCTCGCTCGCCCGCTCATCTCGCTGCTCGCTCTCCTCGCTCGCTCGCTCGTCTCTCGCTCGCTCGCCTCGCTCCCCGCTGCTGCCGCTCCTAGCTCGCTCGCTAGCTCGCTCGCTCGCTCTCTCGCTGCTAGCACTATCTCGCTCGCTCGCTCCTCGCTCGCTAGCTGCTCGCTCGTCTGCTCGCTCGCTCGCTTCGCTCGCTCGCTGCTCGCGCTCGCTGCTCAGCTCGCTCGCTCGCTCGTCGCTCGCTGCTCGCTCGCTCCTCGCTCGCTCGCTCGCTCAGCCGCTGCTCGGCGCTGCTCTCTCGCCCCCTCGCATCGCTCGCCTCGCTCGCCGCTGCTCGCTCGCTCGCTACGCTCGCTCGCTCGCTCGCTGCGCGTCCTCGCTCGCTCGCTCATCGCTCGCCCGCTCGCTCGCTCGCTCGATCGCTCGCTCGCTGACTCGCTCGCTGCTCGCTCGCTCGCTCGCTCGCTCCTCCGCTGCTCTCCGCTCGCGCGCTCGTCAGCTCGCTGCCCGCTCGCCCGCTCGCTCGCTTCTCGCTCGCTCGCTCGCTCGCTCCATCCGCTGCTCGCCCTCGCCGCAGAAGAGAGGAGAAGAAGAAGAAATGGAGTGCTAGGATACAACACAGTTTGACCCTTCATTTGTATTTTCAGTTATGTTTTCACAACATCAATAGACACACATTGGATAAATGATAGCTAGATACTTATGATAAGAAGCACAAACGTGTAAGATAAGAAATAGAGAGAATAAAATAGAGAAGAGAGAAGAATAAGAAGAAATCATGAGTAATTCAGCTAGATGATAGAATAGAGAGACGACAACACAGATGGAATAGATAATAGATATATGGCACTGTGTCAATAAGATGAAGAGAGAGAGTGTTTCGAGAAAATAATAATGATAGCTAGATATAGAAGCATGACAACAGCCGAGAAATGAGATAGATAGGATAATTAGATTAGGATAAATCGAAGACAATGATAGATAAAGTAATAGTAGGTAGAAGGATAGATAGATAGCATATCGATAATGATTATAGATGATAGAGAGATAGCAGATACTATAAGAGATAGACTAATAATAATAAGAGATAGGATGAGAAGAGAGTCGAGATCTCATCTCTGCTTCTCGCTCTAAAATATCGCTTTCCCATAGAATAGATAGCATGATAGATAGAGATAGATGATAGAGTAGGCTTACATAGATAGATGATAGATATAGATAGATAGATGACTAGATAGATAGATGATAGATAGATGATATAGATAGATAGTAGATAGATAGATAGATATATAGATAGATAGATAGATGTGATAGATAGACAGACGACAGACAGATGATAGAGATAGATAGATAGAGATAGATATAGATAATAGATAGATAGATGATGATAGATAGATAGATAGATAGATAGATAGATATGATAATAGATAGATAGATATAGATAGAATAGATAGATACATATAGTATAGATAGTATAGATAGATAGATAGATAAAAAAGAAGATAGAGATACGAGATAGATAGATAGATAGATAGATAGATACGAGATAGCTAGATAGATAGATGATGATATGATGATAGATAGATAGATACTATAGATATATGTATAGCGATAGATAGATAAGATAGATAGATAGTAGACTAGATAGATAGATAGCTAGATAGATGATAGATAGATAGATAGATAATAAGATAGATAGATAGATGATAGATAAGATATTAGATAGATAAGATAGATAGATAAGATAAGATAGATAGATAGATAGATAGATAGATAGATAATAGATAGATAGATGATAATAGATAGATAGATAGAGCGCAGACATACAGACAGATGATAGATAGATAGATAGATAGATAGATAGATAGATAGATACATAGATTGATAGATAGATAGATAGATGATAGATAGATAGATTCTTTTATTGTCACTGTATTGTTAACAATCAGTGAAATTATTTTATAAAACACAAATCATGTATAAGAATAAGAAAAGAAACACTGAGAGTCACTATACTCACTCAAATAACTTTACATTATCTGAAACTACAATGTGACAGAAGTAAAATGATGGTGCTCACATATTGATCTGTGCTTGCTTTGTCATTAAATTATTAATGTTTAGTGAGTGCTCCTTATAGCCCCACCCTCCCTTACTCACTGCCTCCTTGTAGTGTCTGCGACACTTATAAGTTCTGCACAGACTCACATGGACACTGCTCTGCTTACACATCTCCCCTCCCTCCCCCTTCTTTCTTTTCTCTGCTGATTCTCATAATTGTTGCAGAAAGTGTGCTGGCAGGCAGATAAAGATCCTAGTAAGAGGTCAGGGGTGGGTCACGTATTCCAATCTCTGCTTCTGGAGTGACAGGTCTTTCCCTGTAAATACTGTTATTAAAATGATGATTTCTCAGAATCTACAGCTCAGACATAAAGTCCGAAAAAAGTTTTGCATTGTCTAAAGTACAATTTGATTACAATTGATATTCCGATCAATTAGGCACATCCAATTGGATTGATCGGAATATTGAACATATTTTTCCGTGTTTTCCGATCGGCAATATATATCGGTCTAAGGAAGAAGCTGATCGGGCAAGGCGGAAAATGTTCCATCGACCCCCATCTACCAAAACCACTCTTCTGTACTTTTCAAGATGAAATCATGGAAGATCACTGACACAAGGTGGGGAATTACGATTGGTCCAATGGAAAACCATTGGACTGTGTATGCCTAGCTTTACTTGGATAAGGTGGATGGAGCCTATAACCAATTAGGTTTAGAATTATTAGCTATAGAACACATACACTATTATGTTTTTTTTTTTTTAATAAAAATTAATTCTAGGGTTTAGTTCCCCTTGGTTACTGACCCCCGACACCCTTTAATTATCTCAATTGCAATAAAATAACCTTTCCAGCATCACGTTGACTATTTGTTTATTTTTATTTTTAGAAAATCCCAATATACCAAGGGGAGCAGAAGATTCGAACAGTGAGTTGTTTAACTTTATCCTTGGGAATAAATAAATCCGTAAGCGCCGTTTCAGTCGGGCGAAAAATAGATCTCAGCGAGTTACGGTTTTATGTTTTCAAAGCCAACAAAGTAAATTAATGACGGTTTCCATTAGCAACAGAAACCAAAATAGATCAAAACCTCACACAGAGATCTGCGCAGAGTTACATTGTATTGTTTTACGCTGAATTATTCCGATATCCGGGACTGCGCTGAGACCTTGTATCATTGTCAGCTTGTTTGATTTTGATTACTGCACTTTGTGTGTTTGTTTCCATAACCTATAATTAAACAATAGAACTTGGTAAAATAACTCTGTGTTAAGAGGGATAGAGAGAGAACAGGGAATATACAGTGTGGCAGCTCCATTAGGTAGATACATTGTAACATATTATAGTCTTGTGTCCAGAGAGGCAACACTGAGATCTTCATTCCTGGGCAGTGTTCCCGAGAGCCGTTATCGGCTATTTGTGTCTCAAAGTCACATTAACCAATGTGCCAAGCGTTCATGTGACTTTAAGACACAACTAACGGCACTTGCGACGTTACACACTCAATGGTTTGGCTTTGGTTTTTGTTGCCTCTTTGAAGACAGACACCCTGCTTGGTTGAACAAATACAAGAAAACCCAGTCTTTTCCAAATGGTTAACTCTTTTACTACTTGACAATTGGACCATGTGGGAGTTGCCATCCTGCTTGACACTGCTAATAAAGTGGAATCATTTGAAAATTAATGCTACCATCATACATCTTGCCTATGGGAGTTAACATTGCACTCATGTTCGTGACAGTAATCTGTCAGATAGCTGGTGTTAAATATTCGCTAAAAAGGAAACCCCATTCGCAACGCACTGAGAGCCACTTTCAGCTCAGTGCATTGCCTAAAGGGGGCGATAGAGAGCGATAGTGACTCAGTATACAGGGCCATATTTATCAATATTTATTATTATTTATAGTTAATTTATGATCGCGGACGTAAATGTATGATCGCGATTGTACATTTACGACAAAGCGTTTGTTAATTAACGAGTGTTCAATCATAGAATACCGTGCAGTAGTAAACTACCGCTATGGTATTCTATGGGGATCGTAAATCTACGATTTTGTTATCATAGATTTACAATCGGTATCGTAAATTTACATTCGTTAAACCGACCGTTAATCTCCGATCGGTTTACCGATTCTGAAGAAACTCACAGTTGTAGTTGAACAACATATGAAGGGCTGCAGGTCCAATAAACAGTAAACAATGGATAGCCATAGTGTTAAGATAAAGAACCTTTCTAGGATATGGGCCCTTCCAACCCTGCCCCATACTAAAGGTTGCCATTAGAGATGTCCGAACTTCGCAAAATCCGGTCTGCTTGACGATTTTTGGAAAAATTCGAAAATCCGTGAGCGGACCTATTAAAACGAAAAAATCCTCGAAAATACTTGAAATCCTCGTAATTTCAAAAATTTTCAAAAATACGTATTTTCGCGTATTTTCGAAAATACGAGACAATCTCGTAATTTTGAACATTTTCGAAAACGCGGTTCAGAAAAGTTCGGAAGGCGGAAAACCATAAAATCCGCGATATCTGCTGTTCGGATCCGCAAACTGGGCCATCACTAGTTGCCATAGACCCAACATCACCATTGGATGGTCAGACAAAATATACACAGATGGACGATCGTACGGATTATAGCGCCTATGGGCCACCATTAGCCTTGCTGCTTCTGTTAAACTGCTAGTCAGGTGGTTACAAAGTATGAAACATGAGTCAATCTCACACACACACCCCCTTTCTGGAACTTTGAAGTCTTTGCTACAATGTGTCATTGTCGTAACTCCCATTTGTACCAGTCACACACAATAGCATGAAGCTTTTAGGTTATTAACCTGTAGGAAATGTAACAGAAAACAGCCAAGTCCTTTTCATTTCCAAGATTTTACCATTTGACAGGCAGCAAAAAATAGGAGGCAAATAGCAAAGCAATTTACCGGAACACGTCAAAATAGAAAACTATAAATAGCGATGTGTTCGATTCCTCTGGGTCCAGCACTAAAGTCCGACTGTGAAAAACATCGCCTATTCTACGTATGTTAATCGACTAAAGTAAATATTTTAACACAAATCAGATCTGTTTTCGCTGTGACGTTACATAATGTTTGTCAAGGGCCAGCATGGAAGTGTAAGGATGAGATTCAAAAAATGGAGATTCAGTATGGCAACTCCCGCCCGTTTGATTAAAAATATTAGGAAGGGAAATGTATGTAATATTACGTCATATGGAACATAGAGCAGTTAAAAGCTTTTCTTAAAGCTTCATTGATTTCCATCATTAAATAGGGGGATTGTGTAGACTCTGTAAACAGTTAATATAGAGGTTTGGTGCTTTCTATACTGACGTTAATGATAATGTTTAGATACATCTGTTGTAAATGAAAGAAATCAGAAACGTTTAACTAAATTTCTAGGGGATCGTCTCATTACGAGCCTTAAAACACATTATAAAAGTCAATAACGTACGATCATTTTAATATTCTGACGGCATCCAAGTGTGAATTCGGAGACCCAGTGGAGTAAGATTGATTGTAGCGTCAAGTGATGAGATCTGGCTGTTTTATATGGTCGTAAAAAAAAAAATAGTATCAATCATCCTACACACATTTAGACTAAAAGATTAACAATCCAATGATTTGGCCTATATATATAAATATATATATATATAAACGCTTCCTCTCTTTATTGAATGGACGCACATGATTGGCTGTTATATTTAGATTTGAACAATTGTGCCTGCACTCCGATATCCATTATTGGACGATTCCTTCTTCCAAAGCACGAAACTTAGTAAGAGACCACACTGCTACACACAGGAATCGCACGCGACTGTGTGCGCTTTCTTGTGCGTTTTGTGTTCATGTACGCGTTTTGCGTTCATGCGTTACCAAAACGTGAACGGACGCGCAATCGCATGCGCATCGGAAATCGCGGGAATTTTCTTGTTCCCGCGATTTCCATTTTAGCAAAAAACGCGGGTGCAATCACGAGCGTGAAACGCATGCGCAAACGTGCGAAAACGCGGTGACATAAAGAGCTGAGATATATTATAGTTTCCTATCCAGTTCTTTTAGAAACAAGGGCAAATTATATCGAAACATTTCCTGGCTTTTTAATTAACGAAAGTAATTAAAACATTCGTATGCGAAATGCATTTATAGAAATATATATAAACAAGGGCTGTGCCTTGACACATGAAGAATAATGTCCCCGGCCTGAAGAGCTTACAATCTAAGTTAATTATAAATACTGCAACTTTTACGCAGTTAAATGTCTGGTACTATAACTCTTTCTGTTGACTCTTTCCTCTACAGGTTGCTTTGCGATCTGCTGTAACTACCAACTCACTTTGTCGCTCCTCGTACTGACAGTTGTCCTGGAGTTTACGTGAAATTAAACCAGGACGCTCGCGTGGAAATTTCAACGGACTTCACAGAACTTTTCCATCTCCTTTTAACTTGTTCTATTTCTCCTTATTCTTTTTTTTTTTTCTAAATTAGCTCCAGTGATGTTTATCCGTCATTTATCTCTGTGTTTTGGCTTCATAAACTGATCAACTATAAAGAAAAAAATGGACAAAAAAAAAAAAACGCGCCCCCCCCCCCCTTTCCTCGATACATGTCAGATACTTTGTGTACAGATTCCAGATAATCTTCAAAAGCATTAAAACGGGGGAACTGCGTTTAACAAGTAACTCGCAACTGGCGTGTACCGGAGCAAAGCGCAGAGACGCAAATTTGTATAAAATGCCCTACGGACAGAACGGGAAAGTTGATATAAAATGGATTTTATTTCTTTTTTTTTTCTCGTTTTTTTTTTTTCTTTTTGTATCTCAACTGAGTAATAAATCCCTCAGGGCAAGATTGACTAAAGTTGTGAAAGTCTGAATAAAAATTTGTATGGTACAGTCTAATCTGTCGGGTTTTCCTCTGATAAAAATCAACTGGGGGAATAAAAATAAGTAACTTTATTTTCCATCCCTTTTATGTACAGAAGTGTGTCTGTTAATCTCACACCATGTTCTCTATGTCTGGAATCGTACAGATAACTACGGTTCATATCTTCTATTTCTACGTTAAATCAGCTTTACTGTGTCCGTCCTTCTCTTTATAGTCACATTTATATGAAGAAGCTGCCATGTTGCTTAGCTGGAAGAATCCTGATCATTCTAATGCTAAATTCAGATAGACTGATAATGTGCATGGGTAATACACACACAATTATCTATAGCACTATAAACAATATGGAAACATCCACCCATATGTATAAATATACAAAGGAACATTCTGTACACACAATGATTTTATCACTTATTACAAACAGTACATAGCAACATAGTAAAATAGTATTAGAGGTTGTATAAAGACATAAGTCCATCTAGTCCAACCTCTATACCCTACCCATAATGTCTGTATAACAGTTACATAGTAACATAGTATTGGAGGTTGTATAAAGACATACATCCATCTAGTCCACCCTTTATACACTACCCATAACGTCTGTATAACAGTTACATAGTAACATAGTATTGGAGGTTGTATAAAGACATACGTCCATCTAGTCCAACCTTTATACCCTACCCATAATGTCTGTATAACAGTTACATAGTAACATAGTATTGGAGGGTTACTCTAACCTATTTCCATCTAGTCCAACCTTTATACCCTACCCATAATGTCTGTATAACAATTACATAGTAACATAGTATTGGAGGTTGTATAAAGACATACGTCCATCTCGTCCAACCTTTATACCCTACCCATAATTTCTGTATAACAGTTACATAGTGACATAGTATTGGAAGTTGTATAAAGACATATGTCCATCTAGTCCAACCCTTATACCCTACCCATAATGTCTGTATAACAGTTACATAGTAACATAGTATTGGAGGTTGTATAAAGAGATACGTCCATCTAGTCCAACCTTTATACCCTACCCATAATGTCTGTCGAACAGTTACATAGTAACATAGTATTGGAGGTTGTATAAAGACCTACGTCCATCTAGTCCATCCTTTATACCCTACCCATAATGTCTTTATAACAGTTACATAGTAACATCGTATTAGAGGTTGTATAAAGACATAAATCCATCTAGTCCAACCTTTATACCCTACCCATATTGTCTGTATAACAGTTACATAGTAACATAGTATTGGAGGTTGTATAAAGAGATATGTCCATCTAGTCCAACCTTTATTCCCTACCCATAATGTCTGTCTAACAGTTACATAGTAACATAGTATTGGAAGTTGTATAAAGACCTGCGTCCATCTAGTCCAACCTTTATACCCTTACCCCCAGAATGGTTTGATAACAGTACATAGTACATATATTGGAGGTTGTATAAAGACATACGTCCATCTAGTCCAACCTTATACCCTACATATGTCTGTATAACTGTACATAGTAACATAGTATTGGAGGTTGTATAAGACATATATCCATCTAGTCCAACCTTTATACCTACCCATAATGTCTGTTATACAGTTACATAGTAACATAGTATTGGAGGTTGTATAAAGACATACGTCCATCTATCAACCTTTATACCCTACCCATAATGTCTGTATAACAGTACATAGTAAATAGTTTGGAGGTTGTATAAAGACATACGTCCATCTAGTCCAACCTTTATACCTACCCATAATGTCTGTATAACAGTACATAGTAACATAGTATTGGAGGTTGTATAAAGACATACGTCCATCTAGTCCAACCTTTATACCCTACCCATAATGTCTGTATAACAGTTACATAGTAACATAGTATTGGAGGTTGTATAAGACATACGTCCATCCAGTCCAACCTTTATACCCTACCCATAATGTCTGTATAACAGTTACATAGTAACATAGTATGGAGGTTGTATAAAGACATACGTCATCTAGTCCAACCTTTATACCCTACCCAAATGTCTGTATAACAGTTACATAGTAACATAGTATTGGAGGTTGTATAAAGACATACGTCCATCTAGTCCAACCTTTATACCCTACCCATATGTCTGTATAACAGTTACATAGTAACATAGTATTGGAGGTTGTATAAAGACATAGTCCATCTAGTCCAACCTTTATCACTACCATAATGTCGTATAACAGTTACATAGTAACATAGTATTGGAGGTTGTATAAAGACATAGTCCATCTAGCCAACCTTTATACCCTACCCATAATGTCTGTATAACAGTTACAAGTAACATAGTATTGGAGGTTGTATAAAGACATACGCCATCTAGTCAACCTTTATACCCTACCCATAATGTCTGTATAACAGTTACATAGTAACATAGTATTGGAGGTTGATAAAGACACGTCCTCTAGTCCAACCTTTTACCTACCCATAATGTCTGTATACAGTTACATAGTAACATAGATTGGAGGTTGTATAAAGACATACGTCCCTCTAGTCCAACCTTTATACCCTACCCATACATGTTGTATAACAGTTACATAGTAACATAGTATTGGAGTTGTATAAAGACATACGTCCATCTAGTCCAACTTATAACCTACCCATAATGTCTGTATAACAGTTCAGTTACATAGTAACATCGTATTAGAGGTTGTATAAAGACAAACGTCCATCTAGTCCAACCTTTATACCCTACCCATATTGTCTGTTTAACAGTTACATAGTAACATAGTATTGGAGGTTGTATAAAGACCTACGTCCATCTAGTCCAACCTTTATACCCTACCCATAATGTCTGTATAACAGTTACATAGTAACATAGTATTGGAGGTTGTATAAAGACATATGTCTATCTAGTCCAACCTTTATACCCTACCCATAATGTCTGTATAACAGTGACATAGTAACATAGTATTGGAGGTTGTATAAAGACATACGTCCATCTAGTCCAACCTTTACACCATACCCATAATGTCTGTATAACAGTTAAATAGTAACATAGTATTGGAGGTTGTATAAAGACATAAATCCATCTAGTCCAACCTTTATACCCTACCCATATTGTCTGTATAACAGTTACATAGTAACATCGTAATTGGGAGGTGTATATAAAGATATGTCCATCTAGTCCAACTTTATACCCTACCCATAATGTCTGTTAACAGTTACATAGTAACATAGTATTGGAGGTTGTAAAAAGACTACGTCCATCTAGTCCAACCTTTATACCCTACCCATAATGTCTTGTATAACAGTTACTAGTAACATGTATGAGGTTGTATAAAGAAATACGTCCATCTAGTCCAACCTTTAACCCTACCCATATGTCTGTTATAACAGTTACAAGTAACATAGTATTGGAGGTTTATAAAGACATACGTCCATCTAGTCCAACCTTTATACCTACCCATATCTGCTAACAGTACACATAGTAACATAGTATTGGAGGTTTATAAAGACATACGTCCATCTAGTCCAACCTTTATACCCTACCATAGTCTGTATAACAGTTACATAGTAATAGTATTGGAGGTGTTATAAAGACATACTCCATCTAGTCCAACCTTTATACCCTACCATAATGTCTGTATAACAGTTACATAGTAACAATAGTATGAGGTTGTATAAAGACTACGCTCCATCTAGTCCAACCTTTATACCCTACCCATAATGTCTGTAAACAGTTACATAGTAACATAGTATTGGAGGTTGTATAAAGAATACGTCATCTAGTCCAACCTTTATACCCTACCCATAATGTCTGTTAACAGTTACAAGTACATAGTATTGGAAGTTGTATAAAGACTACGTCCATCTAGTCCAACCTTTAACCACCCATAATGTCTTTATAACAGTTACATAGTAACATGTATTAGAGTGTATAAAGACATATCCATCTAGTCCAACCTTATATCCCTACCCATATGTCTGATAAACAGTTACATAGTAACATAGTATTGGAGGTTGATAAAGAATACGTCCATCTAGTCCAACCTTTATACCCTACCCAAATGTCTGTTAAACAGTTACATAGTAACATAGTATTGGAGTTGTATAAGACCTACGTCCATCTAGTCCAACCTTTATACCCTACCCCTAATGTCTGTTAAACAGTTACATAGTAACATGTATGAGGTTGTATAAAGACATATCCATCTAGTCCAACCTTTATACCCTACCCCATAATGTCTGTATAACAGTTACATAGTAACATAGTATTGGAGGTTGTATAAAGAATAGTCCATCTAGTCCAACCTTTATACCCACCCATAATGTCTGTACAGTTACATAGTAAATAGTATTGGAGGTTGTATAAAGACCTCGTCCATCTAGTCCAACTTTATACCTACCCATAATGTCTTATAACAGTTACATAGTAACATAGTATTGGAGTTGTATAAAGACATACGTCCATCTAGTCCACCTTTATACCCTACCCATAATGTCTGTTAACAGTTACATAGTAACATAGTATTGGAGGTGTATAAAGACCTACGTCCATCTAGTCCAACCTTTATACCCTACCCATAATGTCTGTATAACAGTTACATAGTAACATAGTATTGGAGGTTGTATAAAGACATAGTCCATCTAGTCCAACCTTTATACCCTACCATAATGTCTGTATAACAGTTACATAGTAACATAGTATTGGAGGTTGTATAAAGACATACTCCATCTAGTCCAACCTTATATCCTACCCATAATGTCTGTATAACAGTTACATAGTAACATAGTATTGGAGGTTGTATAAAGACATACGTCCACTAGTCCAACTTTATACCCTACCCATAATGTCTGATATACAGTTCAAGTAACATAGTATTGGAGGTTGTATAAAGACATACGTCATCTAGTCCAACCTTTATACCCTAACCATAAGTCTGTATAACAGTTAAATAGTAACATAGTATTGGAGGTTGTTAAAGACATACATCCATCTAGTCCAACCTTTATACCCTACCCATAATGTCTGTATAACAGTTACACAGTAACATAGTATTGGAGGTTGTATAAAGACATAAGACCATCCAGTCCATCCTTTATACCCTACCCATAATGTCTGTATAACCGTTACATAGTAACACAGTATTGGAGGTTGTATAAAGACACACGTCCATCTAGTCCAACCTTTATACCCTACCCATAATGTCTGTGTAACAGTTACACAGTAACATAGTATTGGAGGTTATATAAAGACATACGTCCATCTAGTCCAACCTTTATACCCTACCCATAATGTCTGTATAACAGTTACATAGTAACATAGTATTGGAGGTTGTATAAAGACATACATCCATCTAGTCCAACCTTTATATCCTACCCATAATGTCTGTATAACAGTTACATAGTAACATAGTATTGGGTTGTATAAAGACATACGTCCATCTAGTCCAACCTTTATACCCTACCCATAATGTCTGTATAACCGTTACATAGTAACACAGTATTGGAGGTTGTATAAAGACATACGTCCATCTAGTCCAACCTTTATACCCTACCCATATTGTCTGTATAACAGTTACATAGTAACATAGTATTGGAGGTTGTATAAAGATATACGTCCATCTAGTCCAACCTTTATACCCTACTTCCTAACCCAGAGGAAGGCAAAAAAAAACAACAAAACACAGCTGAAAAGGGGGGAGAAAATTCCTTCTTGACCCCAAATGGCAATCGGAAAGTCTCCCTGTACCAACCAGAACTACAGTATATGTATTAATACCAGTAATTCTCAATATTATATAGTATCCCTGTACCAACCAGAACTACAGTATATGTATTAATACCAGTAATTCTCAATATTATATAGTATTCCTGTACCAACCAGAATTACAGTATATGTATTAATACCAGTAATTATCATTATTATATAGTATCCCTGTACCAACCAGATCTACAGTATATGTATTAATACCAGTAATTCTCAATATTATATAGTTTCCCTGTACCAACCAGATCTACAGTATATGTATTAATACCAGTAATTCTCAATATTATATAGTATCCCTGTACCAACCAGAACTACAGTATCTGTATTAATACCAGTAATTCTCAATATATTTTAGTTTTAGAAACTTATCCAGCCCAAGCTTGCCATTACCACCCTTAATATATTTATATAAAGTGATCATATCCCCACACAAACTTCGCTTCTCCAATGTAAGCAGCCCTAACTTGTCTAATCTGCCTGCATATTCAAGCCCCTTCATTCCCCTTACTAATTTAGTTGCCCTTCTCTGAACTGCTTCAATTTCCAAGATGTCCCTTTTGTATATGGGATTCTAAAACTGCACCGCATATTCCAAATGAGGCCTTACCAGTGCCTTGTAAAGAGGGAGAATAATATCTTTCTCCCTTGAATCTATTCCCCTCTTTATACAAGACGATATCTTGCTAGCTCTATCCGTTGCTACCTGGCATTGTTTGCTACAGCTAAGTCTGTTATCTACCAGAACCTCCAAATCTTTTTCCATTACAGATGCACTTAACACAGAGTTATTTATGGTGTAGGGGGCACAGGGATTATTAAATCCCAAATGCATCACCTTACATTTATCAACATTGAATCTCATCTGCCATTCTGCTGCCCATTTTGATAATCTATCTAGGTCTTCTTGCAGCACTTGCACATCATTCGAAGTTTCCAAAGCTCTGCATAGTTTAGGGTCATCAGCAAACACAGAGACCTTGCTCTCAATGCCCCTTCTAAGTCATTTATAAACAGATTAAACAGAAGTGGCCCCAGTACGGAACCCTGAGGGGCCCCAATTAGAACTTTAACCCACATAGATGACCACCATTGATGGTCCACCACTCTCTGGTTGCTTTCCAATAACCAATTCTCTATCCATATACAAATAGCTGAAACTCCTATCATACTTACCGAGAGTTTCCTTTCCTGGCCATCCCACACCTTCCCTCCTCAGTCTAGTTCCAAAGCCATAACATGAAAGAGTTGGCCAGGAAAGGAAACTCTCGGTAAGTATGATAGGAGTTTCAGCTTTCCTGGCTGTCCCCGGCATCATAGCCAAAACATGTGGGTCCTACCCAAGCAATCAGGGGATGAGAAATAAGCATTGCCCAAACTGAAGAAAAAATATTTTTACTCATCAGTGATGGACTGTAAAATTCTACGTCCAAATGACACTTTTAAGGCAAAACTTCTAAATGTGTTCGGCGTTGCCCATGTAGCTGCTCGATAAAGGCTCCATTGTGGCTCCCTCTTCAGCTGCCCAAGATGTTGCAATTCCCCTTGTGGAATAAGCTGTTATATCTCCAGGAAGTGCCAACTCCTTGACTTTGTAGGCTCTGTTGATTGATCTGACAAGCCGTCTCCTTACTGTGGAGATAGTTAGTGGAGATAGTTAGTGGAGACAGATAGTGGAGATAGTTAGTGGAGATAGTTAGTGGAGATAGTTAGTGGAGATAGTTAGTTGAGATAGTTAGTGCTGCTCCATTTTTTGGAGCCATCAGTATCATAAGAAGGTTTTCTGACCTATTGAAGTTTTGGGTTCTCTCCAAGTAGACGAGGTTACATTCTCGCACATCCACAAGGCTGGAAGAATATTGATTCATTAATATGGAAACGACTTTGAGTATGAAATCCTCCTTATGATGAATAACATTTGATTCATGTTGGGCTCTTTAATTGAAAGGGCTGATACTTCACCCATCCCACTCACTGAAGTTAATAGTTTTTAGTGTTAGGTCCCACGTAGAAGCTGATTCTTTCGGTTCAAATGGTGGTTTGATTGTAGGTCAGTCCCATTGGGGCATCAAATGTTTCCTGGTCTAATATATCGCACCCCTTGCAGGAATCTTTTGACTAAGTCTTCCTGAAATAGCTTTCTATCCAATGCCACTGACGAGGCATTTGAGGAATAGATGGTTGAAAGAAGGGAGCTTCATTTGATTGGGCCCAAACTTTGAAGGCCTCCCAAGTGTTTTCATGTCTGGGTGAGGTGGATGTCCCTCTAGCCTGTAACAGAGTTTGTACGACCTGACTGGAGCAACTATGACTTCTCATCCTTCCCTGATCAGTCCACACTGTCAAACTAAAGATTTGGGTGGAGAAACTGACCCTGGTGGAGTAGATCTTTTATGGGAGGTAGATGAATTGAATTGTTAAAGTCCTCGATAACGGATCCCATGGACTGTGTGGCCAGTCTGGTATGATGGCTATGACCTTGGCCAGTCTGGTATGATGGCTATGACCTGGATCCTGGAGGATTGGATCTTCTTCAAGACCTTGAAAATCAACAATATTGATGGGGAAATATAATCCTTCAGTTGATCCCAGTCTTGGCCATTGTCTCCTTCTGAGAAGATCAAAAAGAAATCTCCTTGCTTTGACATTTTAGGTTGTTTCCATCAGGTTTCCACCATCTGACTGTTAGTTATTCAAATGCCTTGTTGATCAGAGTCCATTCTGTGCTGTCCAACTGGTTCCTTCACAACAGATCTGCCACCTAATTCTGAACCGGTATGTGTAGTACTGTACTGTCTAAGGGAAACAATATGGCAGCTCCCACACATATGTACAAATATACAGAGAAGGAATGTTCTGTACACACAATAAGCTATACCCTCATATTGTACTGTCTAAGGGAAACAATATGGCAGCTCCCACCCATATGTATAAATATACAGAGAAGGAATGTTCTGTACATACAATAAGCTATACCCTCATACTGTACTGTCTAAGGATTAACTATACCCTCATACTGTACTGTCTAAGGGAAACACTATGGCAGCTCCAACCCATATGTATAAATATACAGAGGAAGGAATGTTCTGTACACACAATAAGCTATAACCTCATACTGTATGTCTAAGGGAAACAATATGGCAGTACCCACCCATATGTATAAATATAAAATGACAGAGAAGGAATGTTCTGTACATACAATAAGCTATACCCTCATACTGTACTGTCAAGGGAACAATATGGCAGCTCCACCCCTATGTATAAATAAACAGAGGAAGGAATGTTCTGTACATACAATAAGCTATACCCTCATACTATACTGTCTAAGGGAAACAATATGGCAGCTCCCACCCATATATATAAATATAAATATAGAGAGAGGAATGTTTCTGTACATACAATAAGCTATACCTCATACTGTATGTCTAAGGAAAACATATGGCAGCTCCCACCATAAACAGAGAGGAATGTTCTTACCACAAAAGCTATACCTCATACGTAATGCTAGGGAAACACTATGGCAGCACCCAGACACTGACCGGCTAGAATGAGAGTTAAGATGGGCCAATGGTTCTTATCAGACTCTGAAACAAAAGAAAATCCGTCACAAGAACGACCACAATTTCTTACCTTGTGCGTCGATCTCCCATAGATTTTGCATGAAATCCAACTTGCCTGAATCTTAAAGGATCTCTATATACTGTTTAAATGGAAATTACCTGGGGCAGGGGAGTCGGCTGATTATTCCTACCTCCCAATAGTCCTGGACTAATCATGTATTAGAGATAGTGCTGAAGCCAGGAAGAAGACTGATAGAATAAGTTCTCTTGGGTTGGTGCTCCTCATACGACACAATATTAGGAGGTAGGGATTACCCGTCGTGTATCATAGTACCAACTACTTTCAATTTAACGGTATTATTAAATAACTTATACACACAATAGTTTTCGTAATTTTTTTGGGGATAAACCAATTAATATTGCCAGTCTGCCTATTGAACATGGGAAATTGCCCTGTGTGGGGGTGTAATGAAATCTGGCTGAAATCCATCGTGTGGGACTCATTACTCTATGAGGATAAGGGATTACATCTATTTACAAATCAAGGCCAAAGAAGACTTAGGAGAAAGGACATAAGGTGGAAACATGGTGGCATTGCAGTGCATGATGGGAAAGCTATAGAATTCGTCCATAGACTGGTCCAATGAGGGTTGTGACGCTTCCTTAATAAAACTCTCATCTTAATGCAAAAATATTTCTATCGTTGTAGAAAACGTTGAAATTTTTGCATTGTGGAAGTCATTGTTAGAGCATGTCCATATTAACACCAGGTCCAATGTTCACATAGAAACCTTCACAGATGTTCATGGCACCCTCCAATATCTGAATACTTGCAGCTATTGCGCGTAATGCGCTAATTGTGGCGAAATTGCAGTAAAAAATGACAACGAGGTGATAAAGTGACACTTCAGCACAGGACGGTGAGTGGAGTATTAGAAGAAAGGCAGATCTTATTGAATGTTATTTTTTAAAAAATTGTGTCTTGCTGAATTCCCCCATTATCTTGCTGGCTCTAGTGGTGGCACCTGGAATTAAATGGTCATACACTCACTGAGACAACTTTACTTATCTGAACACAATTGAGAGAAGTAAATGGGGTACTCACATATGATCTGGCTGCTGTCATAAATATTAGTTTAGTGAGTGCTCCTATAGCCCCCACCCTCCCTTACTCAAGCCTCCTTGTGTGTCTGCGAACTTAAGTCTCAAGCCTCCAGACTGTCTGCTTACACATTCCCCCTCCCTCCCTTTCTTTTCTCTGCTGATTCTCATAATTGTTGCAGAAAGTGTACTGGCAGGCAGATAAGGACCATAGTAGAGGTTAGGGATGGGTCACATATTTATTTTTTTGCTTGTGGAGTAGTGACAGGTCTTTCCCTGTAAATGTTGTGATAAATACCCTTTAAAAGCTACATACACACGTATGATTATTATCAATATAAAAGTGATTAAGATCCCTGTACAGACAAGCTGCTTGGCAGGAGTCGGGCAGTCTGTTTTGTAGGAATACATGTGAAGATCATTCAGAAATGCAGAAAGACAGAATACTAAACAATGACAGTAGATCCCTGTCACACACACACTAAAGGCTTATACACAGTGCATTGTGGGTCGGACCCTGCAATCGCATGTGTGTGTGAGCCTTAATTTACAGGATGTCAACAATGATTCTGCGTCTGTTACGGTGCCTATTAGAAACCCCCCCCCCCCATATGGTTATGTGAATTTTCTAGTATTCTGATTGGCTAGATGCAATCAGTGATGTAATATTTAAACTGGCTGCAAAGAAGGTGGTGTGGACAGTCTTTGGCTAAAGGGAAATCTCATCTAATGTGGATTATTGTCAAGATGTCATTCAATTAAATTCTATGGCCTAAAGGGTAAGTGGCCACTTTACTCAGGTGAGAAATATATGGCTTTTTAAGGGACACCACTCTATAAGGGGAATATGCCAATTCAATCGATTTAGAACCTGTCAGAGATATCAGTTTCCTGCACAGAAGGGCATTTTATTTTATTGGACCTTTCACTGTAGACAGAGAATAGTAACTTGGATCACTGAAGACTTTATCCTGCTGCCTTGATGTATTTTTAATAAGATGTTCAGAAGTTTCACATTTTAGGTTTCAGTATAAACACAAAGACCTTTCAATTGGCAAAGTATATGGTGGATTAGAGTCCGTTGAGCCAGGAAAGTTAAAGGGCAACTTTGCTTTAAAAGAAATCAACACTTTACAATTTATACCAAAGATTAAAAAATACAACAATGTATCCCTTGTTATAGGGATATTAAATTTTACATTGTATAGAATTTTCATATAAATGATTTAGCAATATTATTAAAGATATACCGTTTACTACTGAATGGCCTTCGGGTACAATGTAACTGATCAGAGAATCTTCCACCCCTCTCATTAAGCTTGGCTGAGATCACAGACCTAGGGGAAAGCTGTAACATTCTTAATCAGCGCTGATTACCTGTCTCTTGATTGCATTCAGCTGTCACATTCTTAATCAGCACTGATTACCTGTCTCTTGATTGCATTCAGCCGTGTCACATTCTTAATCAGCACTGATTACCTGTCTCTTGATTGCATTCAGCTGTCACATTCTTAATCAGCGCTGATTACCTATCTCTTGATTACATTCAGCTGTGTCCCATTCTAATCAGCGCTGATTACCTGTCTCTTCATTCATTCAGCTGTGTCCCATTCTCTAATCAGCGCTGATTACTTGTCTCTTGATTGCATTCAGCTGTCATATTCTTAATCAGCGCTGATTACCTGTCTCTTGATTGCATTCAGCTGTCACATTCTTAACTCGCACTGTACTGTTCTTTAATTGCATCACGCCAGTCACATTCTTAATCAGCGCTGATTACTTGTCTCTTGATTGCATTCAGCTGTCACATTCTTAATCAGGGCTGATTACCAGTTTCTTGATTGCATTCAGCCTGTCACATTATTAATCAGCGCTGATTTCCTTCTCTTGATTGTATTCAGCTGTTTCACATTCTTTATCAGCGCTGAATACGCTATTGATTGCATAGCTGTGTCACAGACCTAATCAGCGCTGATTACCTCTCTCTTGATTGCATTCAGCTATGTCACATTCCTAATCAGCGCTGATTACCTGTCTCTGATGCATTCAGCTGTGGTCACATTCTTAATAGCACTGATTACCTGTCTCTTGATTGCATTCAGCTGTGTCATATTCTTAATCAGCACTGATTACCTGTCTCTTGATTGCATTCAGCTGTGCCACATTCTTAATCAGCGCTGATTACCTGTCTCTTGATTGCATTCAGCTGTCACATTCTTAATCAGCGCTGATACCTGTCTCTTGATTGCATTCAGCTGTCACATTCTTAATCAGCGCTGATTACCTGTCTCTTGATTGCATTCAGCTGTCACATTCTTAATCAGCACTGATTACCTGTCTCTTGATTGCATTCAGCCCTGTCACGTTCTTAAACAGCGCTGATTACTTGTCTCTTGATTACATTCAGCTGTTTTTGAAACCCACAGCTTACGCACACTCACACTGACAGAGGTGTGTTAAGCCTTTGAAGGCAAGTTTATACTTAAACTTCTCTTCTCCTTCTAGTTCGAACCCTGTAGAAATGTCTTTAATAATAACCGAAACCCCTTTAGTTTGATTAAAGGAACAGTTAGTTGTGTATATAGTTTGCCCTTCTCAATCCCTCAGGGCCTGATGTGAACGTATACATGCCAAGTGCTACGGAAGATGTCGGCGCTATATAAATCTACAATAATAATAATGTGTTAAAACATTATACCCAGACCAAGCCGTATAATATCCTTACATATTCTGTAAGAGAAAAAGAACATCTAAAAGTAGGGAAATTGTAATATAATGGAAGAGAACGGCACAATCCTACTGTTCTTATTGTAAGGGAACGAAAGCGGCTTTCTTCTCCAGGATGTCCTTGACCCATCAAAGATCTGTTGGCATAATGGTGCTGGGTTTGAAGTTACCTTGACTCTTTTTTTATTAACAGGTAAAAATCCTTTACGATGTGTATGTGGTCCCAGACCAGAATATTTTGGGCTCTTCGAACAGATCTAAACTTCCTTTATGTACTTTGATTGGCAGATTTGCCCTTTGGAAGATGCTCTGACCTCTAACATACAAGCTGGTAATTAAAGTTCAAAAGAATCTCAAGATTCTTCAACTGCTATAAAGGGGGATGGTCCCTAAGGGAAAAGTCTTAAGGCATCTTTTGTCTCAGGTTCAAGGGACCTATATCAAATATCATCTATAGATGGTATGATCCACCCACAGTAATGGTCAATGTTCCTTTCTCTCTTTATGGGGGAACATTGACATCTCCTCTTCAAGATCCAAGTTAAGTCTTTTAATTGTCTGAACATGTTCATTTCTTGGCTACAATTCCATTAACATTGCTTCACATGCTGCTATACCGTCACAATGTGGGATGTTGTTGTATAAAGACACCACGTCCATTGTAACAATATTAGGTGGAAGCTTTTCCATGCTCTGGAGTTTGTTAAGAAGGTTGGTGGTATCTTGTATGTAGCTGTTAGTATGTTTGACCAGGGGTTTAAGTATTGTTTCACATATCAAAATTACTTTACATTCAATAAAGATATTTACCCACAATGCAAGGGGGTTGCCATGGGTAGTAAAATGGCACCGCAATATGCCAATCTATTCATGGCTGACCTGGAAGACCGCTTTCTAAAAACCCAACACTATAAACCCCATAGGTACTAGTGGTTTATAGACAACGTATTGTTCATATGGACACATAGGGGAAGGATTGTGATGACTACAATAGATTTCATCCAACAATAACATTTAAAATGGAATTCTCTGGAGACTCCGTACATACTCCATACTCCATAGACACCACTATAAAACTGATAGATGGCCAAATACAAACGTCCCTTTACAGACAGACCCACCGACAGGTACAAATATCTCCACTACGACAGTTTTCGCCCACGTCACACCAAGAAAGGTTTCATATACAGACAAGAACCAGATACCACCGGATATGTTCAGAGCCAGATGAGAAAGACAAACATCTATATGTGCTTGGGAGATCATTTCAACAAAAGGGATATCCAGCTAGAACCATTACTGCCAACATGAACAAAGCTTTGAGGATTCCCCGTGAAAACCTCCTATAGTACAAAGAGAGATAGAAACACCCGGGTACCCCTAGTAACAACTTACAACCCCTCACTAGAAGGGATACGGAAAATAATAAAGGAACTACAGCCATTGATACCTGCTCCTGTCCTGGCATTCAGACAGACTACACACAGATCATGGAGATACTACACCAGGTACTACACCATGTGGGGGCGCTAGATGCAAGCTTTGAGCCAACACCAACTGTTCTGCTTTTGTTACACACAGGAAGGGAATTTTTCCTATAGCAATGTGGTATATTTAATACAATGTAACAAATGTGAGGATGTAATATATATTGGAGAAACTGGCCAAAAACTGCAAAAGAGGATGAATTCCCACAGAAGTAGCATCACCCACCATGACGAGGATAGGAACTGTTTCCATTACCAGCCTGGACACACTATGGAAAACTTCCAGGTCCAAATCTTAAAGGGACATTTTAGCAACACTCAGGAATGAAAAGCATTGGAAGCTAAAATGATCTTATTATTTGACTCTACAAACAATGGGTTTGAACCTTTCATTCCTTATTACATCCCGTGTATGGGCTAATCATCCCGTGTATGGGCTAATCGTCCTGTGTATGGGCTAATCGTCCCGTGTATGGGCTAATCTAAAGCAATGAGTAGAATATAAACTTTTAAAGCAATGAGTAGAATATGAACTTTTAAAGCAATGAGTAGAATATAAACATTTAAAGCAATGAGTAGAATATAAACTTTTAAAGCAAGGAGTAGAATATAAACTTTTAAAGCAAGGAATAGAATATAAACTTTTAAAGCAATGAGTAGAATATAAACTTTTAAAGCAAGGAATAGAATATAAACTTTTAAAGCAATGAGTAGAATATAAACTTTTAAAGCAATGAGTAGAATATAAACTTTTAAAGCAATGAGTAGAATATAAACATTTAAAGCAATGAGTAGAATATAAACTTTTAAAGCAATGAGTAGAATGGGCTAATTGTCCTGTGTATGTGCTAATCGTCCCATGTATGGGCTAAGCGTCCCATGTGTTCAGAGATCCGCCAAGTCGGTCGGGCAATGATCCCCAACCGAGCGTCCGTTTTGGACGATGAAGGGCCCATACACTGGGCGATTGTCGGCTGAAACCTTCATTCCTACACATCGTGACCCGCGATCGCACATGTGTACGAACCTTTACTGTTTGTTGTTTTTTGTTTTTGGTCTTAAGCCTTTGTTAAAATGAGTCCTGCTCTGACCGGATGAAGAGGGTTTAGCCCTCCAAAGCTTGTCTACTAAATAGAAAAAGTCTCACGGTAACCTTATTTTTCACATCTATATATTGGACTAATACGGCACTACAATCATTTCCTATACTATAGTTAAATCTACAATCTAATGAGTGTTGGGGATTAGCAGGTCCAATTAAAGTTTCTGTGTAATAGTCAAGATAATCCGGTAATCCAGTAAGAAGCCAGATCTTTCCTTGACATAATCGGTTCAGATCTGACATTGTGAGGAGCTTTTCTTTCTTGATCAAACCCAACTTGTTACAACTCCCTCTCTCTTCCTCTCTGTCTTATTCCTTTTAAGTGAAGATACAGTCAGTGTTCTGTCTCTTAGTGTTCCGGCCCTACAATAAAATAACGAGAACTAATATCAAAAACAGAGAAAATTCCTTTTAACTCCTCAGATGAAATCAGAACGCCGAAGGGAGACATTGAGCTGCCAGAAGTCTCTATTGTCCCTGATCACATCAGAGAAGCCTTGATACATCATCTAACTGCAACTAACCGACCCCAGGAATCTGATGTCATGAATTAACACACCCGGCCCCTCTATTCTCCGTTGTGGGGTCTTTCTTCTTCAATGCGTGTTTGTTTTGTTTTTTGTCAGCCATTTTGAACAATTCAGTCTCTGTGTAATTATTGATTCTCTTTGCTATTTATTCTCAGGGATCTTTAGAAGTCCTAGAGCTTTGACGGCACTAAAATTCCCATCATCCTATGAGAAAAAAATAACCAGGTAGGGACACGGGAAAGGTCTTTATCTATAAAGTGATGTCTCTTTATAACATTAAAGCAGCTCTGATTGGCTGCCTCCCAGACCAGCATGAGACACGCTGAGTTAATTCCCAATATAATATCCATATCTTTTAGAAGATTAGTGGGTGATGGGAAACTCTATCTACTGCTCTTGTCCATCTTCTCAAACGCTAATCATGTTAATGTGATTGGTTCAACACTCGGATCAAACCACTTTCTGCCAACAACTGAGATGATTGAGAGACGTTGAAAGGAGGGGGTACAGCAGATGAATGACCAATTATACTGCACATAGATAATATAAGGGATAATGCACCCCTAATAGTGTAATATAAGGATATTACATCACAGAAGAGTTCCTTATACAATTATGAGTTTGCAGCCTGAGTGCTTTTATACAAGGCAGGGAACTTCGAGGTGACTTAATAGCCTTATATCATAATGTGAAGGAAAATATTCCACTGCTGCTCCCATTATAATTTGAGCCTCTTTTGTATTATAAGAAAAGGCTCAAATGATGAATATAAACTTTTAAAGCAATGAGTAGAATATAGACATTTAAAGCAATGAGTAGAATATTAACTTTTAAAGCAATGAGTAGAATATTAACTTTTAAAGCAATGAGTAGAATATTAACTTTTAAAGCAATGAGTAGAATTATAAACTTTTAAAGCAATGAGTAGAATATAGACATTAAAAGCAAATGGTAGAATATAGACATTTAAAGCAATGAGTAGAACTTCAAACTTTTAAAGCAATGAGTAGAATATAAACTTTTAAAGCAATGAGTTAGAATATAAACTTTAAAGCAATGAGTAGAATCATAAACTTTTAAGCCCATGAGTAGAATATAAACTTTTTAAAGCAATGAGTAGAATATAAACTTTTAAAGAAATGTAGTAGAATATAAACTTTTAAAGCATGAGTCGAATATAAACTTTTAAAGCAATGAGTAGAATATAACTTTTAAAGCAATGAGTAGAATATAAACTTTTAAAGCAATGGTAGAATTATAAACATTTAGCATGAGTAGATATAAAACATTTAAAGCAATGAGTAAATATAAACTTTTAAAGCACTGAGTAGAATATAAACTTTTTAAAGAACTGAGGAAGAATATTAAAATTTTAACGCAATGCGTAGCATATAAACTTTTAAAAGCAATGAGTAGAATATAAAATTTAAAGCAATGAGTAGAATAGAACTTTTAAAGCAATGAGTAGGAATATGAACTTTTAAAATCAATGAGTAGAATATAAACTTTAAAGCAATGATAGAAATAAACATTGAAGCAATGAGTAGAATATCACACATTTAAAGCAATGAGTAGAATATAGACATTTAAAGCAATGAGTAGAATATAAACTTTTAAAGCAATGAGTAGAATATAAACATTTAAAGCAATGAGTAGAATATAAACTTTTAAAGCAATGAGTAGAATATAAACTTTTAAAGCAATGAGTAGAATATAAACTTTTAAAGCAATGAGTAGAATATAAACTTTTAAAGCAATGAGTAGAATATAAAAAATCCTTTACGATGTGTAGGTGGTCCCAGACCAGAATATTTTTGGGCTCTTCGAACAGATCTAAACTTCCTTTATGTACTTTGATTGGCAGATTTGCCCTTTGAAGATGCTCTGACCTCTAAATACAAGCTGGTGGTAATTAAAGTTCAAAAGAATCTCAAGATTCTTCAACTGCTAAAAGGGGGATGGTCCCTAAGGGAAAAGTCTTAAGGCATCTTTTGTTCATGGTTCAAGGGACCTATATCAATATCATCTATAGATGGTATGAACCACCCACAGTAATGGTCAATGTTCCTGTTCTCTCTTTATGGGGGGGAACATTGACATCTCTCTTCAAGATCCAAGTTAAGTCTTTAATTGTCTGAACATGTTCATTTCGTGTGACAATTCCATAACATTGCTTCACATGCTGCTAGACCTTCACAATGTGGGATGTTGTTGTATAAAGACACCACGTCCATTGAACAATATTAGGTGGAAGCTTTTCCATGCTCTGGAGTTGTTAAGAAGGTTGGTGGTATCTGTATGTAGCTGTTAGTATGTTTGACCAGGTGGTTTAAGTATGTTTCACATATCAAAATTACTTTACATTCAATAAAGATATTTACCCACAATGGCAAGGGGGTGCCATGGGTAGTATAAAATGGCACCGACAATATGCCAATCTATTCATGGCTGACCTGGAAGACCGCTTTCTAAAAACCCAACACTATAAACCCCATAGGTACTAGTGGTTGATAGACAAAGTATTGTTCATATGGACACATAGGGGAAGGTTGGATGGACTACAATAGATTTCATCCAAACAATAACATTTTAAATGGAATCTCTGAGGAACTCCGACATACTCCATACTCCATTAGACACCACTATAAAACTGATAGATGGCCAAATACAAAACGTCCCTTTAAAGACAGACCCCACCGACAGGTACAAATATCTCCCACTACGACAGTTTTCGCCCACGTCACACCAAGAAAGGTTCATATACAGACAAGAACCAGTACAACCGGATATGTTCAGAGCCAGATGAAGAAAGACCAAACATCTATATGTGCTGGAGATCATTTCAACAAAAGGGATATCCAGCTAGAAACCATACTGCCAACATGAACAAAGCTTTGAGGATTCCCGTGAAAACCTCCTATAGTACCAAGAGAGATTAGAAACACCCGGGTACCCCTAGAGTAACAACTTACAACCCCCTCACTAGAAGGATACGGAAAATAATAAAGGAACTACAGCATTGATAACTCCTCTGTCCTGGCATTCAGACAAGACTACACACAGATCATGGAGATAACTACACCAGGTACTACACCATGTGGGGGCGTCTAGATTGCAAGCTTTGAGCCAACACCAACTGTTCTTGCGTGTGTTACACACAGGAAGGGAATTTTTTCCTATAGCAATGTGGTATATTTAATACAATGTAACAATGTGAGGATGTAATAATATATATTGGAGAAAACTGGCCAAAAACTGCAAAAGAGGATGAATTCCCACAGAAGTAGCATCACCACCATGACGAGGATAGGAACTGTGTCCATTCCAGCTGGACACCATGGAAAACTTCCAGGTCCAAATCTTAAAGGGACATTTTAGCAACACTCAGATGATGAAAAGCATTGGAAGCTAAAATGATCTTATTATTTTGACTCTACAAACATGGGTTTGAACTTTCATTCCATTACATCCCTGTATGCTAATCATCCGATGTGCAATGTCTGTGTATGGGCTAATAGTCGGTGGACATCGTATGGGAATTCCCTTCTGGCATATCCGTATGGGCTAATCGTCCGTGTAGTGCTAATCGCCCGTGATGGGCTATCGTCTGTGTATGGGCTAATCGTCCCGTGTATGGGCTAATAGTCCCGTGTATGGGCTAATAGTCCCGTGTATGGGCTAATCGTCCTGTGTATGGGCTAATCATCCCGTGCATGGGCTAATCGTCCCGTGTATGGGCTAATCTTCCCGTGTATGGGCTAATCGTCCGCTGTTGGGCTAATGGGCATACATGTATGGGCTAACGTCCCCTGTAGGGCTAATGTCCCATGTTTATGGCTCTAGTCCCGTATGGGAATCATCTTGGGTATGGGCTAATTTCCCGGATGGGCTTTCGTGTATGGGCTAATGTCCTGTGTATGTGCTAATCGTCCCATGTATGGGCTAATCGTCCCATGTATGGGCTAATCGTCCCGTGTATGGGCTAATCATCTTGTGTATGGGCTAATTGTCCCGTGTATGGGCTAATCGTCCCATGTATGGGCTAATCGTCCCATGTATGGGCTAATCGTCCGTGTATGGGCTAATCATCTTGTTGATGGGGCTAATCGTCCGGTAGGGCTAATCGTCCAGATGCTGAATCGTCCCGTGTATGGGCTAATCATCTGGCCAGTATGGGCTAATTGTCCCGTGTATGGGCTAATCATCCGTTGTTGTTGGGCTAATCGTCCCGTTGTGGCTAATTATCCCTTGTAGGGCTAATCGTCCCATGTATGGGCTAATCGTCCGTGTATGGGCTAATCATCTTGTGTATGGGCTAATTGTCCCGTGTATGGGCTAATCTTCCCGTGTATGGGCTAATCGTCCCGTGTATGGGCTAATCATCCCTTGTATGGGCTAATCGTCCCATGTATGGGCTAATCGTCCCGTGTATGGGTAATATCCTGTGTAGGGGCTAATGTCCCTGATGGTATCTTGTGTATGGGCTAATCGTCCCATGTATGGGCGACGTCCGTGTATGGGTAATCATCTTGTGTATGGGTAATTGTCCCGTATGGGCTAATGTCGGGTGTATGGGTAAGTCCGGTATGAGGCTAATCATCCCTTGTATGGGCTAATCGTCACATGTTATGGGCTAATCGTCCCATGTATGGGTAATCGTTCCGGGTATGGGCTAATCATCTTGGGTATGGGGCTAATTTGTCCGTGTATGGGCTAATCATCCGTGTATGGGCTAATCGTCCCGTGTATGGGCTAATCGTCCCATGTATGGGCTAATCGTCCCGTGTATGGGCTAATCATCTTGTGTCATGGGGAATTGTCCCGTGTGTATGGGCTAATCGTCCCAGTATGGGCTAATCGTCCCGTGTATGGCTAATCATTTTGTGTATGGGCTGAATCGTCCCTGTAGGGCTAATCGTCATGTATGGTACTCCGTTATCGGGCTTATCACTTGAGGGCTAATGTCCCGTGTATGGGCTAATCATCCCGTGTATGGGCTAATTTCCTGTGTATGTGCAATCGTCCCATGTATGGGCTAAGCGTCCAGGGTTTCAGAATCGCCAAGGGTCGGGCAATGATCCCCCAACCGAGCGTCCGTGTTTGGACGATGAAAGGGCCCATACACTGGGCGATTGTCGGCTGAACTTCATTCCCTACACATCGTGACCCGCGATCGCCACATGTGTACGAACCTTTACTGTTTGTTTTTTTTGTTTTTGGTTTAAGCCTTTGTTAAAATGAGTCCTGCTCTGACCGGGATGAAGAGGGTTTAGCCCTCCAAAGCTTGTCTCTAAATAGAAAAGTCACGGGTAACCTTATTTTTCACTCTATATATTGGACTAATACGGCCTACCAATTCATTTCCTATACTATAGTTAAATCACAATCTAACTGAGTGTTGGGTGGATTAGCAGGTCCAATTAAAGTTTCTGTGTTAATAGTCAAGATAATCCGGTAATCAGTAGAAGCCAGATCTTTCCTTGACATAATCGGTCTATGATCTGACTGTGAGGAGCTTTTCTTTCTTGATCAAACCCAACTTTGTTAACACCCTCTCGTCCATCTCTGTCTATCCCTTTAAGTGAAGGATACAGTCAGTTTGTCTTCTTAGTGTTCCGGCACTACAATAAATAACGAGAACTAATATCAAAAACAGAGAAAATTCCTTTTAACTCCTCAGAGAAATCAGAACGCGACGAGGGAGACATTGAGCTGCATGCAGAAGTCTCTATTGTCCCTGATCACATCAGAGAAAGCCTTGATACATCATCTAACTGCAACTAACCCCCCAGGAATCTGATGTCATGAATAACACACCCGGCCCCCTCTATTCGCCGTGTGGGGTCTTTCTCTTCAATGCGGTTGTTTTGTTTTGTTTTTTGTCAGCCATTTTGAACAATTCAGTCTCTGGTGTAATTATTGATTCTCTTTGCTATTTATTCTCAGGGATCTTTAGAAGTCCTAGAGCTTGACGGCACTAAAATTCCCATCATCCATGAGAAAAAAAATAAAACCGGTAGGGACACGGTGGAAAGGTCTTTATCTATAAAGTGATGTCTCTTTATAAATTAAAGCAGCTCTGATTGGCTGCCTCCCAGACCAGCATGAGACACGCTGAGTTAATTCCCAATATAATATCCATATCTTTAGAAGATTGTGGTGATGGGAAACTCTATCTATGCTCTTGTCCATCTTCTCAAAACGCTAATCATGTTAATGTGATTGTGTTCAACACTCGGATCAAACCACTTTCTGCCAACAACTGAGATGATGAGAGACGTTGAAAGGAGGGGGTACAGCAGAGAATGACACATATACTGCACATAGATATGATGAAGGGATAATGCACCCCTAATAGTGTAATATAAGATATTACATCACAGAAGAGTTCCTTATACAATTATGAGTTTGCAGCCTGAGTGCTTTTATACAAGGCAGGGAACTTCGAGGTGACAATAGCCTTATATCATAATGTGGAGGAAAATATTCCACTGCTGCTCCCATTATAATTTGAGCCTCTTTTTATTATAAGAAAAAGGCTCAAATGATGAATATAAACTTTTAAAAGCAATGAGTAGATATAGACATTAAAGCAATGGTAGAATATGAATTTTTTTAAAGCAATGAGTAGAATATTAACTTTTAAAGCAAGAGTAGAATATAACTTTTTTAAAGCAATGAGTAGAATATTAACTTTTAAAGCAATGAGTAGAATATAAACTTTTAAAGCAATGAGTGAATATAGACATTTTAAAGCAATGAGTAGAATATATGACATTTAAAGCAATGGTAGAATATAAACTTTTAAAGCAATGAGTGAATATAAACTTTTAAAGCATGAGTAGAATAATAACTTTTAAAGCAATGAGTAGAATATAAACTTTTTAAAGCAATGAGTAGAATTAACTTTTTAAAGCAATGAGTAGAATATAACTTTAAAGCAAGTGAGTAGAATATAAACTTTAAAGCAATGAGTAGAATATAAACTTTTAAAGCAATGAGTAGAATATAACATTTAAAGCAATGAGTAGAATATAAACATTAGTAAAGCAATGAGTTAGAATATAAACATTTAAAGCAATGAGTAGAATATAAACTTTTAAAGCAATGAGTAATGAATATAAACTTTAAAGCAATGAGTAGATATTAACTTTAAAGCAATGAGTCATATAAACTTTTAAAGCAATGAGTAGAATATGAACTTAAAGCATGGTAGATAAATTTAAAGCAATGAGTAGAATATATTAAACTTTTTAAAGCATGAGTAGAATATCAAAACTTTAAAGCAATGAGTAGAATATAAACTTTTAAGCAATGAGTAGAATATAAACTTTTAAAGCATGAGTGATAGAATTAGAATGAATGATATAACTTTAAAGCAATGAGTAGAATATAAACTTTTAAAGCAATGAGTGAATATAAAACTTTTTAAAGCAATGAGTAGATATAAACTTTTAAAGCAATGAGTAGAATATAAACTTTTAAAGCAATGAGTAGAATATTTTAAACTTTTAAAGCAAATGAGTAGAATATAAACTTTTAAAGCCATGAGTAGAATATAAACTTTAAAGCAATGAGTAGAAATTAAACTTTTAAGCAATGAGTAGAATATAAACTTTAAGCAATGAGTAGAATATAAACATTTAAAGCAATGAGTAGAAATAAAAATTTAAAGCAATGAGTAGAATATAAACTTTTAAAGCAATGAGTGAGTAGAATATAAACTTTTAAAGCAATGAGTAGAATATAAACTTTTAAAGCAATGAGTAGATATAAACTTTTAAGCATGGAGTAGAATATAAAATTTTAAAGCAATGAGTAGAATATGACTTTAAAGCAATGAGTAGAATATGAACTTTTAAAGCAATGAGGAGAATATAAACTTTTAAAGCAATGAGTAGAATATAAACATTTTAAAGCAATGAGAATATAAACTAAAGCAATGAGTAGAATATAACTTTTAAAGCAATGAGTAGAATATAAACTTTTAAAGCAATGAGTAGAATATAAACTTTTAAAGCAATGAGTAGAAATAAACTTTTAAAAAATGAGTAGAATATATAACTTTTAAAGCAATGAGTAGAGAGATGAGTAGAAATAAACTTTTAAAGCAATGAGTAGAATATATAAACTTTTTAAGCAATGAGTAGAATATAAATTTAAGCAATGAGTAGTAGAATAGTAACTTTTAAAGCAATGAAGTAGAATATGAACTTTTAAGCAATGGTAGAATATGACTTTAAAGCAATGAGTAGAATATAAACTTTTAAAGCAATGAGTAGAATATAAAATTTAAAGCAATAGTTAGAAATATAAACTTTAAAGCAGAAATATGAGTAGAATATAAACTTTTAAGCAATGAGTAGAATATAAACTTTAAAGCAATGAGTGAATATAAACTTTTAAAGCAATGAGTAGAATATAAACTTTTAAAGCAATGAGTAGAATATAAACTTTTAAAGCAATGAGTAGTAATATAAACTTTTAAAGCAATGGAGATGAAGATAAAACTTTTAAGAATGAGTATGAATATAAACTTTTAAAGCAATGAGTAGAATATAAACTTTTAAAGCAATGAGTAGAATATAAACTTTTAAAGCAATGAGTAGAATATAAACTTTTAAAGCAATAGTAGTAGAATATGAACTTTTAAAGCAATGAGTAGCATATAAACATTAAAGCAATGAGTAGAATATAAACATTTTAAGCAAGGAGTAGAATATAAACTTTAAAGCAATGAGTAGAATATAACTTTTAAAGCAATGAGTAGAATATAAACTTTTAAAGCAATGAGTAGAATATAAACTTTAAAGCAATGAGTAGATATAACATTTAAAGCAATGAGTAGAATATAAACATTTAAAGCAATGAGTAGATATAAACTTTTAAAGCAAGTAGATGAGTAGAATATAAACTTTTAAAGCATGAGTAGAATATAAACTTTTAAAGCAATGAGTAGATATAAACTTTTAAAGCAATGAGTAGAATAGATAACTTTTAAAGCAATGAGTAGAATATAAACTTTTAAAGAATGAGTAGAATATAAACTTTTAAAGCAATGAGTAGAATATGAACTTTTAAGCATGAGAATATGAACTGTTAAAGCAATGAGTAGATATAACTTTTAAAGCAATGAGTAGAATATAAACTTTTAAAGCAATGAGTAGAATATAAACATTTAAAGCAATGAGTAGAATATAAACTTTTAAAGCAATGAGTAGAATATAAACTTTTAAAGCAATGAGTAGAATAAAATTTTAAGATGATAGAATATAAACTTTTAAAGCAATGAGTAGAATATAAACTTTTAAAGCAATGAGTAGAATATAAACTTTTAAAGCAATGTAGTAGAATATAACTTTAAAGCAATGAGTAGAATATGAACTTTTAAGCAATGAGTAGAATATGAACTTTTAAAGCAATGAGTAGAATATAAACTTTTAAGCAATGAGTAGAATATAAACTTTTAAAGCAATGGAGTAGAATATATTTAAAGCAATGATAGATATGAACTTTAAAGCAATGAGTAGAATATAATTTAAGCAATGGTGAATATGAACTTAAGCAATGAGTGAAATGAACTTTTAAGATGAGTAGAATATAAACTTTTAAAGCAATGAGTAGAAATATAAACTTTTAAAGCAATGAGTAGAATATAAACTTTTAAGCAAATGAGTAGAATATAAACTTTTAAAGCAATGAGTAGAATATATAAACTTTTAAAGCAATGAGTAGAGAATATAAACTTTTAAAGCAATGAGTAGAATATAAACTTTTAAAGCAATGAGAGAATATAAACTTTTAAAGCAATGAGTAGAAAATAAACTTTTAAAGCAATAGTAGTAGAATATAAATTTTAAAGCAATGAGTAGATATAAACTTTTAAAGCATAGTAGAATAACTTTAAAGCAATGAGTAGAATATGAACTTTAAAGCAATGAGTAGAATATAAACATTTAAAGCAATGAGTAGAATATAAACTTTTAAAGCAAGGAGTAGAATATAAACTTTTAAAGCAAGGAATAGAATATAAACTTTTAAAGCATGAGTAGAATATAAACTTAAAGCAATGGTAGAATATAAACTTTTAAAGCAAATGAGTAGAATATAAACATTAAAGCAATGAGTAGAATATTAACTTTTAAAGCAATGAGTAGAATATATAAACATTTAAAGCAATGAGTAGAATATAAACTTTTAAAGCAAGGAGTAGAATATAAACTTTTAAAGCAATGAGGTAGAATATAGACATTTAAAGCAATGAGTAGAATATAAACTTTTAAAGCAATGAGTAGAATATAAACATTTAAAGCAATGAGTAGAATAATAAAATTTTAAAGCAATGAGTAGATATAAAACATTTAAAGCAATGAGTAGATATAGACATTTAAAGCAATGAGTAGAATATAAACTTTTAAAGCAATGAGTAGAATATAAAATTTTTAAAGCAAGGAATAGAATATAAACTTTTAAAGAAATGAGTAGAATATAAACTTTTTAAAGCAAGATAGAATATAAACTTTTAAAGCAAGGTAGAATATAAACTTTTAAAGCAATGAGTAGAATATAACTTTTAAAGCAATGAGTAGAATATAACTTTTAAAGCATGAGTAGAATATAAAACTTTTAAAGCAATGAGTAGAATATAAACATTTAAAGCAATGAGGAGATATAAACTTTTAAAGCAATGAGTAGAATATAAACTTTAAAGCAATGAGTAGAATATAAACTTTTAAGCAATGAGTAGAATAAAACTTTAAAGCAATGAGTAGAATATAAACTTTTAAAGCAATGAGTAGAATATAAACCTTAAAGCAATGAGTAGAATATAAATTTTTAAAGCGTGCCATATAGGGGGTGATCAGTTAAAAAAAAACTATGGCTACCATCGCCATTTTATAAATTAAATGCTTGAAGTATTTGTGCAGCCAATCGGGTGCAGTCAGATAGATTTCGGTTCACATCCATCCACAGCAGATTTCCAGCTGAAATTTAGTATAATATATATATATATATATATATGATTTGATCCGCACCTGAGCAGTTCGTAGATCCAACAGTGATCTGAATTTTTTTTTTTGTAACTGAACAAGAACGTTATATTTTTAGACGAAGTAAGTTTATAAACTCAAGGTTTAGCCAAAAGGTCATTGCTATAGAAAACT
Organism: Hymenochirus boettgeri; assembly: GCA_019447015.1. NCBI lineage: Eukaryota > Metazoa > Chordata > Amphibia > Anura > Pipidae > Hymenochirus > Hymenochirus boettgeri. Next base: position 266,734 of record JAACNH010000156.1, on the reverse strand, counting down.
GCAACCACACAGAGGTCTTCAAATACAGATTTATTGCAGCCAATTAGTGGGAGAAAAAAATGCGGAAAACTTGAAGGGGGAGTGGCTAAAAGAGGCGTGCCTAAAAGAAACTATGTTAAAAAATATTATAATTTTTTTTTTGGTTTCTCTTTTCTGATATTTAAAGACATTTGAACTGTACAATATGGCATCTGTGCCCAACTCACATTAAAAGTGTGGCCTGCGGGACTGGCAGGTGGGCGGGGATGTAGGCGGGGTCTGCTTTGGCTAGGGTGGAGCTACAGGTAACTTTGTAGTTGCGTGTAGTGTGTCTCCTGTCTGGGCTCTGCTGTAATATGGTGATTTATTCAATGGGCGCAGGAAAGTAATGAACATAGTAAATAAGGTTGAAAAAAGAAACAAGTCAGTATCACCCAGGTCCTTGTTCCTCATTAATTAGAACATCATTCACACTGCGGAGTTAATTACTCCACAAACTGGGTGGAAAGTTCCCCCCAAAACAGAGACCTTCAGCCCTGAATTTCCATCTCTCCGACTGTCTCATTTAAAGCGTTTAGCTCCTTTTTCTGATAAGTGGAGGAACTTTGACCATCTCGAAGGCTCTTTTCTGCTCTTAAAGTTGCGCTAACCGATTTACGATCAGTTAACGTGACTTTAAGCCTCGGTTTGCTGTGCGAGTAAGGAGACTTTTTGCGCAAGCCTATTTACCAGAGGCTGTGCGGCTGTTGCTGATAGCTGGGTTAAATACTTACGTGCAGGTGAGATTCTGGGTTAATCTCCCTGTTAGAACCCTAAGAGATGAGGCCACACTAGAGCACATCCGAGCAATCTAGAAACATGGCGTTCCGGTGCGCTTGTGTGCGCTTGGGCAAAAATTAATGATGTATTAGCGGATTGCAGTGCACAGCAGTGCACTAGTTTGGCCAACGGATCGCGTGTTGAAATGCGTCGGTGTGGCCTATAGCCCTAAGGATACACGCAGTTGCTAAACAGTATTTTGCGCCAGAGCTGCTGTTTTAAAATACAACCTATTAAAGGTGCAGTATCCCAAAGCCAGGTTTCTATAGATGTTTAGGATTGAGCCTAATAGGATCCGAAGGCAGCACAGAAGAGATTTAAACTAATGATACCCCAAAATAAAGCCTTTCAATCCTGTTTTTTCCGCCATCCAGCTGTCAGGGAAGTAAAGCTTTTAGCTTCTTTTCTGACAAGCGAGCAGCTCTTTGACCATCTTCTGCTTTAAACAAAAAGACGTTGAATGTCAACTCACAAGACAAACATCCCCCCCCTGCTTCTCTTTGTGAGCGGTTAGAAAATGACACCTGCGCTATTTAGGCCGTTGCAAAAATTAAAATTGTCTCTCGGCGGTTCGGTGACAGATTCCATTCAAACAGAATTGCAACTATAGTCCAAGCACTTTACCTGCTGAATGGGGGGAAACGGTCATCCTGCGGTTTATTATCCTCCAGCCATTCCAAGGAACGTGATGCGAGGAGCACGGAGAAGGCTACTTGTGAAGTTACATTGAAATGGGAGGAAAATAAGAAAGTTACTGTGTAAAATAATTATAATTTGTTTCCTCATTGTAAAAAGCAAAATTGCAGCAATCGTGTGAGCCGGAATCCTCTTGTACATACAATGGACAGAAATATAAATCCTGCTCGCTAAGGGAGCCAGCGGGCCAATCGTTTCCAAATATCAGGTCACTGCCTTTCAAAGACTGATTCAATTCTCCTAAATAGAGACAGGTCAAGGAGTTGAATGGCTTGAAACTAGATTTCCCCCCAGATTTTGAACCAAGAAATGGCTGAACAATTTCAAACGTCTTTTAGGGGCTTATTTATAACCTTTATACCCTAAGTATTGCCTCCTCCAATAGCTCAGTGATCTCAGACATGCTCAGTGGGATTCAACCAGGGAGAGAGAATAAATTCTCCAATCAGAGGGAGGGATATTCATTGGAGTATTTTTATTGCCTTCAAAAAGGTTTATCTTTATTAAACACAGTAATAATTCAGAAGAAGAAAGTGTTTTAGTTTATATCCCAGCTTTCTGAAAAAGAGATTCAATTAACTGATCACTCTGGCCAGGGGCAAGCACCAGATTAGGGAGGGATTCCTTAAAGGTTTATCAGGACAGTGGTTATCACAGCATACCACCGATATTTTAGCCTTATTTTAGCTTTTTAAAGCACCATGTCTTTATATTTCCTTGCCCCTACATATAAAGTAAGAGGTGAAGGGAGTACGTAATGGCTTATATAGATACATGTTTTCTATGCTATTTCTTGTTCATGCTAATACTGGTACTAGGTCAATAAGAATAAGGATGATACATTTCCATTTGTGCAACTGTGTCTGTGGCCTCTGTTACTGTCTATGTAATCAGTTCCCAAACCAGTAACACGGTTCTCTCCCCAGGGATACTTTTATTTTAGGTTAGAACTGATGCCCGGATGCTGCCTTGGCGCAGTTCCCTGGAAATGGTATACTAAAAAATAGTAAAGAGGTATGGTCTCTCTTCTACATTCATGTCTGTATCTCGGCTCCCATTGGTTTAATCCCCTTTCACACTGACCCCTTATACTTTCAATGACCTCAAAGTGCCAGAAACTGTACAATGTAACCAGCAGAAAGTGGCTGGCAAAATGGCGGCTTTGTGGATAATTTAATTCTTCTGCTTCACTCATTTTGAATATTTAGGTGGCAAAGTTGATTAATGATAGAAAGTTTAAATCGTTCATTTACGCAATCCGAGGGGCGCTGCTTAGTTTCCTTGTGCTTGGGGAAGCGAAATATTAAGGGCAGGCCCCACTACGGTTTTTAAGCGTTTGCGCACACATTTTGCATTCGCGAAAGCGCATGCGATTTGGTTATAATGGAAATTGCGGGAACGCAAAAATCCCGCGATTTCCCATGCGCATTTCCGTTTTGGGTAACGCATGCGTTCACCATTTTTGGTGCGTTAACGCATGCATTGCCATAACAGAAAACGGCAAAATCGCATGCGCAAAAGGACGCGCGTAAACGCAAAAACGCACAAGAAAGACGCACGCAACCACGTGCGATAACGCTCACGATGGCATGAGCGATTTAGTGTGTTGTAGTGGGGCCGTAGCCGACAACCCAACTCCATCACTTAAACCGTGGAAATTCGCTATTTTTTTCTTTCGTTCCCAAAAAAGAGAAACAAGGAATTAATAATAAAAACAGGTTTACGGTCTTGTTCCTCCGACACCATCCAGTGAATTTCCCTCTTAACGATCTGATACAGTTACACTAAAAAAAAATACCTTAGTGGTTCTCCGGGGGCTATTAACGAGGGATAATTTATCCTAGAAATTCGTTATGGAGAATTACCAATTAGATGTAATTATAAATTACTGCAGCTGAAGGATTTTGGATCACATTAAAATCAACATTAACATACATTAGGATAGCCAGGCATCCCTGCGCCAGGCGGGAAAGGTTCAGTGTCCGTAATCAGGAGGAATGAAGGGAAAGATCAGTAATAGATGATTGATATAAACAATGTTTTTATCATGTCTTTCTGTTTCTTCTGTCTCACCCACACTGTAAACCTCTCTGAGCCTTTGTAGCGTGCGTGTCTCTGTAATGGGGTCGCTCCTCGCTGTAATGACTTATACGCCGTCATCTCTGTGCCAATCAAAAAGTGAGAGCGGGGGGGGGGGTCCATTTATTTGAAAGAATTTACAACCCTTACAATGGGAAAAAACAGAGGCTTTGTGTAAAGATCAGTTCAGTCTTTCATCAGCCTCTTACTATGGTACAAAGAGATAATGTCGGAAATGTCCTAATTACTCAGTTCATTAGTGTACTATTTCCAGTCTGCGCGTGGGTAGGGTGGGGGATTGATAGGGAGATAAATTCCTGAGGATTTTGGTTTGTGAAGTTAACCGCTGGCTAGGTGGAGGGGGTATTGGTACAAACAACGGCATCTTGGCTTGGCTCCCATTATGTTTTCTGGCTGTGCCCTGCGTCGTCCCAAGGAAACCTTCTCCACAACTCGAACAAACACTGCCTCCCAGTGTGAAGTACGCCCTGGGTGTAGTAGGGCCACAAGCTCAAGAATTAAGATGCCTCCCGTGATCAGCTGTTTAAATCTGATCGCGAAGGGCCCCTGCTCTCCCACCTTAAAACATTCTCTTGTGCTCCCTACCTTATAACTCTCTCCCTCCTCGCTTCGCCTGGTGACATCCATTAATACTTTCCCATCTAGACTGTTATCCTACCTTTATAACTCTCCCTCTCTGCTTCGCCTGGTGACATCCATTAATACTTTCCATCTAGATGTTATCCTACCTTTATAACTCTCCCTCTCTCGCTTCGCCTGGTGAAATCCATTAATACTTTCACATCTAGACTGTTATCCAACCTTATAACTCTCCCTCTCTCGCTTCGCCTGGTGACATCCATTAATACTTTCCATTAGACGTTATCCTACTTTATAACTCTCCTCTCCCTCGCTTGCCGTGACATCCATTAATACTTTTACATCTAGACTGTTATCCTTTTATAACTCTCTCCCTTCTCTCGCTTCGCCTGGTGACATCCATTAATACTTTCCATCTAGACTGTTATCCTACTATAACTCTCTCCTCTCTCCTTTCGCCTGGTGACATCCATTAATACTTTTCCATCTAGACTTATCCTACCTTTATAACTCTCTCCCTTCTCCCTTCTGCCTGGTGACATCCATTAATACTTTCCATCTAGACTGTTATCCTACTTTATAACTCTCTCCCTCTCTCGCTTCGCCTGGTGACATCCATTAATACTTTCACATCTAGACTGTTATCCTACCTTTATAACTCTCTCCCTCTCTCGCTTCGCCTGGTGAAATCCATTAATACTTTCATTAGACTTATCCTACCTTTATAACCTCTCCTCTCTCGCTTCGCCTGGTGACATCCATTAATACTTTCACATCTAGACTGATTCCTACCTTTATAACTCTCTCCTCTTCGCTTCGCCTGGTGACATCCATTAATACTTTCCATCTAGACTGTTATCCTACCTTTATAACTCTCTCCTCTCTCGCTCTGCCTGGTGACATCCATTAATACTTTCACATCTAGACGTTTATCCTACCTTTAAACTCTCTCCCTCTCTCGCTTCCTGGTGACATCCATAATACTTTCCCATCTAACTGTTATCCTACCTTTATAACTCTCTCCCTCTCTCGCCTTCGCCTGTGACATCCATTAATACTTCCATCTAGACTGTTATCCTACCTTTATAACTCCTCCTCTCTCCCTTGCCTGGTGCATCAATTAATACTTTCACATTTAGACTGGTTCCTACCTTTATACTCTCTCCCTCTCTCGCTCGCGGTGACATCCATTAATACTTTCCATCTAGACTGTTATCCTACCTTATAACTTCTCCCTCTCTCCGCTTCGCTGGTGACATCCATTAATACTTTCCCATCTAGACTTTTATCCACCTTTATAACTCTCTCCCTCTCTCTCCCTTCGCCTGGTGACATCCATTAATACTTTCACATCTAGACTGTTATCCTACCTTTATAACTCTCTCCTCCCTCTCTCCCTTCGCCTGGTGACATCCATTAATACTTTCACATCTAGAATGTTATCCTACCTTATAACTCTCTCCCTTCTCCCCTTCGCCTGGTGACATCCATTAATACTTCACATCTAGACTGTTATCCTACCTTTATAACTCTCTCCCTCTCTCCCTCGCCTTGTGACATCCATTAATACTTTCACCTCTAGACTGTTATCCTACCTTTATAACTCTCCCTCTCTCCCTTCGCCTCTGCCTGGTGACATCCATTAATCTTTCACATCTAGACTATCCTACCTTTTAACTCTCTCCTCTCCCCCTCGCTGCCCCTGGGTGACATCCTAATACTTTCACATCTAGAATGTTATCCTACCTTTATAACTTCTCCCTCTCTCCTTCGCCTGGTGACATCATTAATACTTTCACCTCTAGACTGTTATCCTACCTTTATAACTCTCTCCCCTCTCCCTTCGCCTGGTGACATCCATTAATACTTTCACATCTAGACTGTTATCCTACCTTTATAACTCTCTCCCTCTTCGCTTCGCCTGGTGACATCCATTAATACTTTCACATCTAGACTGTTATCCTACCTTTATAACTCTCTCCCTCTCCGCTTCGCCTGGTGACATCCATTAATACTTTCCCATCTAGACTGTTATCCTACCTTTATAACTCCTCCCTCTTCGCTCGCCTGGTGACAATCCATTAATACTCACATCTAGACTGTTATCCTACCTTTATAACTCTCTCCCTCTCTCGCTTCGCCTGGTGACATCCATTATACTTTCACATCTAGACTGTTATCCTACTTTATAACTCTCTCCCTCTCTCCCTTGCCTGGTGAATCCATTAAAACTTTCACATCTAGACTGTTATCCTACCTTTATAACTCTCTCCCTCTCTCCCTTCGCCTGGTGACATCCATTAATACTTTACATCTAGACTGTTATCTACCTATAACTCTCTCCTCTCTCGCTTCGCTGGTGACATTCATTAATACTTTCACATCTAGACTGTTATCCACCTTTAAACTCTCTCCCTCTCTCGCTTCGCCTGGTGACATCCATAATACTTTCACACTAGACTGTTATCCTACCTTTATAACTCTCTCCCTCTCTCCCTTCGCCTGGTGACCTCCATTAATACTTTCACACTAGACTGTTATCCTACCTTTATAACTCTCTCCCTCTCTCCTTCGCTGGTGACATCCATTAATAACTTTCCCATCTAGACTGTTATCCTACCTTTATAACTCTCTCCCTCTCTCGCCTTCGCCTGGTGACATCCATTAATACTTTCCATCTAGACGTTATCTACCTTTATAACTATCATCCCTCTCTCGCTTCGCCTGGTGAACACCTTAATACTTTCACATCTAGATATTATCCTACCTTTCTGAACATCAGACAAACTAATGATTGTTAGCCCTTTAGCGCTTTGTACCCATCCCCACTTGTATCTGTATGTTGTCCCTCCCAATTGGTGTAAGCTCTTCAGGGCAGGATCTCATTCATATGTGTTAAAGCTTGTTGCACTTATATAAATTTATCCATATTTATATATATGGATTCTTAACCGATATATGAAATTGTATTTAATTTGTATTTATCTATATAATTTGCACATGTCACCATGTTGAAAATGATCCAGAGCCTCTGGCAACATTGGAAGGCTGTACCAGCTAGGGACGAATCCGGTTTCGATTCTGAACTGGCGGTTTTCGAAAAAAACGCAGATCCAAAGGATTTTTCAAAACGTTTTTTAAAAGTTCAAAAATTCTGTGGAAAAATGTAAAAAATTTCAATTCCATCAGGTTTTTTGAACTTCAACAGGTATCGCGGATCCACTATCGGAACGGAACTCGCGGATTTTCAGCTTGTGTCCTGCAGGTAAATAATTTATTAAACCCTAAAATGGATGTTTTACTTTAATTTAAAGCCCATCGTCACCCCTCAAACAAACTATTTTGTGTATTTCTCGTGTTCTGTACAGAGAGAAGCCATTGTCTGCGGAGATTTATTTTTCTGATGTCTGTTCCTGGGGAAGGTTATTTGTGGTGACTGATACATATAGTGTTTGTTGATATACCTTTCAAGCACTGTGCAATATGGAAGCCAGTTATCGATTACACAGTATAGATACTTACGCCCTACTAAGCCCAGTCATTCAATAGAACATTAATCTTCAGTTCCTACATGGAGCAACATGGGTCACCCAGGCACAGGACAACGTACATTCTGCTAATAAAAATACGATGGGGGTCGTGTGGCTGTTTAATAACGCCCAGTCCCAGAATACAGAGGTTAACATTACATTATTTTAATACAGCTCAGTAAAACACATTCAGGAGATATCTGTTCATTAGATCAGCTGGACATAAAGTTTAGTTCTTGAAGACGTTTCACTAGTCATCCGACTGGCTCTCTCAATTCAGAATGACTTGTACAGAATCTGTGGCAATAGTACCTGGAAAATCCAATTAGCATATCACAGACAGGTGTTAGGGTGTGATTGGATAGGGGCTAAGAGGTGTTATAGGAACGCCCCGAGTAAGGTGTTAAAACAATTGTACATGGCAGACAGTTGGTGTCGAAACCCCCCCACCTCTATTTAGGCTTGGTTTCTTTATTTTTTCACATAAATGGCCTCCTTAACACCTCTCTGTGAAACCAGTCACGTTCCTTTGCCCAATATAAAAATTACAATCTTCAAGGTATGTCCTTTATCCTTAGATGCAGATGACACGGTTGAGTCCTGACCCGAGGAATTGGCTCTTCTGTGCTGGGCCATACGTTGAGCAGTTGCTGTTGGTCTCCCCCACATACCGATCAGAGCATTTCACCCATAGATCCCATAGCACATCCGTTCACTGCCGCGGGCGTTATTGTATAATGAAGCCATCGAATAATACAGAGTAAATTAGCAATAATGGTCTTATAATTTATGGCCACCTAATTATACGTACACTACGTTCCCAGCATGCTCGACTATGTGAATATTGGGGAAAGTTCGGCGTAATAAGAGGAACATCTCTGACTAGTTAAATTTATTGTGTTTTTTTGCTGTCCTAAAAATAAAATTTCACCCAGTTTAAAAAAAGAAACGTCTCCAATTTTGAATCGCCGCTCCTGCAAGTTTAAAGGATCGCACACAAACAGCCAGACGTTTGTTAATGTCTGTTCTGTGCGTCACGCGCTTTGTCTCCATCTATTTTTGTTTCTTGCTGTATCTGCTTGAAAAATAATCGCCCCCAGAAACCAGGACGGTGTGACCAACGCGCTTAATTGACATCAATCGCTAAAATAATATTGAAGTGCTCCTGAAAGTGGCCTAGACAGTGTTGCATTGGGGGTCCCTCCTATAACATTTATTACACTATTAAAAAATTCACACACATAGAGATGTTTGAATGTTGAGTTGTTTCGAATATTTCGAAGTTTGGTTTCGATTTTCGAAATCGTCTCGTTATTCCAAAATCGTCTTCTACTTTCATTTTCGTAGTTTACTTTCGAAAATCAAAAATTTAAAAATTCTTCTGGAAAGTTCGTCGGGATTCAAATCCCTCAGATCAAACCCACATTACATTCTCCCCATACATCAATATTACTGCATTATAGGATATTTGGTATCAATGCTTATTGGCCGACATTACTTTCAAACAAATATATTGTTACATTGTGGGGGAATATTGAGATTCCCTGTAGCAACTTTGTACAAAATTCTGCACAATCCAGGGTCACCCATCAGAAGTGTGATGTCACACACTGCAGGAAGGAACGGTTCCTTTTGGCTGATTTAAAAATCCAAAGCAGCCGCTAAGATGCTTACCTCCGCCACGAGCGCGGGGACGCAGTCCATCGGTGATGAGTCCTCTGGCTATTTAGGCTGATCTTGCTGCAGTTCAGAGTGTGTTTGTCTCTGAACCCTAGCTCCCTTTTACTTAGTTTATCTAGTCCTATGATATCTACAGCTCCTACTCCGCATTACCTCCTCGGTCTCCATATCTACTACAGCCTCCTACCTACAGTGTTACCCTCCGGGTCTCCATTATAACTACTAGGCTCCTACCTACCAGGTTACCTCCTGTCCTCCATATCTGCTACAGCTCCTAACCTCAGGTACCTCCGGTCTCCAATATTATACAGCTCCTTACCTCCAGTTACCCTCCGGTCTCATATCTACGTACAGCTCCTACCTCCGTTACCTCAGTCTCCATATCTACTCAGTCTCCTCTTCTACGCCCATTTAGGCTCCTACCTCCAGTTACCTCCGTTCATATCTACTACAGCTCCTACCTCCAGTTACCTCCGGTCTCCAGATCTACTACAGCTCCTACCTCCAGTTTCCTCCAGTTCCCTATCTACTACAGCTCCTACCTCCAGTTACCTCCAGTCTCCATATCTACTACAGCTCCTACCTCCAGTTACCTCCAGTCTAGATCACTACAGCTCCTACCTCCAAATACCTCCGGTTTTCATTATACTACAGCTCCTACCTCCAGTTACCTCCGCGTTCTCCATATCTACTACACCTCCTACCTCCAGTTACCTACCTGTCTCCAGATTCTACTAACCTACCTCCCAGTTACCTCCGGTCTCCATATCTACTACAGCTCCTACCTCCAGTTACTCACGTCTCCATATCTACTAAAGCGTCCTACCACAGTTACCTCCGGTCTCCATATCTACTACAGCTCCTCTTCCAGTTACCTCCGGTCTCCATATCTACTACAACCCTACCTCCAGTTTACTCCGGTTCCATATCCTACAGATCTACCTCCAGTTACCTCCGTGTCCATTATCTACACAGCTCCTACATCCAGTACCTCCAGTCTCCATCTAATCTACTACAGCTCCTACCTCCAGTTACCTCTTCTTCGTCTCCAATTGCTTCTCACATTGTGGGATGGCCTTTGTGGTTCCCTCTCTGGAGCCGCGGACCGGTGGTGCCTGCTCCGCGCGAACATCCTCACCATTAGAGCTTTGAGACCGGCGGTGTTTAGACTCCGCTTCCAGAGGCGGGTCTTATCAAGCCCTATCTATGAGAATAGCAGCCACCATACTAAGCACCATCTACAGCTCCAGAATCCTCTGAACAGAAATTGCCGGATTGTAGTGTTCTAATGACTAGAAATCGCATTAACGTTGTTACATTTAAAGAAACAGACTGTTAATTCGATAAAGTTCATATCCAAATCTCAAGCTTGCCTCAATAATTTCTCCTCCATTTAATGATGTTGTATGAATGGATTATTTAGTAGGCCTTAATTTAGTCTTCCGGCCTGATGTAATTCTACTGTAATAATATCCATTAAATCTATAGGGGAGGAGAGAACAATATCAATATTACATTTTCCTGATCCGTTCATCCTTAAAATTCACTTTCTTCGCATAATAGCTCCATTTTGCGTGATACATTAACCGTTTGTTGGTGCAGGCCACGGGTGACCTCAAGTGCCCTACGCATTTCGCATGATTAACTGTGGGAATCCCAGGGGGCCGAGCGTCTGTGATATTATGAGCTCTTGAAAGTATTGAACAGACGGTCTAGTGATCAGTTTAGCTTCACCTATTAAAATCATGTTGGAGCGGGTCACTGGTCACACCTAATTAAAGCTACAGGCGATTAGTGAAGTAACGCTGGACATACGATTGACATTAGATCATTTAAAATGAATGACAAATTGACAAAACATCGCCCTAGGGGGCAGATTTATAAAGCGGGAGATGAGTAGTTGGTGTTATGGCTATTATCGACGTTGTTGTATTAGGACTGCGATCATACGACAATTGATATCATGCGGTATTGTATGTGAGAGCGGCAACAACCTCACCGTACTTGCCGAGCAGCATGCCGCCCATACGATAATTCGGCGTTTTGGACGGACAGGGCGAATTATTGAATGGGTTCTTCTTGAGGCTGCCGACAGTTTGTTTATCGGAATCGGACAAACGCACGACAGGCGCACGATCAGAAGGTTTGTTTGAACTTGGGGGGTCATCGACTAATGTACGTATGGGCGGCACTTAAAGGGCAAGTTCACCCCCCCAAATTCAAACTAGATATAGGTAAATCACCCACTATACCCAAAATTGCAATAGATAGAAATCTGAGAGATGTAAGACTAACCTGTGAATGCTTCCTGATGTTCGTTTACCGCTCTTTTTGCTTCCAGTTAGCAGCGCTAGTCATAGATTAATGATGATACTCCCAGCCGTACCACTTTCTCCAAGACAGATCTGATTGGAAGGGTCTTGTTTAAGTCCTGGGATGGTTGGGATGTGGGCATTCTGTGTGTGTGTGGCCATGGCCAAGGGTTTATGTTTATTTCTGTTACAGATTTTGTACGTATGGAAGAAGTCGCGCGGTGATTTATTTAACCGTAACACAATCTTTCCATTGTAACTGTAAAGCAACACCATATTTTAAAGAGAACGGTCACAGCGAGACTCTAACACATCTCGATACAAGGGCAGCGAACACCAGAAGTTATATGTGGCGATTTTCGCAAACCTCAACGTGGCGCCTGAAATAATAGCGACTTATTTCGTAGAAATGCGAACATATGTTACCCAGTATGTGAATGTCGTTCTGTACTGTAATGACAGAATTGTGTATTGTAGAAATGTCTGAGCCGGCGGCAGTATATCCGTTATCCCCCCCCACCGAGCGTTGCGGCAAACCTCCCAGCATAGCCCAGACAAATTCAACACACCCTGTGTAATATCAAGGGCACATTACCACTGATACATAAGGATGGGTGTTAGGTTACATTGACTCATACAGGAAACTTCAACTGCGCAGCACTACAGCCACTTTTCGGCACGGCTTCTTTAATGCCATATGGAGCGACTGTCATTGCCGTGAAATCATTTTGCTCCTTTATTGTGACTTATCTGTACAATATATTCACTGGTTTACAACGCTCGTAATTAGAGATGTTCAAAACTGTTCGTTTCTTCGTTTTCGATTTTCAAAATTTGCTTGTAAAGTTCCATTTTTTAAAATTGTCTACTTTTCTATTTTGAATTTTTGAAAATCGTCTATTTTCGATGACTGTCACTTTCCATTTTCGATAGAAATCGACAACTCGAAAAATCCGGAAATTTGGGAGTCCGAATTCGATTCGAAACTGGGTTCTATTCTACATTACATCTCTACTTTGGCTCTGGAATTCTGGGGTTGGGGGTGTTACATCTTCAGTGTAGGGTCATCATAAGAGCTGATCAAATAGCGATAAAGTTAAGGGGGTGTGGGATAAGTTTCTTTAAAACTTTTTTTATTACTTTTAAATTATTTAAAAAAGTTGTTAAAAATGGTGCTAATTTGCCCCAACCAATCAGATGTTAGCTTAAAAAGTAAATAACTTCATAGGATGGGGCAAAATTAGCTCCATTTTTAAAGCTAAGAACGTTTATTACATTTCCCTGTAAGAGACGACTACCCTGTAATGTTGCACATTTCAGTAGACATGGAGAAAGAGCAGGAATCTTGGAAGCTTCCAGCGGCCCCCGTCTGGCTCTTCACCAATGGAATCGCACAGACAAGCAGATGTTTCCTGCGATTTGCTTGTTGAGTTTGATCCGAGTCCGTATCTTAGTTTGTGGAGTTAGTTTTCATGTAATTTCGATCATCCCAATTCTCTCTTTGAATCCCGTCTTTTCCTTTTAAGTCCGTCGCGAAGCCCAAACAACAAAGATTCTTACCAAGTCCTCCTGCTCAATTGTTCTCCTTCTCCCTAGAACTGCTCGACGCTAATTTCATTTTATTTTCCGTATATCTCGCTTTCTTTGACTTTCTCTGAAAGCTTTTTACGCGGCGGAACCTTTTTAAGTTTTGGGAAATGATAATTCCTGTGACCGCACGTCATTTAGCTTTCCGCGCTGGTTAGGATAAAGATTGATGTGTTTATTTTTCTTTTCTAATATTTAACTTTGATGGCTATAACAGGATATTCGGGTATTTGTTTTATCACGGTCTTAAAGGTCCACATGGCGCCATGCGCTGATGGTATTAAAGAAAACATAGACACAATAAGAGACAGAGGGAAATCTATAAAAGGCACGGGACCACTTCGTATTTTAATCAAAATTAAATATAGCAAGATTTTATTAGGACTTTATGGGGTAATTCACAGATAGACCCACAAACAGAAGAAAGAGAAACAGTTCACCAGGTTCCCTCTAGTGATAAGGAGGCGCAGCAATGGCAGGGGGAGGAAGTTTCGATTATTCCTACCTCCTAATATGTTTTCTTAGGGAGCACCACACATACAGTTTTCATTTGCCAGCTTGTGTCTGACTTGTCCTGTATTAAAGATGTTGTTGAAGCACTATTAGCTCCCATTAAAGTCAAATGTAATCAGTTCAAACAATTACTGTAAACTACTGTAAATGGGAGTTTGGCACCTGGGAAATGGTTCGGAACTTGTCACTGTCACCAAACCTGTATAAAATGTGCTTTTACAAGATCGGCAATGTCAGTAGTTTTGCACAAGACTGAGATTTCAAGGGTTTACAGCCATTCGAGGTTGCCGAAACGAAAGGCTACAATTGAGGTTAGCAACGGCTCTAATTCGATAATTATGCGATAAGCTCGCCGTGCGCTACCGCGGCGCTAGTGACCACCCCGGAGGCCAGCGGCACACAGCGAGCGAGCGGCGATGCGAACAAGCGGCGTCTCCACAGCTGAGGGAGGGGCTACGCATTACTAGCGTCGCGCGGCCGGCCCGCGGGCCTGCGGGTTCGAATTGTTCTTCAAGTTTGTTGACTCTGCTAAAACTTTAACTGTTATGAAATTGGGTTTGGGTTCGAGTTGGGGTCCATCACTATGTATGGGCTAATCGTCCCATGTATGGGCTAATCGTCCCGTGTATGGGCTAATCATCTTGTGTATGGGCTAATTGTCCCGTGTATGGGCTAATCATCCCGTGTATGGGCTAATTGTCCTGTGTATGTGCTAATCGTCCCATGTATGGGCTAATCAAGCAATGAGTAGAATATAAACTTTTAAAGCAATGAGTAGAATATGAACTTTTAAAGCAATGAGTAGAATATAAACATTTAAAGCAATGAGTAGAATATAAACTTTTAAAGCAAGGAGTAGAATATAAACTTTTAAAGCAAGGAATAGAATATAAACTTTTAAAGCAATGAGTAGAATATAAACTTTTAAAGCAAGGAATAGAATATAAACTTTTAAAGCAATGAGTAGAATATAAACTTTTAAAGCAATGAGTAGAATATAAACTTTTAAAGCAATGAGTAGAATATAAACCTTTAAAGCAATGAGTAGAATATAAACTTTTAAAGCAATGAGTAGATAGAAAACTTTTAAAAGCAAGAGTAGAATATAAAATTTTAAAGCAATGAGTAGAATATAAACTTTTAAAGCAATGAGTAGAATATACACTTTTAAAGCAATGAGTAGAATATAAACATTTAAAGCAATGAGTAGAAATATAAAATTTAAAGAAATGAGTAGATATAAACTTTTAAAGCAATGAGTGAATATAAACTTTTAAAGCAATGAGTAGATATAAACTTTTAAAGCAATGAGTAGATATATAACTTTTAAAGCAATGAGTAGAATATAAAATTTAAAGCAATGAGTAGAATATGAAAACTTTTAAAGCAATGAGTAGAATATAACTTTTAAAGCAATGAGTAGAATATAAACTTTTAAAGCAATGAGTAGAATATAAACATTTAAAGCAATGAGGAGAATATAACTTTAAGCAATGAGTAGAATATAAACTTTTAAAGCAATGAGTGAATATAAACTTTTAAAGCAATGAGTAGAATATAAACTTTTAAAGCAATGAGTAGAATATAAACTTTTAAAGCAATGAGTAGAATATAAACTTTAAAGCAATGAGTAGAATATAAACTTTTAAAGCAATGAGTAGAATAAAACTTTTAAGCAATGAGTAGATATGAACTTTAAAGCAATGAGTAGAATATAACTTTTAAAGCCATGAGTAGAAATGAAACTTTTAAAGCAATGAGTAGAATATAAACTTTTAAAGCAATGAGTAGAAATAAACATTTAAGCAATGAGTAGAATATAAACATTTAAAGCAATGAGTAGAATATAAACTTTTAAAGCAATGAGTAGAATATAAACTTTAAAGCAATGAGTAGAATATAAACTTTTAAAGCATGGTGATATAAACTTTAGCAATGAGTAGAATATAAACTTTTAAAGCAATGAGGAGAATATAAACTTTTAAGCAATGAGTAGAATATAAACTTTTAAAGCAATGGTAGAATATAAACTTTTAAAGCAATGAGTAGAATATAAACTTTAAAGCAATGAGTAGAATATAAACTTTTAAAGCAATGAGGAGAATATAAACTTTTAAAGCAATGAGTAGAATATGAACTTTTAAAGCAATGAGTAGAATATAATTTTAAAGCAATGAGTAGAATTAAACATTTAAAGCAATGAGTAGAATATAAAATTTAAGCAAAGTCAATATTTAAACTTAAAGCAATGAGTAGAATATAAACTTTTAAAGCAATGAGTAGAATATAAACTTTTAAAGCAATGAGTAGAATATAAACTTTTAAAGCAATGAGTAGATATAAACATTAAGCAATGAGTAGAATATAACATTTAAAGCAATGAGTAGAATATAAAACATTTAGCCATGAGTAGAATATAAACTTTTAAAGCAATGAGTAGAATATAAACTTTTAAGCAATGAGTAGAATATAAACTTTTAACAGAATGAGTAGAATATAACTTTTAAAGCAATGAGTAGAATATAACTTTTAAAGCAATGAGTAGAATATAAACTTTAGCAATGAGTAGAAATAGAACTTTTAAAGCAATGAGTAGAATTGAACTTTTAAAGCAATGAGTAGAATAGAACTTTAAAGCAATGAGTAGAATAAACTTTTAAAGCAATGAGTAGAATATAAACTTTTAAAGCAATGAGTAGAATATAACATTTAAAGCAATGAGTAGAATATAAACTTTTAAGCAATGAGTAGAATATAAAATTTTAAAGCAATGAGTAGAATATAAACTTTAAAGCAATGAGTAGATATAAACTTTTAAAGCAAGAGTAGAATATAAACTTTTAAAGCATGAGTAGAATATGAACTTTTAAAGCAATGAGTAGAATATGAACTTTTAAAGCAATGAGTAGAATATAAACTTTTAAAGCAAGAGTAGAATATAAACTTTTAAAGCAATGAGTAGAATAAAACTTTTAAGCAATGAGTAGAATAGAACTTTTAAAGCAATGAGTAGAATATGAACTTTTAAAGCAATGAGTAGAATATGAACTTTTAAACAATGGTAGAATAAACTTTTAAAGCATGAGTAGAATATAAACTTTTAAAGCAATGAGTAGAATATAAAACTTTAAAGCAATGAGTAGAATATAAACTTTTAAAGCAATGAGTAGAATATAAACTTTTAAAGCAATGAGTAGAATATAAACTTTTAAAGCAATGAGTAGATATAAACTTTTAAGCAATGAGTAGAATATAAAACTTTTAAAGCAATGAGTAGAATATAAACTTTAAAGCAATGAGTAGAATATAAACTTTTTAAAGCAATGAGTAGAATATAAAACTTTTAAAGCAATGAGTAGAATATGAACTTTTAAAGCAATGAGTAGATATAAACATTTAAAGCAATGAGTAGAATATAAACTTTTAAAGCAAGAGTAGAATAAAACTTTTAAAGCAAGGAATAGAATAAAACTTTTAAAGCAATGAGAGAATATAAACTTTTAAAGCAATGAGTAGAATATAAACTTTTAAAGCAATGAGTAGAATATAACATTTAAAGCAATGAGTAGAATATTAACTTTTAAAGCAATGAGTAGAATATTAACTTTTAAAGCAATGAGTAGAATATAAACTTTTAAAGCAATGAGTAGAATATAAACTTTTAAAGCAATGAGTAGAATATAGACATTTAAAGCAATGAGTAGAATATAAACTTTTAAAGCAATGAGTAGAATATAAACATTTAAAGCAATGAGTAGAATATAAACTTTTAAAGCACATGAGTAGAATAAAACATTTAAAGCAATGAGTAGAATATAGACATTTAAAGCAATGAGTAGAATATAAAACTTTTAAAGCAATGAGTAGAATATAAACTTTTAAAGCAAGGAATAGAATATAAATTTAAAGCAATGAGTAGAATATAAATAAACTTTTAAAGCAAGGATAGAATATAAACTTTTAAAGCAATGAGTAGAATATAAACTTTAAAGCAAGAGTAGAATATAAACTTTTAAAGCAATGAGTAGAATATAAACTTTAAAAGCAATGAGTAGAATATAAACTTAAAGAATGGTAGAATTAAACTTTTAAAGCAATGAGTAAATATAAACTTTTAAAGCACATGAGTAGAATATAAACTTTTAAGCAAGAGTAGAATAAAAACTTTTAAGCAATGAGTAGATAAACTTTTAAAGCAATGAGTAGAATATAACTTTTAAAGCAATGAGTAGAATATAAACCTTTAAAGCAATGAGTAGAATATAAAACTTTTAAAGCAATGAGTAGAATATAAAAACCTTAAAGCAATGAGTAGAATATAAACTTTTAAAGCAATGAGTAGAATATAAACCTTTAAAGCAATGAGTAGAATATAAACTTTTAAAGCGTGCCATATAGGGGGTGATCAGTTAAAAAAAACTATGGCTACCATCGCCATTTTATAAATTAAATGCTTGAAGTATTTGTGCAGCCAATCGGGTCAGTCAGATAGATTTCTGGTTCACATCCATCCACAGCAGATTTCCAGCTGAAATTTAGTATAATATATATATATATATATATATGATTTGATCCCGCACCTGAGCAGTTCGTAGATCCAACAGTGATCTGAATTTTTTTTTTCTTGTAACTGAACAAGAACGTTATATTTTTAGTACGAAGTAAGTTTATTTAAACTCAAGGTTTAGCCACAAAGGTCATTGCTATAGAAACTGCAACCACACAGAGGCCTTCAAATACAGATTTATTGCAGCCAATTAGTGGGAGAAAAAAATTGCGGAAACTTGAAGGGGGAGTGGCTAAAAGAGGCGTGCCTTAAAAAAGAAACTATGTTAAAAAATATTATAATTTTTTTTTTTGGTTTCTCTTTTTCTGATATTTAAAGACATTTGAACTGTACAATATGGCATCTGTGCCCAACTCACATTAAAAGTGTGGCCTGCGGGACTGGCAGGTGGGCGGGGATGTAGGCGGGGTCTGCTTTGGCTAGGGTGGAGCTACAGGTAACTACTTGTAGTTCTGCTAGTGTGTCTCCTGTCTGGGCTCTGCTGTAATATGGTGATGTATTCAATGGGCGCAGGAAAGTAATGAACATAGTAAATAAGGTTGAAAAAAGAACCAAGTCAGTATCACCCAGGTTCTTGTTCCTCATTAATTAGAACATCATTCACACTGCGGAGTTAATTACTCCACAAACTGGGCTGGAAAGTTCCCCCCAAAACAGAGACCTTCAGCCCTGAATTTCCATCTCTCCGACTGTCTCTCATTTAAAGCGTTTAGCTCCTTTTTCTGATAAGTGGAGGAACTTTGACCATCTCGAAGGCTCTTTTCTGCTCTTAAAGTTGCGCTAACCGATTTACGATCAGTAAACGTGACTTTAAGCCTCGGTTTGCTGTGCGAGTAATGGAGACTTTTTGCGCAAGCCTATTTACCAGAGGCTGTGCGGCTGTTGCTGATAGCTGGCGTTAAATACTTACGTGCAGGTGAGATTCTGGGTTAATCTCCCTGTTAGAACCCTAAGGATGAGGCCACACTAGAGCACATCCGAGCAATCTAGAAACATGGCGTTCCGGTGCGCTTGTGTGCGCTTGGGCAAAAATTAATGTATTAGCGGATTGCAGTGCACAGCAGTGCACTAGTTTGGCCAACGGATCGCGTGTTGAAATGCGTCGGTGTGGCCTATAGCCCTAAGGATACACGCAGTTGCTAAACAGTATTTTGCGCTAGAGCTGCTGTTTTACAATACAACCTATTAAAGGTGCAGTATCCCAAAGCCAGGTTTCTATAGATGTTTAGGATTGAGGCCTAATAGGATCCGAAGGCAGCACAGAAGAGATTTAAACTAATGATACCCCAAAATAAAGCCTTTCAATCCTGTCTTTTCCGCCATCCAGCTGTCAGGGAAGTAAAGCTTTTAGCTCTTCTTTTCCTGACAAGCGAAGCTCTTTGACCATCTTCTGCTTTAAACAAAAAGACGTTGAATGTCAACTCACAAGACAAACATCCCCCCCCTGCTTCTTCTTTGTGAGCGGTTAGAAAATGACACCTGCGCTATTTAGGCCGTTGCTAAAAATTAAAATTGTCTCTCGGCGGTTCGGTGACAGATTCCATTCAAACAGAATTGCAACTATAGTCCAAGCACTTTACCTGCTGAATGGGGGGAAATCGTTCACTGCGGTTTTATTATCCTCCAGCCATTCCAAGGAACGTATCGCGAGGAGCACGGAGAAGGCTACATTGTGAAGTTACATTGAAATGGGAGGAAATAAAGAAAGTTACTGTGTAACATAATTATACTTTGTTTCCTCATTGTAAAAAGCAAAATTGCAGCAATCTTCGTGTAGCCGGAATCCTCTTGTACATACAATGGACAGAAATATAAATCCTGCTCGCTAAGGGAGCCCAGCTGGGCCAATCGTTTCCAAATCTCAGGTCACCTGCCTTTCAAATGACTGATTCAATTCTCCTAAATAGAGACAGGTGCAAGGAGTTTGAATGGCTTGAAACTTAGATTTCCCCCCCAGATTTTGAACCAAGAAATGGCTGAACAATTTCAAACTTGTCTTTTAGGGGCTTATTTATAACCTTTATACCCTAAGTATTGCCTCCTCCAATAGCTCAGTGATCTCAGACATGCTCAGTGGGATTCAACCAGGGAGAGAGAAATAAATTCTCCAATCAGAGGGAGGGATATTCATTGGAGTATTTTTATTGCCTTCAAAAAGGTTTATCTTTATTTAAACACAGTAATAATTCAGAAGAAGAAAGTGTTTTAGTTTATATCCCAGCTTTCTGAAAAAAAGAGATTCAATTAACTGATCACTCTGGCCAGGGGCAAGCACCAGATTTAGGGAGGGATTCCTTAAAGGTTTATCATGGACAGTGGTTATCACAGCATACCACCGATATTTTAGCCTTTATTTTAGCTTTTAAAGCACCATGTCTTTATATTTCCTTGCCCCTACATATAAAGTAAGAGGTGAAGGGATGTACGTAATGTCTTATAATATATACATGTTTTCTATGCTATTTCTTGTTCATGCTAATACTGGTACTAGGTCAATAAGAATAAGGATGATACATTTCCATTTGTGCAACTGTGTCTGTGGCCTCTGTTACTGTCTATGTAATCAGTTCCACAAACCAGTAACACGGTTCTCTCCCCAGGGATACTTTTATTATTAGGTTAGAACTGATGCCCGGATGCTGCCTTGGCGCAGTTCCCTGGAAATGGTCATACTAAAAAATAGTAAAGCAGGTATGGTCTCTCTCTTACATTTCATGTCTGTATCTCGGCTCCCATTGGTTTAATCCCCTTTCACACTGACCCCTTATACTTTCTAATGACCTCAAAGTGCCAGAACTGTACAATGTAACCAGCAGAAAGGTGGCTGGCAAAATGGGCGGCTTTGTGGATAATTTAATTCTTCTGCTATCACTCATTTTGAATATTTAGGTGGCAAAGTTGATTAATGATAGAAAGTTTAAAATCGTTCATTTACGCAATCCGAGGGCGCTGCTTAGTTTCCCTTTAGTGCTTGGGGAAGCGAAATATTAAGGGCTAGGCCCCACTTACGCGTTTTTTAAGCGTTTGCGCACACATTTTGCATTCGCGAAAGCGCATGCGATTTGGTTATAATGGAAATTGCGGGAACGCAAAAATCCCCGCGATTTCCCATGCGCATTTCCGTTTTGGTAACGCATGCGTTCACCATTTTTGGTGCGTTAACGCATGCATTGCCATAACAGAAAACGGCAAAATCGCATGCGCAAAAGGCACGCGTAAACGAAAAACGCACAAGAAAGACGCACGCAACCACGTGCGATAACGCTCACGATGGCATGCGCGATTTAGTGTGTTGTAGTGGGGCCGTAGCCTTACAACCCAACTCCATCACTTAAACCCCGTGGAAATTCGCTCATTTTTTTTCTTTCGTTCCCAAAAAAGAGAAACAAGGAAATTAATAAATAAAAACAGGTTTACGGTCTTGTTCCTCCGACACCATCCAGTGAATTTCCCTCTTAACGATCTGATACAGTTACACTAAAAAAAAATACCTTAGTGGTTCTCCGGGGGCTATTAACGAGGGATAATTTATCCTAGAAATTCGTTATGTTAGAATTACCAATTAGATGTAATTATAACTTACTGCAGCTGAAGGATTTTGGATCACATTAAAATCAAATTAACATACATTAGGATAGCCAGGCATCCCTGCGCCAGGCGGGAAAGGTTCAGTGTCCGTAATCAGGGGGAATAGAAGGGAAAGATCAGTAATAGATGATGATATAAACAATGTCTCTTTATCATGTCTTTCTGTTTCTTCCTTTGTCTCACCCACACTGTAAACCTCTCTGAGCCTTTGTAGCGTTGCTGTGTCTCTGTAATGGGGGTCGCTCCTCGCTGTAATGACTTATACGCCGTCATCTCTGTGCCAATCAAAAAGTGAGAGCGGGAGGGGGGGGTCCATTTATTTGAAAGAATTACAACCCTTACAATGGGAAAAAACAGAGGCTTTGTGTAAAGATCAGTTCAGTCTTTCATCAGCTCTTACTATAGGTACAAAGAGATAATGTCGGATAATGTTCCTAATTACTCAGTTCATTTAGTGTTACTATTTCCAGCTCTGCCGTGGGGTAGGGTGGGGGATTGATAGGGAGATAAATTCCTGAGGATGTTGGTTTGTGAAGTTAACCGCTGGCTAGGTGGAGGGGTATTTGGTACAAACAACGGCATCTTGGCTTGGCCCATTATGTTCCTGGCTGTGCCCTGCGCTCGTCCCAAGGAAACCTTCTCCACAACTCCGAACAAACACTGCCTCCCAGTGTGTAAGTACCGCCCGGGTGGTAGTAGGGCCACAAGCTCAAGAATTAAGATGCCTCCCGTGATCAGCTGTTTAAATCTGATCGCGAAGGGCCCCTGCCTCCTCCCACCTTAAACCATTCTCTCTTGCTGCTCCCTACCTTTATAACTCTCTCCCTCTCTCGCTTCGCCTGGTGACATCCATTAATACTTTTATAAACATTTAAGCATGAGTAGATATAAAACATTTAAAGCAATGAGTAAATATAAACTTTTAAAGCACTGAGTAGAATATAAACTTTTTAAAGCAACTGAGGAAGAATATATAAAATTTTAAGCAATGCAGTAGATATAAACTTTTAAAAGCAATGAGTAGAATATAAAATTTAAAGCAATGAGTAGAAGATAGAAAGCTTTTAAAGCAATGAGTAGAATATAACTTTTAAACAATGAGTAGAATATAAACTTTAAAGCAATGAGTAGAAATAAACTTAAAGCAATGAGTAGAATATCAACATTTTAAAGCAATGAGTAGAATATGAAACATTTAAAGCAATGAGTAGAATATAAACTTTTAAAGCAATGAGTAGAATATAAAACTTTTAAAGCAATGAGAGAATATAAACTTTAAAGCAATGAGTAGAATATAAACTTTTTAAGCAATGAGTAGAATATAAACTTTTAAGCAATGAGTAGAATATAAACTTTTAAAGCAATGAGTAGAATTAAACTTTTAAAGCATGAGTAGAATATAAACTTTTAAAGCAATGAGTAGAATATAAATTTTAAAGCATGAGTAGAATATAACTTTTAAAGCAATGAGTAGATAAAACTTTTAAAGCAAGGTAGAATATAAACATTTTAAAGCAATGAGTAGAATATAAACTTTTAAAGCAATGAGTAGAATATAACTTTTAAGCAATGAGTAGAATATAAACATTTAAAGCAATGAGTAGAAATATAAACATTTAAAGCAAATGAGTAGAATATAAACTTTTAAAGCAATGAGTGAATATAAACTTTTAAAGCAATGAGTAGATATAAACTTTTAAAGCAATGAGTAGATATATAACTTTTAAAGCAATGAGTAGAATATAAAATTTTAAAGCAATGAGTAGAATATGAAAACTTTTAAAGCAATGAGTAGAATATGAACTTTTAAAGCAATGAGTAGAATATAAACTTTTAAAGCAATGAGTAGAATATAAAACATTTAAAGCAATGAGGAGAATATAACTTTAACGCAATGAGTAGAATATAAACTTTTAAAGCAATGAGTGAATATAAACTTTAAAGCAAGAGTAGAATATAAACTTTTAAAGCAATGAGTAGAATATAAACTTTTAAAGCAATGAGTAGAATATAAACTTTAAAGCAATGAGTAGAATATAAACTTTAAAGCAATGAGTAGAATAGAAACTTTTAAGCAATGAGTAGGATATGAACTTTAAAGCAATGAGTAGAATATGAACTTTTAAAGCAATGAGTAGAAATGAAACTTTTAAAGCAATGAGTAGAATATAAACTTTAAAGCAATGGTAGAATAACATTAAGCAATGAGTAGAATATAAACATTTAAAGCAATGAGTAGAATATAAACTTAAAGCAATGAGTAGAATATATAACTTTAAAGCAATGAGTAGAAATATAAAACTTTTAAAGCCATGTTATAACTTAGCAATTGAGTAGAATATAAACTTTTAAAGCAATGAGTGAGAATATAAACTTTTAAGCAATGAGTAGAATATAAACTTTTAAAGCAATGAGTAGAATATAAACTTTTAAAGCAATGAGTAGAATATAAACTTTAAAGCAATGAGTAGAATATAAACTTTTAAAGCAATGAGAGAATATAAATTTTAAAGCAATGAGTAGAATATGAACTTTTAAAGCAATGAGTAGAATATGAATTTTAAAGCAATGAGTAGAATTAAACATTTAAAGCAATGAGTAGAATATAAACATTTAAGCAAGAGTGCATATTTAAACTTAAAGCAATGAGTAGAATATAAACTTTTAAAGCAATGAGTAGAATATAAACTTTTAAAGCAATGAGTAGAATATAAACTTTTAAAGCAATGAGTAGATATAAACATTAAAATGAGTAGAATATAACTTTAAAGCAATGAGTAGAATATAAACATTTAGCATGGAGTAGAATATTAAACTTTAAAGCAATGAGTAGAATATAAACTTTTAAGCAATGAGTGATATAAACTTTAACAAATGAGTAGAATATAACTTTTAAAGCAATGAGTAGAATATAAACTTTTAAAGCAATGAGTAGAATATAAACTTTAAAGCAATGAGTAGAAATAAACTTTTAAAGCAATGAGTAGAATTGAACTTTTAAAGCAATTGAGTAGAATAGAACTGTTAAAGCAATGAGTAGATATTAAACTTTTAAAGCAATGAGTAGAATATAAACTTTTAAAGCAATGAGTAGAATATAAACATTTAAAGCAATGAGTAGAATATAAACTTTTAAGCAATGAGTAGAATATAAAATTTTAAAGCAATGAGTAGAATATAACACTTTTAAAGCAATGAGTAGAATATAAACTTTTAAAGCAATGAGTAGAATATAAACTTTTAAAGCATGAGTAGAATATGAACTTTTAAAGCAATGAGTAGAATATGAACTTTTAAAGCAATGAGTAGAATATAAACTTTTAAAGCAATGAGTAGAATATAAACTTTTAAAGCAATGAGTAGAATATAAACTTTTAAAGCAATGAGTAGAATATGAACTTTAAAGCAATGAGTAGAATATGAACTTTTAAAGCAATGAGTAGAATATGAACTTTTAAAGCAATGAGTAGAATATAAACTTTTAAAGCAATGAGTAGAATATAAACTTTTAAAGCAATGAGTAGAATATAAACTTTAAAGCAATGAGTAGAATATAAACTTTTAAAGCAATGAGTAGAATATAAACTTTTAAAGCAATGAGTAGAATATAAACTTTTAAAGCAATGAGTAGAATATAAACTTTTAAAGCAATGAGTAGAATATAAACTTTTAAAGCAATGAGTAGAATATAAACTTTTAAAGCAATGAGTAGAATATAAACTTTTTAAAGCAATGAGTAGAATATATAAACTTTTAAAGCAATGAGTAGAATATGAACTTTTAAAGCAATGAGTAGAATATAAACATTTAAAGCAATGAGTAGAATAAACTTTAAAGCAAGGAGTAGAATAAACTTTTAAAGCAAGGAATAGAATATAAACTTTTAAAGCAATGAGAGAATATAAACTTTAAAGCAATGAGTAGAATATAAACTTTTAAAGCAATGAGTAGAATATAACATTTAAAGCAATGAGTAGAATATTAACTTTTAAAGCAAGAGTAGAATAAAATTTAAAGCAATGAGTAGAATAAACTTTTAAAGCAAGGAGTAGAATATAAACTTTTAAAGCAATGAGTAGAATAAGACATTTAAAGCAATGAGTAGAATATAAACTTTAAAGCAATGGTAGATATAAACATTTAAAGCAATGAGTAGAATATAAACTTTTAAAGCAATGAGTAGAATATAAACATTTAAAGCAATGAGTAGAATATAGACATTTAAAGCAATGAGTAGAATATAAACTTTTAAAGCAATGAGTAGAATATAAACTTTTAAAGCAAGGAATAGAATATAAAATTTAAAGCAATGAGTAGAATATAAACTTTTAAAGCAAGGAATAGAATATAAACTTTTAAAGCAATGAGTAGAATATAAACTTTAAAGCAAGAGTAGAATATAAACTTTTAAAGCAATGAGTAGAATATAAACTTTAAAGCAATGAGTAGAATATAAACATTAAAGCAATGGTAGAATTAAACTTTTAAAGCAATGAGTAGAATATAAACTTTTTAAAGCAATGAGTAGAATATAAACTTTTAAGCAAGAGTAGAATAAAATTTTAAAGCAATGAGTAGATAAACTTTTAAAAGCAATGAGTAGAACTATAAACTTTTAAAGCAATGAGTAGAATATAAACCTTTAAAGCAAGAGTAGAATATAAACTTTTAAGCAATGAGTAGAATATAAACCTTAAAGCAATGAGTAGAATATAAACTTTTAAGCAATGAGTAGAATATAAACTTTTAAAGCAATGAGTAGAATATAACTTAAAGCAATGAGTAGAATATAAACTTTTAAAGCGTGCCATATAGGGGGTGATCAGTTAAAAAAAATATGGCTACCATCGCCATTTTATAAATTAATGCTTGAGTATTTGTGCAGCCAATAGGGTCAGTCAGATAGATTTCTGGTTCACATCCATCCACAGCAGATTTCCAGCTGAAATTAGTATAATATATATATATATATATATATGATTTGATCTCGCACCTGAGCAGTTCGTAGATCCAACAGTGATCTGAATTTTTTTTTCTTGTAACATGAACAAGAACGTTATATTTTAGTACGAAGTAAGTTTATTTAAACTCAAGGTTTAGCCACAAAGGTCATTGCTATAGAAAACTGCAACCACACAGAGGTCTTCAAATACAGATTATTGCAGCCAATTAGTGGGAGAAAAAAATGCGGAAACTTTGAAGGGGGAGTGGCTAAAAGAGGCGTGCCTTAAAAAAGAAACTATGTTAAAAAATATTATAATTTTTTTTTTTGGTTTCTCTTTTTCTGATATTTAAAGACATTTGAACTGTACAATATGGCATCTGTGCCCAACTCACATTAAAGTGGTGGCTGGGACTGGCAGGTGGGCGGGGATGTAGGCGGGGTCTGCTTTGGTGGTGGGTGGAGCTACAGGTAACTACTTGTAGTTCTGCTAGTGTGTTCCCTGTCTGGGCTCTGCTGTAATATGGTGATGTATTCATGGGCGCAGGAAAGTAATGAACATAGTAAATAAGGTTGAAAAAAAACAAGTCAGTATCACCCAGGTCTTGTTCCTCATTAATTAGAACATCATTCACACTGCGGAGTTAATTACTCCCCAAACTGGGCTGGAAAGTTCCCCCAAAACAGAGACCTTCAGCCCTGAATTTCCATCTCTCCGACTGCTCTCATTTAAGCGTTTAGCTCCTTTTTCTGATAAGTGGAGGAACTTTGACCATCTCGAAGGCTCTTTCTGCTCTTAAAGTTGCGCTAACCGATTTACGATCAGTAAACGGGACTTTAAGCCTCGGTTTGCTGTGCGAGTAATGGAGACTTTTTGCGCAAGCCTATTTACCAGAGGCTGTGCGGCTGGTTGCGATAGCTGGCGGTAAATACTTACGTGCAGGTGAGATTCTGGGTTATCTCTCCTGTTAGAACCCTAAGGATGAGGCCACACTAGAGCACATCCGAGCAATCTAGAAACATGGCGTTCCGGTGCGCTTGTGTGCGCTGGGCAAAAATAATGTATGGGATTGCAGTGCACAGCAGTGCTAGTTTGGCCAACGGACGCGGTGTTGAAATGCGTCGGTGTGGCCTATAGCCCTAAGGATACACGCAGTTGCTAAACAGTATTTTGCGCTAGAGCTGCTGTTTACAATACAACCTATTAAAGGTGCAGTATCCCAAGCCAGGTTTCTATAGATGTTTAGGATTGAGGCCTAATAGGATCCGAAGGCAGCACAGAAGAGATTTAAACTAATGATACCCCAAAATAAAGCCTTTCAATCCTGTTTTTCCGCCATCCAGCTGTCAGGAAGTAAAGCTTTTAGCTCTTCTTTTCCTGACAAGCGAAGCTCTTTGACCATCTTCTGCTTTAAACAAAAAGACGTTGAATGTCAACTCACAAGACAAACATCCCCCCCCTGCTTCTTCTTTGTGAGCCGTTAGAAAATGACACCTGCGCTATTTAGGCCGTTGCTAAAAATTAAAATTGTCTCTCGGCGGTTCGGTGACAGATTCCATTCAAACAGAATTGCAACTATAGTCCAAGCACTTACCTGCTGAAGGGGGGGAATCGTTCACTGCGGTTTTATTATCCTCCAGCCATTCCAAGGAACGTAGCGCGAGAGCACGGAGAAGGCTACATTGTGAAGTTACATTGAAATGGGAGGAATAAAGAAAGTTACTGTGTAACATAATTATACTTTGTTTCCTCATTGTAAAAAGCAAAATTGCAGCAATCTTCGTGTAGCCGGAATCCTCTTGTACATACAATGGACAGAAATATAAATCCTGCTCGCTAAGGGAGCCAGCTGGGCCAATCGTTTCCAAAATCTCAGGTCACTGCCTTTCAAATGACTGATTCAATTCTCCTAAATAGAGACAGGTGCAAGGAGTTTGAATGGCTTGAAACTTAGATTTCCCCCCAGATTTTGAACCAAGAAATGGCTGAACAATTTCAAACTTGTCTTTTAGGGGTTATTTAAACCTTTATACCCTAAGTATTGCCTCCTCCAATAGCTCAGTGATCTCAGACATGCTCAGTGGGATTCAACCAGGGAGAGAAATAAATCTCCAATCAGAGGGAGGGAATTCATTGGAGTATTTTTATTGCCTTCAAAAAGGTTTATCTTTATTAAACACAGTAATAATTCAGAAGAAGAAAGTGTTTTAGTTTATATCCCAGCTTTCTGAAAAAAAGAGATTCAATTAACTGATCACTCTGGCCAGGGGCAAGCACCAGATTTAGGGAGGGATTCCTTAAAGGTTTATCTGGACAGTGGTTATCACAGCATACCACCGATATTTTAGCCTTTATTTAGCTTTTAAAGCACCATGTCTTTATATTCCTTGCCCCTACATATAAAGTAAGAGGTGAAGGGATGTACGTAATGTCTTATAATATATACATGTTTTCTATGCTTCTTGTTCATGCTAATACTGGTACTAGGTCAATAAGAATAAGGATGATACATTTCCATTTGTGCAACTGTGTCTTGGCCTCTGTTACTGTCTATGTAATCAGTTCCACAAACCAGTAACACGGTTCTCTCCCCAGGGATACTTTTATTATTAGGTTAGAACTGATGCCCGGATGCTGCCTTGGCGCAGTTCCCTGGAAATGGTCATACTAAAAAATAGTAAAGCAGGTATGGTCTCTCTCTTACATTCATGTCTGTATCTCGGCTCCCATTGGTTTAATCCCCTTTCACACTGACCCCTTATACTTTCTAATGAACTCAAAGTGCCAGAACTGTACAAGTAACCAGCAGAAAGTGGCTGGCAAAATGGGCGGCTTTGTGGATAATTTAATTCTTCTGCTGTCACCATTTTGAATATTTAGGTGGCAAAGTTGATTAATGATAGAAAGTTTCAAATCGTTCATTTACGCAATCCGAGGGCGCTGCTTAGTTCCTTAGTGCTTGGGGAAGCGAAATATTAAGGGCTAGGCCCCACTCTGCGTTTTTTAAGCGTTTGCGCACACATTTTGCATTCGCGAAAGCGCATGCGATTTGGTTATAATGGAAATTGCGGGAACGCAAAAAATCCCCGCGATTTCCCATGCGCATTTCCGTTTTGGTAACGCATGCGTTCACATTTTGGTGCGTTAACAGCATGCATTGCCATAACAGAAAACGGCAAAATCGCATGCGCAAAAGGCACGGTAACGAAAAACGCACAAGAAAGACGCACGCAACCACGTGCGATAACGCTCACGATGGCATGCACGATTTAGTGTGTTGTAGTGGGGCCGTAGCCTACAACCCAACTCCATCACTTAAAAACCCGTGGAAATTCGCTCATTTTTTTTCTTTCGTTCCCAAAAAAGAGAAACAAGGAAATTAATAAATAAAAACAGGTTTACGGTCTTGTTCCTCCGACACCATCCAGTGAATTTCCTCTTTACGATCTGATACAGTTACACTAAAAAAAAATACCTTAGTGGTTCTCCGGGGGCTATTAACGAGGGATAATTTATCCAGAAATTCGTTATGTTAGAATACCAATAGATGTAATTATAACTTACTGCAGCTGAAGGATTTTGGATCACATTAAAATCAAATTAACATACATTAGGATAGCCAGGCATCCCTGCGCCAGGCGGGAAAGGTTCAGTGTCCGTAATCAGGGGGAATAGAAGGGAAAGATCAGTAATAGATGATGATATAAAAACAATGTCTTTTATCAAACTCTCTCCCTCTCTCGCTTCGCCTGGTGACATCCATTAATACTTTTACATCTAGACTATTATCCTACCTTTCTGACCATCAGCACAACTAATGATTGTTAGCCCTTTAAGCGCTTTGTACCCATCTCCCCACTTGTATCTGTATGTTGTCCCTCCCAATTAGATTGTAAGCTCTTCAGGGCAGGGATCTCATTCCTAATGTGTTAAGGCTTGTTGCACTTATATCCATTTATCCATCATTTATATATATGTATTCTTAACCGATATATGAAATTGTATTTAATTTGTATTTATCTATATAATTGCACATGTCACCTTGTTGAAAATGATCCAGAGCCTCTGGCATACATTGGAAGGCTGTACCAGCTAGGGACGAATCCCGGTTTCGATTCTGAACTGGCGGTTTTCGAAAAAAACGCAGATCCAACGGATTTTTCAAAACGTTTTTTTAAAAGTTCAAAAATTCTGTGGAAAAATGTAAAAAATTTCAATTCCATCAGGTTTTTGAAACTTCAACAGGTATCGCGGATCCACTATCGGAACGGAACTCGCCGGATTTTCAGCTTGTGTCCTGCAGGTAAATAATTTATTAAACCCTAAAAATGACTGTTTTACTTTAATTTAAAGCCCATCGTCACCCCTCAAACAAACATATTTTGTGTTATTTCTCTTGTTCTGTACAGAGAGAAGCCATTGTCTGCGGAGAGTTTATTTTTTCTGATGTCTGTTCCCTGGGGAAAGGTTATTTTGTGCTGACAGATACATTAGTGTTTGTTATATCCTTTCAAGCACTGTGCAATATGGGAAGCCAGTTATCGATTACACAGTATAGATCCTTACGCCTTACTAAGCAGCGTCATTCAATAGAACATTAATCTTCAGTTCCTACATGGAGCAACATGGGTCACCCAGGCACAGAACACCGTACATTCTGCTAATAAAAATACTGATGGGGGATCGTGTGGCCTGTTTAATAACGCCCCAGTAATACAAGGGTTAACATTTACATTATTTTTAATACAGCTCAGTAAAACACATTCAGGGAGATATCTGTTCAATTAGATCAGCTGGACATAAAGTTTAGTTCTTGAAGACGTTTCACTAGTCATCCGACTGGCTCTCTCAATTCAGAATGACTTGTACAAGAATCTGTGGCAATTATGTACCCTGGAAAATCCCAATTAGCATATCACAGCCAGGTGTTAAGGGTGTGATTGGATAGTGGCTAAGAGGTGTTATAGGAACGCCCAGAGTAAGGTGTTAAAACAGCATTGTACATGGCAGACAGTTGGTGTCGAACCCCCCCACCTCTATTTAGGCTTGGTTTCTTTATTTTCACATAAATGGCCTCCTTAACACCTCTCTTGAACCAGTCACGTTCCTTTGCCAATATATTAACATTACAATCTTCAAAGGTATGTCCTTTATCCTTAAGATGCAGATACACGGTTGAGTCCTGACCCGAGGAATTGGCTCTTCTGTGCTGGGCCATACGTTGATGCAGTTGCTGTTTGGTCTCCCCCACATACAGATCAGAGCATTCTCCACCCATAGATCCCATAGCACATCCGTGTTCACTGCCGCGGGCGTTATTGTATAATGAAGCCATAGAATAATACAGACGTAAATTAGCAATAATGGTCTATAATTTATGGCCACCTAAGTATATACGTACACTACAGTTCCCAGCATGCTCAGCTATGTAGAAATATTGCGGGACAAGTTCTGCCGTTAATAAGAGGAAACATCTCTGACTAGTTAAATTATTATTGTGTTTTTTTTGCTGTCCCTAAAAATAAAATTTCAACCCAGTTAAAAAAAGAAAACGTCTCCAATTTCTGAATCCGCCGCTCCCTGCAGAGTTTAAAGGATCGCACACAAACAGCCAGATCGTTTGTTAATGTCTGTTCTGCGTCACGCGCTTTGTCTCCATCTATTTTTGTTTCTTGCTGTATCTGCTTCGGAAAATAAATCGCCCCCAGACACCCAGGAACGGGTGACCAGACGCGCTTAATTTGACATCAATCGCTAAAATAATATTGAAGTGCATCCTGAAAGTGGCCCTAGACAGTGTTGCATTTTGGGTCCCTCCTTAATAATACACTTTATTACACTATTTAAAAAAATTCACACACATAGAGATGTTTGAAACTGTTGAGTTTCGTTTCGAATATTTCGAAAGTTTGAGTTTCGATTTTCGAAAATCGTCTCGTCTATTTCCGAAAATCGTCTACTTTCTATTTTCGGTAATTGTCTACTTTCGAAAAATCAAAAATTTAAATAATTCCGGTTCTGTGAAAGTTTCGTCGGGATTTCGAATCCCTCAGATCAAACCCACATTACATCTCTCCCCATACATCAATATTACTGCATTATCGGATATTTGGTATCAATGCTTATATGGCCGACATTACTTCAAACAAATATATTGTTACATTGTTGGGAATATTGAGATTCCCTGTAGCAACTTTGTAACAACATTTTCTGCAGGGTCACCCATCAGAAGTGTGATGTCACACACTGCAGGAAGGAACGGTTCCTTTTGGCTGATTTTAAAAGATCCAAAGCAGCTGTAAGATGCTTACCTCCGCCCGAGCGCGGGGACGCACGTCCATCGGTGATGACGTCCTCTGGGCCTATTTAGGCCTGCATCTTGCTGCCAGTTCAGAGTGTGTTTGGTCTCTGAACCCTAGCTCCCTTTTTCTAGTTTATCTAGTCCTATGATATCTACAGCTCCTACCTCCAGTTACCTCCGGTCTCCATATCTACTACAGCTACAGCTCCTACCTCCAGTTACCTCCGGTCTCCATATCTACTACAGCTCCTACCTCCAGTTACCTCCAGTCTCCATATCTACTACAGCTCCTACCTCCAGTTACCTCCTGTCTTCGTCTCCATTGCTTCTCCACATTGTGGGATTGGCCTTTGTGGTTCCCTCCTCTGGAGCCGCGACCTGGTGCCTGCTCGCCGCGAAACATCCTCACCATTAGAGGCTTTGGTGAAGACCGGCAGGTGTTTAGACTCCGCTTCCAGAGGGGGTCTCATAAAGGCCTTCTCCTGAAGAAATTATAGCAGTAGCCAATACCTACAGCACCATCTACAGCTCCCAGAATCCTTCATGAAACAGAAATTGCCAGGATTTGTAGTTTTCTAAATGACTAGAAATCTGCATTAACGTTTTTGTTCCCTTATAAAGAAACAGACCTTTAATTCGGATAAAGTTCATTATCCAGAATCTCAAGCTTTGCCTCAATATATTTCCTCCTCCATTTAATGATGTAGCTAATGGATTTATTTAGTAGGCCTGTAATTTAGTCTTCCCGGCCTGATTGTAATTCTACTGTAATAATATCCATTAATCTATTAGGGGAGAGAGACAATATCAATATTTACATTTCCTGCATCCTTCATCCTTAAAATTCACTTTTCTTGCATTAAAGCTCCATTTTGCGTGATACATTAACCGTTTTGGTGCAGGCCACGGGTGACCCTTCAAGTGCCCTACGCATTTCGCATGATTAACTGTGGGAATCCCAGGGGGCCGAGCGTCTGTGATATTATTGAGCCTCTTGAAGTGTATTGAACAGACGGTCTAGTGATCAGTTTAGCTTCACCTATTAAAATCAGTGTTGGAGCGGGTCACTTGGTCACATAATTAAAAGCTACAGGCGATTAATGTGAACGTAACGCTGGACATACGATTGACATTAGATCTATTTAAAATGAATGACAAATTGACAAAACATCGCCCCCTAGGGGGCAGATTTATAAAGGGGCAGTAGTGTTATTTGGCTATTATCGACGTTGTTGTATTAGGACTGCGATCATACGACATATTGATATCATGCGGTATTGTACTGTTGAGAGCGGCAACAACCTCACCGTACTGCCGAGCAGCATGCACGCCATACGATAATTCGGCGTTTTGGACGGACAGGGCGAATTATTGAATGGGTTCTTCTTGAGGCTGCGACAGTTTGTTTATCGGAATCGGACAAACGCACGATCAGGCGCACGATCAGAAGGTTGTTTGAACTTTGGGGGGTCATCGACTAATGTACTGTATGGGCACCTTAAAGGGCAAGTTCACCCCCCCAAATTCAAAACTAGATATAGGTAAATCAACCCACTATACCCAAAATTGCAATAGATAGAAATCTGAGAGATGTAAGACTAACCTGAAATGCTTCCTGATGTTCTGTTACCGCTCTTTTTGCTTCCAGTTAGCAGCCGCTAGTCATAGATATTAATGATGATACTCCCAGCCGTACCAC
Source organism: Hymenochirus boettgeri (assembly GCA_019447015.1). Lineage (NCBI taxonomy): Eukaryota > Metazoa > Chordata > Amphibia > Anura > Pipidae > Hymenochirus > Hymenochirus boettgeri. Next base: position 231,841 of record JAACNH010000156.1, on the reverse strand, counting down.
TTTCTCCAAGACAGATCTGATTGGAAGGGTCTTGTTAAGTCCTGGGATGGTTGGGATGTGGGCATTCTGTGTGTGTGTGGCCATGCCAAAGGGTTTATGTTTATTTCTGTTACAGATTTTGTACGTATGGAAGAAGTCGCGGTGATTTATTTAACCGTAACACAATCTGTTCCATTGTAACTGTAAAGCAAACACCATATTTTAAAGAGAACGGTCACAGCGAGACTCTAACACAATCTGCATAACAAGGGCAGCGAACACCAAGAAAGTGCTAATGTGGCGATTTTCGCAAACCTCAACGTGGCGCCATGAAATAATAGCGACGTATTCTTCGAAATGCGAACATATGTTACCCAGTAATGTGAAATGTCGTTCTGTACTTGTAATGACAGAATTGTGTCTGCGTAGAAATGTCTGAGCGCGGCAGTATATCCCGTTATCCCCCCCACCGAGCGTTGCGGCAAACCTCCCAGCATAGCCCAGACAAATTCAACACACACTGTGTAATATCAAGGGCACATTAACCACTGATTACATAAGGATGGGTGTTAGGTTACATTGACTCATACAGAGAAACTTCAACTGCGCAGCACTACAGCCACACTTTTCGGCACAGGCTTCTCTATAATTGCCATATGGAGCGACTGTCATTGCCGTGAAAATCATTTTGCTCCTTTATTGTGACTTATCTGTACAATATATTACTGGTTTACACCGCTCGTAATTAGAGATGTTCAAAACTGTTTCGTTTCGTTTTCGAATTTTCAAAATTTTCGTAAAGTTCCAATTTTTGAAAATTGTCTACTTTCTATTTTGAATTTTTGAAAATCGTCTATTTTCGATGACTGTCTACTTTCCATTTTCGATAGAAATCGAAAACTCGAAAAATCCAGGAAATTTGGGAGTTCCGAATTCGATTCGAAACTGGGTTCTATTCTACATTACATCTCTACTTTGGCTCTGGAATTCTGGGGTTGGGGGTGTTACATCTTCTAGTGTAGGGTCATCATAAGAGCTGATCAAATAGCGATAAAGTTTAAGGGGGTTGGATAAGTTTCTTTAAAACTTTTTTTTATTACTTTTAAATTCTTTAAAAAAGTTGTTAAAAATGGTGCTAATTTTGCCCCAACCAATCAGATGTTAGCTTTAAAAAGTTAAATAACATCTCATAGGATGGGGCAAAATTAGCTCCATTTTTAAAGCTAAGAACGTTTATTACATTTCCCTGTAAGGACGACTATCCTGTAATGTTGCAATTTCAGTAGACGATGGAGAAAGAGAGGAATCATGGGAACCTTCCAGCGGCCCCCGTCTGGCTCTTCACCAATGGAATCGCACAGACAAGCAGATGTTTCCCTGCGATTTGCTTGTTGAGTTTGATCCGAGTCCGTATCTAGTTTGTGGAGTATTTTTCATGATAATTTCGATCATCCCAATTCTCTCTTTGAATCCCGTCTTTTCCTTTTAAGTCCGTCGCGAAGCCCAAACAACAAAGATTCTTACCAAGTCCTCCTGCTCAGATTGTTCTCCTTCTCCCTAGAACTGCTCGACGTCTAATTTCATTTTATTTTCCGTATTATTCTCGCTTCTCTTTGACTTTCTCTGAAAGCTTTTTACGCGGCGGAACCTTTTTAAGTTTTGTTGAAATGATAAATTCCTGTGAAGCCGACGTCATTTAGATTTCCGACGCTGGTTAGGATAAAGATTGATGTATTTATTTTTCTTTTCTAATATTTTAACTTTGATGGCTATTAACAGGATATTCGGGTATTTGTTTTATCACGGTCATTAAAGGTCCACATGGCGCCATGCGCTTGATGGTATTAAAGAAACATAGACACAATAAGAGAGACAGAGGAAATCTATAAAGGCCACGGAGACCACTTCGTATTTTAATCAAAATATAAATATAGCAGAGATTTTATTAGGACTTTATGGGGTAATTCACAGATAGACCCACTCAGCAAACAAGAGAAAACAGTTCACCAGGTTCCCTCTAGTGATAAGGAGGCGCAGCAAGGGCAGGGAGGAAGTTTCGATTATTCCTACCTCCTAATAATGTTTTCTTGAGGAGCACCAGCACATACAGTTTTCATTTGCCAGCTTAGTGTTCTGGACTTTCCTGTATTAAAGATGTTGTTGAAGCACTTATTAGCTCCCCATTAAAGTCAATGTAATAGTTCAAAAATTTACTGTAAACTTACTGTAAATGGGAGTGGCACCTGGGAAATGGTCTTCGGAACTTGTCACTGTCACCAAAACCTGTATGAAATGTTCTTTCTACAAGATCGGGCAATTGTCAGGTTTGCACAAGCTAGATTCAAGGGTTACAGCCAATTCGAGGGTTGCCGAAATCGAAGGCTACATTGGAGGGTTAGCGAACGGCTCGTAAATTCGATAATTAGCGATAAGCTGGTCGTGAGCTGGGAAAACAGAACTAGTTCCAGCCTGAACTAGTTCGAATAGTTCAAGTTTGTCTGAACTCAAAACTTTTAACCTGAAATTGGGTTTGGGTTCGAGTTCGGGTCCATCACTATGTAAGAATTACCAATTACCAGGTACTTTCCATTTTGACCGTGTTTTAACTTTTAAATTTACTATAGTTCTACTTTAAATACTGTTGCTATACTTTATAGATGTACCACCTAGTAACAAATAATCAGGGTTATTCAATAGAAGTTCTGATACCTCATCTTTGTAAATATGACCTAAAAAAATGGAGATGATTTTCTAGTTACTTAAAATCTCCCTATGCAGTGTTTATTGCACAAAATGTATTTCTGTATGTGCACATCTACTTCCCAACCCCACCCCCGTGCAGATTGAATTAAGATATACATCCATCTAGTCCAACCTTTATACCCTACCCATAATGTCTGTATAACAGTTACATAGTAACATAGTATTGGAGGTTGTATAAAGACATACGTCCATCTAGTCCAACCTTTATACCCTACCCATAATGTCTGTATAACAGTTACATAGTAACATAGTATTGGAGGTTGTATAAAGACATACATCCATCTAGTCCAACCTTTATACCCTACCCATAATGTCTGTATAATAGTAACATAGTATTGGAGGTTGTATAAAGACATACGTCCATCTAGTCCAACCTTTATTCCCTACCCATAATGTCTGTCTAACAGTTACATAGTAACATAGTATTGGAGGTTGTATAAAGACATACGTCCATCTAGTCCAACCTTTATACCTTACCCATAATGTCTGTATAACAGTTACATAATAACATAGTATTGGAGGTTGTATAAAGACATACGTCCATCTAGTCCAACCTTTATACCCTACCTATAATGTCTGTATAATAGTTACACAGTAACATAGTATTGGAGGTTGTATAAAGACATACGTCCATCAAGTCCAACCCTTATACCCTACCCATAATGTCTGTATAACAGTTACATAGTAACATAGGTAGTATTCGAGGTTAGTATAAAGACATAGTCCGTCTATCCAACCTTTATACCCTACCCTAATGTCTGATAACAGTTACATAGTAACATAGTATTGGAGGTTGTATAAAGACATACGTCCATCTAGTCCATTTTATACCCTATCCATAATGTCTATATAACAGTTACATAGTAACTAGTATTGGAGGTGTATAAAGACACAACGTCCATCTAGTCCAACCTTTATACCCTACCCATAATGTTTGTATAACAGTTACATAGTAACATAGTATTGGAGGTTGTATAAAGACATACGTCCTCTAGTCCAACCTTTAACCCTACCCATAATGTCTGTATAACGTTACATAGTAACATAGGTATTGGAGGTTGTATAAAGACTGTCCATCTAGTTCAACCTTTATACCCTACCATAATGTCTGTATAACAGTTACATAGTAACATAGTATTGGAGTTGTATAAAGACATACGTCCATCTAGCCCAACCTTTATACCCTACCCCTAATGTCTGTATAACAGTTACACAGTAACATAGTATTGGAGGTTTTTTGGAGGTTGATAAAGACATACGTCCTCACTCTACTCACCTTTAATACCCTACCCATAAGTCTGTATAACAGTTACTAGTCATAGTATTGGGGTGTAAAAGACATACATCCATCTAGTCCAACCTTTATACCCACCCCATAATGTCTGATAATAGTAACATAGTATTGGAGGTTGTATAAAGACATACGTCCATCTAGTCCAACCTTATTCCCTACCCATAATGTCTGTTAACAGTTACATAGTACATAGTATTGGAGGTTGTATAAAGACATACGTCATCTAGTCCAACCTTTATACCTTACCCATAATGTCTGTATAACATGTTACAATAACATAGTATTGGAGGTTGTATAAAGACATACGTCCATCTAGTCCAACCTTTATAACCCTCCATAATGTCTGTATAATAGTTACAAGTAACATTATTGGAGGTTGTATAAAGACATACGTCCATCAAGTCAACACCTTATAACCCTACCCTAATGTCTGTATAAACAGTTACATAGTAACATAGTATTGGAGGTTGTATAAAGACATACGTCCATCTAGTCCAACCTTTATACCCTACCCATAATGTCTGTATAACAGTTAACATAGTAACATAGTATTAGAGGTTGATAAAGACATACTCCATCTAGTCCAACCTTTATACCTACCCATAATGTCTGTTAATAGTATATATAATAATATAGGAGGTTGTATAAGGACATACTCCATCTAGTCTAACCTTTATCCCCTCACCATAATTTCATGTAACAGTACAATAGTAACATTGTATGAATTTTATAAGCACATACGTCCATCTAGAAACCTTTATACCTACCCCATAATGTTGTATAACAGTTACATAGTAACATTATTGGAGTTGATTAAAGACATACTCCCATCTAGTCCAACCTTTTAACCCTACCCATTATGTTCTGTCCATACAGTTACATAGTAACATAGTATTGGAGGTTGTATAAAGACTACGTCCATCTAGTCCAACCTTTATACATCCCATAATTCTGTATAACGTTACATATAACATAGTAATGGAGGGTTATAAAGACATACATCCATCTAGTCCCCTATACCCTACCATAATGTCTGTATAACAGTTACATAGTAACATAGTATTGGAGGTTGTATAAAGACATACGTCCACTAGTCCAACTTTTATACCCTACCCATAAGGTCTGTCAACAGGTATATAGTAATAATATAAGAGGTTGTTAAAGACATACGTCCTCTAGTCTAACCCTTTTTCCCCTACCACATAATGTCTGTAACAGTTACATGTATTTGGAGGTTATATAAGAACATACGTCCATCTAGTCCAACTTTATACCCTACCCATATGTCTTTCCAACATTACATGGTCACTTGTACTGGAATTTGTATAAAGACAAACGTCCATCTAGTCCAACCTTTATACCCTACCCATAATGTTGTATACAGTTCATATTATTAGGAGGTGTATTAAGAAATACGTCCTCTAGTCCAACCTTTATACCCTACCCATTGTCTGTCCAACATTTACATAGTAACAGATAAGGTTGTATAAAGACATACGTCCATCTAGTCCAACCTTATACCCTACCCATAATGTCTGTATAACAGTTACATAGTAACATAGTATTGAGAGGTTGTAAAGACATACTTCCATCTAGTCTAACCTTTATACCCTACCCATAATTCTGTCTAAGTTATATAGTAATATATAAGAGGTGTATAGGACATACGTCCATCTAGTCCAACCTTTATCCCCCTACCATAATGTTCTGGTCCAACATTTACATAGTAACATTGTAATGGATAAGTTGTATAAAACTAACGTCATACTCCTAAAACCTTATACCCCTACCCATAAGTCGAGCGTAATAGTAACATAGTATTGGAGGTTTATAAAGACATACGTCCATCTAGTCCAACTTTATAACCCTACCCATTATGTCTGTCCAACAGTTCCATATAACATAGTATTGGAGGTTGTATAAGACATACGTCCATCTAGTCCAACCTTTATACATACCCATATGTCTGTATAACATGAACATAGTAACATAGTATTGGAGGTTGATAAAGACAACTTCCATCTAGTCCAACTTTTACCCAACCCTAATGTCTGTCTAACAGTTACATATAACATAGTATTGAGGTTGTATTAAAGACATCATCCATCTAGTCCAACCTTATACCTACCCATAAAGTCTGTATAACAATTACTAGTAAACATAGTATAGGAGGTGTAAAAGACATACGTCCATCTAGTCAACCTTTATACCCTACCCATAATGTCTGTATAACACGTTCATATAACATGCATTGAGGTGGAAGTTGGTTTGTGTGCTCCTGAGCTCAACAACAAGTCTTACTTGAAATAATCCGTTTTTTGGTTACTGCTTTTTGTGGCCTACTATGGCCTCCAAGAGCACCTGTCCGGACCTGATCGTCTTCTGCTGCTAATCGGGCTCAAAAAAACACCTTGAGCCTGGGGATCTGTGATTTCGAAAGGGCCCCTGGCAAACGGACCTAACAGAGAATCGTAGTATATAAAAGAAAGTTAAAAGATCCCTTGAAGTAAGAATTAAACAAAAAAATGATCTTTGTCTGGGATGTTTTACATCCAATCCAAGACCCAGCTTATAATCTTTGCATGGAAAAAATTTGAGCTGCTTACCAAAGGAGAGCAGGCCCTTGAGATGCAAATTGGTCCTATGCGGGAAGGCTTATACCTGAGGGATCGTTTGCCAGGCAGAAAGGCGAGACACATTCAGGGGGAGGAATACAGCTCAGGCTCCAGCATGCCTGTTCATTTCAGGTACTCCACCAGTGTCGGTGCATGAGCAGGGGTTGGAGTTTGCACTGGGGCATCTGAAGGAGGGTACTCGGTCACCAGTTTCCCGTCCCATCAGTAACACTCTGGAAGGGAGACAGGCAAGAAAGAAGTGGACTGGCTGTGGAAGATCTCCTAAATGCCCCCGGTTTTTGCTGAAAGAAATAAAATGTCTGGACTCGCCATAAAGAGCAAGAACTGGATTCTCCATGGATGAGAATCAGGCAAAGAGGAAGGGAAATAGGGGAAACGCACAAGAAAGGAAAGAAGAAAGTTGTGGTTTCCAAATTGTGTTTTCCAACCAGCGCAGTGCAAACCCCTTACATTCCACTAACACCAAGTGCCTGGAGAGTCTACACCACACCAAACATGGCTGAACATTGTGGGTTCGGCGGCCATCTTGGAATCCTCCAGGTGACATCACACCTGCAGCTGACCAGTTGATCAATGCCTCCTCCCGGACTTGCCCACACCTGCCCAGTAAAGGAGAAAGAGTCCTTGTCAGTGCTGCTGGATAGGAACGTGCAGATAAGTTCCCATGATGTACAGAGGCCATCTTTAAGTTCAGGGCAGTGAAGGAAAGACCTGCAGCGGCCATTTGGATCCAAAAGGCTGTGTCAGTCTGGTTCTGTGTTCCCGCGAGGCTGGGTTCAGGAAGGAGATGGATCTCGCAGTGGACCAATCAGACACAGATCCTGCTAATAGCACGGCACCTGAGGAAGCTAAGTGAGAAGGCAGGTGTCAGGAAAGCAGTAAGTATTCGCTGGTCCCAAGCAAGTCCCCGGCGCCATCTTGGGGGTGTATAGGAAACGCCCAGGAGTACGGTGTCCAAAACAGCATGTACATGGCAGACAGTTGGTGTCGAACCCCCCCACCTCTATTAGCTTGGTTTCTTTATTTTCACCAAAATGGCCTCCTTAACACCTCTCTTGAACCAGTCACGTTCCTTTGCCAATATATTAACATTACAATCTTCAAAGGTATGTCCTTTATCCTAGGTGCAGAACACGGTTGAGTCCTGACCCGAGGAATTGGCTCTTCGTGCTGGGCCATACGTTGAGCAGTTGCTGTTTGGTCTCCCCCACATACAGATCAGAGCATTCTCCACCCATCGATCCCATAGCACATCCGTGTTCACTGCCGCGGGGTATTGTTAATGAAGCCATAGTAATAATACAGACGTAAATTAGCAAAATGGTCTATAATTTTATGGCCACCATAGATACGTACACTACAGTTCCCGCATGCTCAGCTATGTAGAATATTGCGGGAAAGTTCTGCCCTTAATAAGAGGAAACTTCTGACTAGTTAAATTGATATTGTGTTTTTTTTGCTGTCCCTAAAAATAAAATTTCAACCCAGTTAAAAAAGCAAACGTCTCAATTTTGAATCCGCCGCTTCCCTGCAAAGTTTAAGGATCGCACAACAACAGCCAGATACGTTTGTTAATGTCTGTTTCTCGCACGCGCTTTGTCTCCACTATTTTTGTTTTTCTTGCGTATTGCCTGTCGGAAAATAAATCGCCCCCAGACACCCAGGAACGGGGACCAGACGCCTAATTTCATCATCGCTAAAATAATATTGAAGTGCATCCTGAAAGTGGCCCTAGACAGTGTTGCAGTTTGGGTCCCTCCTTAATAATACACTTATACACGTATAAAAAAAATGCACCACACAAGAGATGGAAACGTTGAGTCGGTTCGAAATTCGAAAGGAGGGGCGAGGCGAAAAGCGTGCGAAAACGTCGACCGATCGAAAACACCGAGCGGGAAAACTTCACGGTAACGACTTTCGAAAAACAAAAATTGGTAATAACTCCGAGGTGGAAAACAGTGGGAGAACCCCGACAAAAACCACCAACACCCCCCAACACAATATTACGCATTATCGGATATTTGGTACAATGCTTATTATGGCCGACATTACTTCAAACAAATATATTGTTACATTGTTGGGAAATTGAGATTCCCTGTAGCAACTTTGTTAACAACATTTTCTGCAGGGGTCACCCATCAGAAGTGTGATGTCACACCATCAGGAAGGAACGGTTCCTATTGGCTGATTTTTAAAAGATCCAAAGCAGCTGTAAGATGCTTACCTCCGCCCGAGCGCTGGGGAAGCACGTCCATCGGTGATGACGTCCTCTGGGCCTATTTAGGCCTGCATCTTGCTGCCAGTTCAGAGTGTGTTGGTCTCTAACCCTAGCTCCCTTTTCTAGTTATCTAGTCCTATGTATCTACAAGCTCCTACTCCAGTACCTCCGGTCTCCATATCTCTACAGCTCCTACCTCCAGTTACCTCCGGTCTCCATATCTACTACAGCTCCTACCCAGTACCTCGGTCTCATATCTCTACAGCCCTCCCACGGTACCTCCGGTCTCCATATATACTACAGACTCCTACCTCCAGTTACCTCCGGTCTCCATATCTACTACAGCTTCCACCTCCAGTTACCTCCGTCTCCATACTACTACAGCCCTACTCCAGTACCTCCAGTCTCCAGATTCCACCTACAGCTATCCACCTCCAAATACCTCCGTTCCATATCTACTACAGACCTCCTACCTCCAGTTACCTCCGGTCTCCATATCTACTACAGCTCCTACCTCCAGTTACCTCCAGTCTCCATATCTACTACAGCTCCTACCTCCAGTTACCTCCGGTCTCCATATCTACTACAGCTCCTACCTCCAGTTACCTCCAGTCTCCATATCTATAAGCTCCTAACTCCAGTTACCTCCAGTCTCCATATTACTACAGCTCTACCTCCAGTACCTCCAGTCTCCATATCTACTACAAGCCTCACTAACCTCACAGCTACCTCCAGTCTCCAGCATCCACTACAGCCTACCTCCAAATTACCTCCGGTTCCAGATCTATATACAGCTCCTTACCATCCAGTTACCTCCGTGTCTTCGTCTCCATTGCTTCTTCCACATTGTGGGGATTGGCCTTTGTGGTTCCCTCCTCTGGAGCCGCGACCTGGTGCCTGCTCGCCGCGAAACATCCTCACCATTAGAGGCTTTGGTGAAGACCGAGGTGTTTAGACTCCGCTTCCAGAGGGGGTCTCATAAAGGCCTTCTCCTGAGAAATTATAGCAGTAGCCAATACCTACAGCACATCTACAGCCCCAGAATCCTCATGAAACAGAATTGCCAGGATTTGTAGTTTTCTAAATGACTAGAAATCTGCATTAACGTTTTTGTTCCCTTTAAAGAAACAGACCTTTAATTCGTAAAGGTCATTATCCAGAATCTCAAGCTTTGCCTCAATATATTTCCTCCTCCATTTAATGAGTAGCTAATGGATTTATTAGTAGGCCTGTAATTTAGTCTTCCGGCCTGATTGTAATCTACTGTAATAATATCCATTAATCTATTAGGGGAGAGAGGACAATATCAATATTTACATTTCCTGCATCCTTCATCCTTAAAATTCACTTTTCTTGCATTAAAGCTCCATTTTGCGTGATACATTAACCGTTTTGGTGCAGGCCACGGGTGACCTTCAAGTGCCCTACGCATTTCGCATGATTAACGTGGGAATCCCAGGGGGCCGAGCGTCTGTGATATTATTGAGCCTCTTGAAGTGTATTGAACAGACGGTCTAGTGATCAGTTAGCTCTCACCTATTAAAATCATGTTGGAGCGGGTCACTTGTGTCACATAATTAAAAGCTACAGGCGATTAATGTGAACGTAACGCTGGACATAACGATTGACTAGATCTATTTAAATGAATGACAAATTGACAAAACATCGCCCCCTAGGGGGCAGATTTATAAACGGGGCAGTAGTGTATTTGGCTATTATCGACGTTGTTGTATTAGGATGCGATCATACGACATATGATATACTGCGGTATTGTACTGTTGAGAGCGGCAACAACCTCACCGTACTGCCGAGCAGCTGCACGCCCATACGATAATTCGGCGTTTTGGACGGACAGGGGAGATTATTGAATGGGTTTTTCTTGAGGCTGCGACAGTTTTTAGTTGTTCGGACGGACAAACGCACGATTCAGGCGCACGATCAGAGGTGTTTGAACTTTGGGGGGTCATCGACAATGTACTGTATGGGCACCTAAGGCAAGTTCACCCCCCAAATTCAAACTAGATATAGGTAAATCAACCCACCTATACCCAAACATTGATAGAATAGAAAAATCGCGAGAGATGTAAGACTAACCGAAATGCTTCCTGATGTTCTGTTAACCGCTCTTTTTGCTTCCAGTTAGCAGCCGCTAGTCATAGATATAATGATGATAACTCCCAGAGCCGTACCACTTTCTCCAAGACAGATCTGATGGGAAGGGTCTTGTTAAGTCCTGGATGGTTGGGATGTGGGCATTCTGTGGTGTGTGTGCCATGCCAAGGGTTATGTTTATTTCTGTTACAGATTTTGTACGTATGGAAGAGGTCGCGGTGATTATTTTAACGTACACAATCTGTTCCATTGAACTGTAAGCAACACCCATATGTTTAAAGAGACAGGTCACAAGCGAGACTCTAACACATCTGCCTAACAAGGGCAGCGAACACCAAGAAGTGCTATGTGGCGATTTTCGCAAACCTCAACGTGGCGCCATGAAATAATAGCGACGTATTCTTCGAAATGCGAACATATGTTACCCAGTAAGTGAATGTCGTTCTGTACTTGTAATGACAGAATTGTGTCTGCGTAGAAATGTCTGAGGCGCGGCAGTATATCCCGTTATCCCCCCACCGATCGTTGCGGCAAACCTCCCAACATAGCCCAGACAAATTCAACACACTCTGTGTAATATCAAGGGCACATTAACCACTGATTACAAAAGGATGGGTGTTAGGTTTACATTGACTATTACAGAGAAACTTCAACTGCGCAGCACTACAGCCACACTTTTCGGCAGGCTTCTCATAATTCCATAGGAGCGACTGTCATTGCCGTGAAAATCTTTTGCTCTTTATTGTGGACTTATCTGTACAATATATTACTGGTTTACACCGCTCGTAATTAGAGATGTTCAAAACTGTTCGTTTCGTTTCGAATTTTCAAAATTTCGTAAAGTTCCAATTTTTGAAAATTGTCTACTTTCTATTTTGAATTTTTGAAAATCGTCTATTTTCGATGACTGTCTATTTCCATTTTCGATAGAAATCGAAACTCGAAAAATCCAGGAAATTTGGGAGTTCCGAATTCGATTCGAACTGGGTTCTATTCTACATTACATCTCTACTTTGGCTCTGGAATTCTGGGGTTGGGGGTGTAACATCTTCTAGTGTAGGGTCATCATAAGAGCTGATCAATAGCGATAAAGTTTAAGGGGGTTGGTAAGTTTCTTTAAAACTTTTTAATTACTTTAAATTCTTTAAAAAAGTTGTTAAAAATGGTGCTAATTTTGCCCCAACCAATCAGATGTTAGCTTTAAAGTAAATAACATCTCATAGGATGGGGCAAAATTAGCTCCATTTTTAAGCTAAGAACGTTTATTACATTTCCCTGTAAGGACGACTATCCTGTAATGTTGCAATTTCAGTAGAAGAGGAGAAAGAGAGGATCATGGGAACTTCCAGCGGCGTCTCCAGCGGCCCCCGTCTGGCTCTCACCAATGGAATCGCACAGACAGCAGATGTTTCCCTGCAATTTGCTTTTGTTGAGTTTGATCCGAGTCCGTATCTAGTTGTGGGAGTATTTTTCATGATAATTTCGATCATCCCAATTCTCTCTTTGAATCCCGTCTTTTCCTTTTAAGTCCGTCGCGAAGCCCAAACAACAAAGATTCTTACCAAGTCCTCCTGCTCAGTTGTTTCTCCTTCTCCCTAGAACTGCTCGACGTCTAATTTCATTTTATTTCCGTATTATTCTCGCTTCTCTTGACTTTCTCTGAAAGCTTTTTACAGCGGCGGAACCTTTTTAAGTTTTGTTGAAATGATAAATTCTGTGAAGCCGACGTCATTTAGATTCCGACGCTGGTTAGGATAAAAGATTGATGTATTTATTTTTCTTTTCTAATATTTTAACTTTGATGGCTATAACAGGATATTCGGGTATTTGTTTTATCACGGTCATTAAGGTCCACATGGCGCCATGCGCTTGATGGTATAAAGAAACATGACACAATAGAGACGGAGAAATCTATAAAGGCCACGGAGACCACTTCGTATTTTAATCAAAATATAAATATAGCAGAGATTTTATTAGGACTTTATGGGGTAATTCACAGTAGACCCACCCATACGACAAGAGAAAACAGTTCACCAGGTTCCCTCTAGTGATAAGGAGGCCGAGCAAGGGCAGGGGGGAAGTTTCGATTATTCCTACCTCCTAATAATGTTTTCTTGAGGAGCACCAGCACATACAGTTTTCATTTGCCAGCTTAGTGTTTCTGGACTTTCCTGTATTAAAGATGTTGTTGAAGACATATTAGCTCCCCATTAAAGTCAATGATAAGTTCAAAAATTTACGTAAACTTACTGTAAGGGGTGTGGCACCTGGGAAATGGTCTTCGGAACATGTCACTGGTCACCAAAACCTGTATGAAATCTTCTTTCTACAGATCGGGCAATTGTCAGGTTGCAAAGCTAGATTCAGGGTTACAGCCAATTCGAGGGTTGCCGAAATCGAAGGCTACATTGGAGGGTTAGCGAACGGCTCGTAAATTCGATAATTAGCGATAAGCTGGTCGTGAGCTGGGAAAACAGAACTAGTTCCAGCCTGAACTAGTTCGATAGTTCAAGTTTGTCTGAACTCAAAACTTTTAACCTGAAATTGGGTTTGGGTTCGAGTTCGGGTCCATCACTATGTAAGATTACCAATCACCAGGTACTTTCCATTTTGACCGTGTTTTAAACTTTTAAATTTACTATAGTTCTACTTTAAATACTGTGCTGTACTTTATAGATGTACCACCTAGTAACAATAATCAGGGTTATTCAATAGAAGTTCTGATACCTCATCTTTGTAAATATGACCTAAAAAATGGAGATGATTTTCTAGTTACTTAAAATCTCCCTATGCAGTGTTTATTGCACAAATGTATTTCTGTATGTGACACATCTACTTCCCAACCCCACCCCGTGCAGATTGATTAAGATATACATCCATCTAGTCCAACCTTTAACCCTACCCATAATGTCTGTATAACAGTTACATAAAGTAACATAGTATTGGAGGTTGTATAAAGACATATGTCCATCTAGTCCAACCTTTATACCCTACCCATAATGTCTGTATAACAGTACATAGTAACATAGTATTGGAGGTTGTATAAAGACATACGTCCCATCTAGCCAACCTTTATACCCTACCCATAATGTCTGTATAACAGTTACATAGTAACATAGTATTGGAGTTGTATAAAGACATAGTCCATCTAGTCCAACCTTTATACCCTTACCATAATGTCTGGTACTGTTACATAGTAACATAGTATTGGAGGTTGTATAAAGACATATGTCCATCTAGTCCAACCTTTAACCCTACCCATAATGTCTGTTATAACAGTTACATAGTAACATAGTATTGGGGGTTGTATAAAGACATACGTCCATCTAGTCCAACCTTTATACCCTACCCATAATGTCTGTATAAACAGTTACATAGTAACATAGTATTGGAGGTTGTATAAAGACATACGTCCTCTACTCCAACCTTATACCCTACCCATAATGTCTGTATACAGTTACATAGTAACATAGTATTGGAGAAATGAACAACAATATAACCCTCGCATGATCCCTACCCATAAGTGTATAACAGGACAGTCCGTCACTGGAGCGTACTAGAACAACACCCCCCCTGTAGACCGAACTAGGAGGAGCACATAAAACCCTAACCACTATCAAAAACAGCTAGTACATACGAAAGAGGGAGGAGTGTAAAACAGCACACGACACAACCACCGCATCCTAAGGAGCCACAACCTAGAATGTTCTGAAAACAAAGTACAATAGTTCGAACATAGTATTGGAGGTTGTATAAAGACATACGTCCATCTAGTCTCAACTTATACCTACCATAATGTCTTATACAGTATAGAACATAGTATGGAGGTTGTATAAAGACAACGTCCTCCACTAGTCCACCTTTATACCCTACCCATAATGTCTGTATAACAGTTACATAGTAACATGTAGGGAGGTTGTATAAAGACATACGTCCATCTTCCACCTTTATACCCTACCCATAATGTCGTATAACAGTTACAAGTAACATAGGTATTGGAGGTTTGTATATAAAGACATACGTCCATCTAGTTCCAACCTTTATACCCTACCCATAATGTCTGTATAACAGTTACATAGTAACATAGTATTGGAGGGTTGTTATAAAGACATACGTCATCTAGCCCACTTTATACCCTACCCATAATTGTCTTATTATTTATATACATTATATTATTTATATACATTATATTATTTATAATTTATATATATATTGCGCCATCGCAAGGGGATCGTCGTTTATCAATGGAAAGGGTAATAGACTAATAGACTAATCAACTACACCGATAGGCGTCTTGTGGCAGTATGTGGGTTAATAACAGTTCGGCTGGAGCCAGAGTGGGATGTACGGTCACATTTGATTGAGACCCCCCACTACCCTGCACGTGAATTGTGCAACGCAGTGCAATCTCAATATCGCACAATCCATGTGCACTTGAGCTGCATTTCCCATGATGTTACCCTATAGTAGCATATGCGATGGACGTATGTCTTTATACAACCTCCAATACTATGTTACTATGTAACTGTTATACAGACATTATGGGTAGGGTATAAAGGTTGGACTAGATGGACGTATGTCTTTATACAACCTCCAATACTATGTTACTATGTAACTGTTATACAGACATTATGGGTAGGGTACATCCTCTCAGTCCCTTCCCGTGACACCCCTAATCTTGCCCATCTAGACTTTATCCTACCTTTATAACTCTCTCCTCTCCTCGCTTAATCGCCATGTGCCCTCCATTAATACTTTCCCTCTAACTGGTAGCCTACATTTAATAACTCTCTTCCATCCTCTCTCGCTTCGCCTGGTGACATCCATTAATACGTTCACATCTATACTGTTATCAAATACCTTTAATAACTCGCTCCCTCTCATCTCTCCCTTTCGCCCTGTGACAAATCCTTTAAATACTTTTCCCATCTAGATAGACCTGTTTCATCCAACTACCTTTATCTCTACCCTCTCTCGCTTCGCCATGTGACCCCCATTAATACTTTCATCACATATAGACTGATCTCTCCTCCTTTGTATAACTCTCTCCCTCTCCTCCTCGCGCTTGCCTGGTGACATCCATTAATACTTTCCTTCTAGGACTGTTTCCAATTATAACTCTCTCCTCTCTCGCTGTCCGTGCTGGTGACCTCCATTAATACTTTCAACATCTAACTGTATCCTCCTCTTATAAATCTCGCCCTCTTCCTTCACCTGTGACATCCGTTAATACGTTTCACACTCAGACTATATCCTATCCTTTAAACTCTCTCCCTCCCTCTCCCTTGCCTGGTGACATCCATTACTTTTCCCAGCTAGACGTTATCTACCTTATAATACTCGCCTCTCCTCTCTCCCGCCCCCTTGTCGCCTGGTGACAATCCATTATACTTTCCCATCTAAGACGGTATCCTACCTTTATAACTCTCTCCCTCTCTCGTTCGCCGTGGTTACATCATTAAAAACTTTCCCCATCTAGGACGTTATCCTACCTTTATAACTCTCTCCGTACTACCTTCGCCTGGTGACATCCGTTATGCTTTCACATCTAGACTGTTATCTACCGTTAGAAACATCTCTCCCTCTCTCTTTTCACCTGTGACATCCATTACATACTTCACACTATAGCCTGTTATCCTACCTGTATAAAACTCTCTCCCTCTCCGCTTCGCCTGGGACACACCATTAATACTTTCAATATAGACCTGGGTTAGTCCTACCTTTAAACTCTCTCCCGCTCCGCTTGCCGGTGACAGCCATTAATACTTCCCATCTAGACTTGTTCCTACATTTATAACCTCTCCCCTCTCTCGCGTACGCCTGGTGGACATCCATTGAATACTTCCTCCCATCTAGAATGTTATCCTACCCTGTATAACTGCTCTCCTCTCCTCCCCTTTCGCATTGGTGACTCCATTAATACTTTCACAGCTAGACTGTTATCCTACCTTTAAACTCTCTCTCCTCATCTCCCTCGCCTGGTGACACTCACGTTAATACTTGCGTGGCAGTGCTAGACTTCTATCCACCTGTTATAACTCTCTCCCGGTTTCCGCTTGCTGCTGTGAGGGCAACCATTAATTACTTTTCAAATATAGACTGTTGATCCTACCTTTAAACTCTGACCCTCTCTCCCTTCGCTGGTACATCGTTTAATATTCGTCACATCTATATTGACCTATTATCTACCTTGATAATACTCTCCTCTCTCGCTTTACCTGGTGCTTCAATCTTATACTTTCACAATCTAGACCGTTTATCCTACCTTATAAACTCTTCCCTCTCTCGCATTCGACCCTGCCGTTCCCTGGTGACATCCATTATACTTTACCACCATAGACTGTTATCCTAACGTTTTAACTCTCTCCCTCTCTCCTTTCGCTGGGCATCCATTATTACGTCTTCACATCTAGATGTTATCCTCATTTATAACTCTCTCCCCTCCTCTTCTTGCGTGAAAACATCCATTAATACTTTCACATCTGACTGTTATCCTACCTTTATAACCTCTCTCCCTCCTCTCGCTTCGCCCTGGTGAACATCCAGTAATCTTTCCCATCTAGGACTGTGTCTCCTACCTTTACTAACTCTCCCTCCTTCTCGCTTCGCCTGGTGACAATCCATTACAACGTTTCCCATCTAGGACTGTTATCCTACCTTATTAACTCCTCTCCCTCGCTCTCTTCTCTTTGCGCCCGTCTCGCTTCGCTGGTGACATCCATTAATATCTTTACATCTAGACTATTGATCCTACATTCTGACCATCACCACAACTAATGTTGTTAGCCCTTTAAAGCGCTTGTACCTCCCCCATTGTATCGTGTATTGTTGTCCCTCCCATTAGATTGTAGCTCTCAGGGCAGGGATCGCATTCCTAATGTGAAGGCTTGTTGCAACTATATCCATTATCTCCACATTATATATATGTACGTTAACGGATGTAGATATTGTATTTAATTTGTATGTATATCTATATAATGTGCATCATGTCACCCCGCTTGTTTTTGAAAATGATCCAGAGCCCTCTGGCTTACAGTGGAAGGGTGTACAGTCTAGGGGACAGATCCCAGTTACGATTCGGAAACTGGCGGTTTTCTTTCGAAAAAAACGTCAGAGTCCACGCGATTTTTCAAAACGTTTTTTTAAAAGTTCAAACAATTCTGTGAAAAAATGTAAAAAATTGCAGTTCCATCAGGTTTTGAACTTCAACGGTATCGGCGGATCCGCTATCGGAACGGAATTCGCTGAGTTTTTCAGCTTGTGGTCCTGCAGGTAAATAATATTATAAACCCAAAAATGACTGTTTACTTAATTTAAAGCCCATGTACCCCTCCTCAAACAACTGATTCTTTGTGTTTATTTCTCTTGTTCTGTACAGAGAGAAGCCATGTCTGGGAGAGTTTATTTTTTCTGATGTCTGTTTCCATGGGGAAGGGTTTTTTGGCTGACAATAAAGAGTGTTTGTGTATATCCTTCAAGCACTGTGCAATATGGAAGCCAGGTATCGAGTACACAGTATAGATTCCTGTAGCCTTACTAAGGCAGCGTCACTTCAATAGAAACATTAATCTTCCGTTCCTACATGGAGCAAACTGGGTCACCCGGCAACAGAACATACTACCGTACAATTCGCTAAAAAAATACTGAGGAATGGGGATAGTGTGGCCTGTTTAATCAACGCCCTAACGCCCTTTATACAAGGGTTACATTTACATTATTTTAATATACAGCTCATTAAAACACATTCAGGAGATATCTGTTCATTAGATCAAATGGACTGTAAGTTTAGTTGCTGAAGAAGTTTCCCTAGTCCCATCCGACTGGGATCCTCATCAGGCAATGACTTGTACCAAGAATCTGTGGGCAATTATGTACCTGGAAAATCCCAATTGAATATCACAGCCAAAAGTTAAGGTGTGATTAGCATAGTGCTAAGAGGTGTTACAGGAAGACCAGAGTAGGGTCAAAACACGCATTGTACATGGCAGCACGTTGGTGTCGAACCCCCCCAACCGCTATGTAGCCTTGGTTTCTTTATATTTTCCCATAAAATGGCCTCCTTAACATCCATCGCTTGACCAGTCACGTTCCTTTGCCCAGTAGTTAACATACAACTTCAAACGGTATGTCTCTTTATCCTTAGATGCACGAGACACGGTTGAGTCCTGACCCGGGAATTCTCTTCGGTGCTGGGCATACGTTGAGCAGTTGCTGTTTGGTTCCCCCAACATACAGATCAGAGATTTCCACCCATGGATCCCATACACATCCGTGTTCACTGCCCGCTGCGTGATTGTATATGAAGCATATAATTAAACAGACAGTAAATAGCAATAATGTGTCTATACTTTATGGCACCTAAGTTAATAGTACACTACCAGTTCCCCTCTGCCAGCTATGTAGAAATATGCGGGACCAAGTTCTGCCTTTAATAGAGGCAAAGCTCTCTGACAGTTCAAATGATTATTGTGTTTTTTTTGCTGTCCTAAAATACAAATTTCAACCCAGTGTTAAAAAAGACAAACGTCACACCATTTCTGAATCCTCCGCCGCTCCCTGCAGAGTTTAATTGATCGACACCACCAGCCAGATCGTTTGTTAATTCCGTTTAGGTCCGCGCCTTTTCCTCCACTATTTTTGTTCTTGCTGTATTCTGCTTCGGAAAATAAATCGCCCCCCCAGGACACCCAGGAACGGGAACCAGACGCTTATTGACACTCGATCGCTAAAAATAATATTGAAGTGCATCTGAAGTGGCCTAGACAGTGTTGCATTTGGGTCCCTCCTGTATAATACCTTTATTACACTATTTAAAAAAATCTCACACACATAGAGATGTTTGAAACTGTTGAGTTTCGTTTCGATATTTCGAAATAGTTTTTTGAGTTGTGATTTTCGAAATCGTCTCGTCTATTTCCGAAAATCGTCTACTTTCGATTTTCGATAATTATCTACTTTCGATTTTCGGTAATTATCTACTTTCTATTTTCGGTAATTGTCTACTTTCGAAAAATCAAAAATTAATAAATTCCGGTTCTGTGAAAATTTCGTTGGGATTTCGCAATCCCTCCAGATCAAACCCACATTACACTCTCTCCCCATACATCAATATTACGCATTATCGGATATTTTGGTATCAATGCTTTATATGGCCGACATTACTTCAAACAACAATATATTGTTACAAGATTGTTGGGAAATATTGAGATTCCCTGTAGCAACTTTGTTACAAACATTTTCTGCAGGGTCACCCATCAGACGGTGTGATGTCACACCCTGCAGGAAGGACGGTTCCTTTGGCTGATTTAAAAAGATCCAAAGCAGCTGTAAGATGCTTACCTCGCCCGACGCGCTGGGAGCACGTCCATCGGTGATGACGTCCCTTGGGCCCATTTAGGCCTGCATCTTGCTGCCAGTTCAGAGTGTGTTGGTCCTGAACCAGCTCCTTTTTCTAGTTTATCTAGTCCTATGATATCTACAAGCTCCTACCTCCAGTTACCACCGCCGGTCTCCATATCTCTACAGCTTCCTACCTCCATTCCCTCCGGTCTCCATATCTACTACAGCTCCTACTCCAGTTACCGTCCGGTTCTCAATCTACTACAGCTCCTACCTCCAGTTACCGTCCGTCTCCAGATCTCCACAGCTCCTACCTCCAGTACCCTCGGTCTCCATATCTACTACAGCTCCTACCCTCCATTACCTCCGCTCCCAGCTACCCTCCATCTCCCCCCCCAGTTACCTCCAGTCTCCAGATCCACTACAGCTCCTACCCCAAATACCTCCGTTTCCATATCTACTACCGCTCCTACCTCCAGTACCTCGGTTCCATATCTACAGCCCTACCTCCATTCCTCCGAGTCTCCATATCTACTACAGCTCCTACCTCCAGTCCCTCCGGTCTCCATATCTACTACAGCTCCTACCTTCCAGTTACCTCCGTCTCCATATCTACTACAGCTCCACCTCCAGTTACCTCCATCTCCATATCTACTACAGCTCCTACCTCCATACCTCCAGTCTCCATATCTACTACAGCGCTCCTACCTCCAGCTAACCTCCAGTCTCCAGATCCACTACACACTACAGTCCTAACCTCCAATAACCTCCGGTTTCCATATCGTACTACAAAGCTCCTACCTCCAGTTACCCTCCTGTCTTCGTCTCCATTGCTTCTCCAATCTTGTGGGATTGGCCTTTGTGGTTCCCTCCTCTTGAGCCGCGACCTGGTGCTCTGCTCGCCGCGAACATCCTCACCATTAGAGGCTTTGGTGAAACCGGCAGGTGTTTAGACTCCGCTTCCAGAGGGGTCTCATAAAGGCCTTCTCCTGAAGAAATTATAGCAGTAGCCAATACCTAACACACCATCCAGCTCCAGAATCCTTCATGAAACAGAAATTGCCAGGATTTGTAGTTTTCTAAATGACTAGAAATCTGCATTAAACGTTTTGTCCCTTATAGAACAGACCTTTAATTCGATAAGTTCATTATCAGAATCTCAAGCTTTGCCTCAATAATTTTCACTCCTCCATTTAATGTTATAATGATTATATTAGTAGGCCTTAATTTATTTCCCGCCTGATTGTATTCTACGTAATATCATTAACTATAGGGGAGAGACATATCAATTTTACATTTTCCTGCATCTCATCCTTAATTCACTTTTCTCTTGCATTAACTCCATTTTGCGTCATATAACCTTTTGGTGGCAGGCCACGGGACCTTCAAGTCTCCTACGCTTTCGCATGATTAACTGTGGGATCCAGGGGCCGAGCGTCCTGTGAATATTATTAGCCCTTGAATGTATTGAACACGTCTATGATCAGTTCTTCACCTATTAAAATCATCAGTTGGAGCGGGTCCCTTGGTCACAATTAAAAGCTACAGGCGATTATGTAGTACGCTGGACAACGATTGACATTAGATCTATTTAAATGAATGAGCAAATTGACACATCGCCCCTAGGGGGGTCAGATTTTATACGGGGCAGAGTGTTATTGGCTATTATCGACGTTGTTGTATTTTTTTAGGACTCGCTACCTAGGAGGGGGGGTATTGTCCATCTTGTGGCTTAATTCGGCAACCCAGCTCAGGTCTGCCGAGCATTCGACTTGTCCGATGATTTGCGTTGTTGGCACCACTACCCCCCATTTATATTTGTATTGGTTACTTTGAGGCTCCAGGTACTGCGATCATACGACATATGTGAATCATAGCGGTTGATTGTACTGTTGAGATGCAACAACCTACACCGTACCTGCCGAGCACATGCACGCCATCCTATAATTCGGCGTTTTTTTTGGGTGACGACAGGGCGAATTTTGAATGGTTCTTTTGAGCGCGACGTTGTTTATCGGAATCGGACAACGCCATCATGCGCACGATCGAAGGTGTTTGAACTTGGGGGGTCATCGATAATGTATGTATGGGCACCTAAAGGGCAAGTGCACCCCCCAATTCCACTAGATTAGGTAAATCACCCAATACCCAAATGTGCAATAGATAAAACTGAGAGATGTAAGACTACCTGAAATGCTCCTGATGTTCGTTACACGCTCTGTTTGCTCCGTTCAGCCGTATCATAGATTTAAGAGATCACTCCAGCCGTACACTTCCAAGACAGATCTGATGGAAGGGTCTTGTTAGTCCTGGGATGGTTGGTAGTGGGGCATTCTGTGTGTGTGTGTGCCATGCCAAGGGTTTATTTTTATTCTGTTACAGATTTTGTACGTATGGACGAAGTCGACGGTGATTTTTTAACCACTAACGTAACAATCTGTTCCATTGTAACTGTAAGCAACACATATGTTTAAAGAAACGGTCACACGAGACTCTAACACATCTTGCGATACAAGGGCAGCGACCCCAAGAAGTGCTATGTTGCGATTTTCGCAAACCTCAACGTGGCGCCATGAAATAATACGCGTATTCTTCGAAATGCGAACATATGTTACCCAGTAATGTGAATGTCGTTCTGTACTTGTAATGACGATTGTGTCTGCGTAGAATGTCTGGAGCCGGCAGTATATCCCGTTATCTTCCCCCCCACCGATCGTTGCGGCAAACCTCCCAACATAGCCCAGACAAATTCAACACACCTGTGTAATACAAGGGCACTTAACCACTGATTACATAGGATGGGTGTTAGGTTTACATTGACTCAACAGAGAAACTCAACTGCGCAGCACTACAGCCACCTTTTCGGCACAGGCTTCCTTAATTGCCATATGGACGCCTGTCATTGCCGTGAAAATCATTTTGCTCCTTTATTGTGACTTATCTGTACATATATTACTGGTTTACACCGCTCGTAATTAGAGATGTTCAAAACTGTTTCGTTTCGTTTTCGAATTTTCAAAATTTCGTAAAGTTCCAATTTTTGAAAATGTCTACTTTCTTATTTTGAATTTTTGAAAATCGTCTATTTTCGATGACTGTCTATTTTCCATTTCGATAGAATCGAAACTCGAAAAATCCAGGAAATTTGGGAGTTCGAATTCGATTCGAACTGGGTTCTATTCTACATTACATCTCTACTTTGGCTCTGGAATTCTGGGGTTGGGGTGTTACATCTTCGGTGTAGGGTCATCATAAGAGCTGTCAAAGCGTAAAGTTTAAGGGGGTTGATAAGTTTCTTTTAAAACTTTTTTAATTACTTTTAAATTCTTTAAAAAAGTTGTTAAATGGTGCTAATTTTGCCCCAACCAATCAATGTTGAGCTTTAAAAAGTTAAATAACATCTCATAGGATGGGGCAAAATTAGCTCCATTTTAAAGCTAAGAACGTTTATTACATTTCCCTGTAAGGACGACTATCCTGTAATGTTGCAATTTCAGTAACGACGGAGAAAGAGAGGAATCATGGGAACCTTCCAGCGGCGTCCTCCAGCGCCCCCGTCTGGCTCTTCACCAATGGAATCGCCCAGACAGCAGATGTTTCCCTGCAATTGCTTGTTGAGTTTGTCCGAGTCCGTATCAGTTTGTGAGTATTTTCATATAATTTCGATCATCCCAATTCTCTCTTTGAATCCCGTCTTTTCCTTTTAAGTCCGTCGCGAAGCCCAAACAACAAAGATTCTTACCAAGTCCTCCTGCTCGATTGTTTCCCCTTCTCCCTAGAACTGCTCGACGTCTAATTCATTTTATTTCCGTATTATTCTCGCTTCTCTGACTTTCTCTGAAAGCTTTTTACGCGGCGGAACCTTTTTAAGTTTGTTTAAATGTAATTTCGGTGAAGCCGACGTCATTTAGATTTCCGCCGCTGGTTAGGAATAAGATTGATGTATTTATTTTTCTTTTCTAATTTTAACTTTGATGCTATTAACGAGATATTCGGGTATTTGTTTTATCACGTTCATTAAAGGTCCACAGGCGCCAGTCGCTTGATGGTATTAAAGAAACATAGACACAATAAGAGACGGAGGAAATCATAAAGGCCACGGAGACCACTTCGTATTTTAATCAAAATAAAATAAGTCAGAGATTTTATTAGGACTTTATGGGGTAATTCACAGATGACCCACCATAGACAAAGAAAAAGTTCACCAGGTTCCCTCTAGTGATAAGAGGCGCGCAAGGCAGGGAGGAAGTTTCGATTATTCCTACCTCCTAATAATGTTTTCTTGAGGAGCACCAGCACATACATTTTTCATTTGCCAGCTTAGTGTTCTGGACTTTCCTGTATTAAAGATGTTGGTGAAGCACTATTAGCTCCCCATTAAAGTCAATGATAGTTCAAAAATTTACTGTAAACTTACTGTAAAGGGTGTGTGCACCTGGGAAATGGTCTTCGGAACATGTCACTGTCACCAAAACCTGTATGAAATCTTCTTTCTACAGATACGGCAATTGTCAGTTTTGCCACGCTAGATTCAGGGTTACAGCCAATTCGAGGGTTGCCGAATCGAAGCTACATTGGAGGGTTAGCGAACGGCTGCTTAAATTCGATAATTAGCGATAAGCTGGTCGTGAGCTGGGAAAACAGAACTAGTTCCAGCCTGAACTAGTTCGAATAGTTCAGTTTGTCTGAACTCAAAACTTTTAACCTGAAATTGGGTTTGGGTTCGAGTTCGGGTCCATCACTATGTAAGAATTACCAATTACCAGGTACTTTCCATTTTGACCTGTTTTTAACTTTTAAATTTACTATAGTTCTACTTAAATACGTGCTGTACTTTATAGATGTACCACCTAGTAACAAATAATCAGGTTATTCAATAGAAGTTTTGATACCTCATCTTTGTAAATATGACCTTAAAAAATGGAGATGATTTCTAGTTACTTAAAATCTCCCTAGCAGTGTTTATTGCACAAAATGTATTTCGTATATGTGCACATCTACTTTCCCAACCCCACCCCCGTGCAGATTGAATAAATATACATCCATCTAGTCCAACCTTTATACCCTACACCATGCCTGCGTCTGTATAACAGTTACATAGTAACATAGTATTGGAGGTTATATAAAGACATACGTCCATCTAGTCCAACCTTTATACCCTACCCATTATGTCTGTCCAACAGTTACATAGTAACATAGTATTGGAGGTTGTATAAAGACATACGTCCATCTAGTCCAACCTTTATACAATACCCATAATGTCTGTATAACAGTTACATAGTAACATAGTAATGGAGGTTGTATAAAGACATATGTCGCATATCTAGTCCAACGCTTTATACCCACCCATAATGTTGTATAAACAGTTACAACATAGTAACATAGTATTGGAGGTTGTATAAAGACATATGTCCATCTAGTCTCACCTTTTACCCTAGCCCATAATGTCTGTATACAGTTACTAGTACCATAGTATTGGGGGTTGTAAAAGACTACTTCCATCTAGTCCAACCTTAATAACCCTTACCTCCAATGTTTGTATAACAATTACATAGTAACATAGTATTGGAGGTTTATAAAGACATAATACACAAAGCATTTTACCACTCTCTGTACCAAGCAATTTACTAGCGTCAGTTGGTCAGTTATTTTAGAAGGTTTGCAGATCTAAGTTTCGAAATACTGTTTGAATCTGATTGGATAGTTCTGCTAGGTCCTAAATCTGCGGTAGCAATCTGAAATCTAAGATAGCGATCTCTAAATCTATGGTAGCAATCTTAAATCTATGCTGGATAGCCGATCCTAAATCTATGGTAGAGCAATCTTAAATCTACGATAGCGATTCTATTGTGACATCTTGGTAGCAATCTAAATCTATGATAGCGATCATGAATCTACGGTTTAGCACTCTTAATCTACGATAGCGATCCAGAACTACGGTAGCAATTCTTAAATCTACGGTAGCAATCTTAATCTACGATACGATCTAAATCTACGGTAGCAATCTTAAATTGACGATAGCGATTCCGAAACATGGTAGCAATCTTAAATCTACTTGGTCTATCTAGCAATTAGCTTAAATTCTGATCGCGATCCAGAATCTACGGTAGCAGCTTAAAATCTACGGATAGCTTCTAACTCTCTTCATTAAATCTACGAATAGGCGATCCATGAATTTTCTACGGTAGCAATCTTATAATCTACGATAAGCGATCCGTAATCTACGGTACAATTCTTAAATCTACGATAGAGATCAAATCTACGTAGCAATACTTAACTCTACGAAGCGATCCAGAATCTAGCTGTACAATCTTAAATCTACGATAGCGATCCTAAATTACGGTACAATCTTACAATTCCGATAGCAATCCAAATAAGCGGTAGCAAATCTTAAATGCTACGTATCGATCCATCAATCTCTACGGTAATCAATCTTAAATCTCCGATTAGCGATCCTAGCAATCTACGGTAGCTCTTAATCTAATACGATCTAAATCTACGATCCGATGTAAATCTACAGAGACTAGCTCAATCATTAAATCTACGATAGCGATTTAGCCGTAGCAATCTTATCGTAATAGCGACTAATCTATAGCACAACTCTACGATAGCGAATCCAGAATCGCGGTAGCAATCTTTAAATCCGATAGTGATCAAACATCTACGGTAGCAGATTTAAATCTACGTAGCATCTAAATCTACCGGTAGACAAGCTTGAATATCCGATGCCGATCCAGAATCTAGCGTAGCAATTTAATAATTACGTGAGCATCTAAATCTACGTGCCTAATCGCGTAATCGTAAATCACTAGCGAATTCTAAATACTGGTACAATCTTACATCTACTGAGAGCGATACTAACATTAGACTAATCGGTTAGACCATCTAGGGAGCACTTAATTAGTGCACAATCTACGGACAATCTAACTAGCTACGATCCAGATCTCGGTAGCAATCTTAAATCTACGATTAGCGATCCATAATCTACGGTAGCACAATCACGGTTAAGCATCTAATCTCGATTTAGTGCGAATCCTAAATCTACGGTTACAATCTAAATCGTACGATAGCGATCCAAATCGCGGTAGCAATCTTTAAATCTACGATAGCGATTCAAATCTATGGTAGCAATCTGTAAATCTATCTGATAGCAGATCCCAGAATCTACGGTAGCAATTAATACTACGATATCGTATCCGTAAATTTCGTTAGCAATCTTACGAAATCTACGATTAGCGATCACATAATCTACGGTAGCAATCTTAAATCACGATGATAGCGATCCAATCCGTAGCTAGCAATCTTAAATCTACGATAGCTAGCGATCAGAATCTAGGTAGCCAATCTTAAAATCTATGACGCGATCCATAACTAGGTAGCAATCTAATCTACGATAGCGATTCTATACAATACTACGGTAGCCAATCTTAAATCTAGATAGCGATCCAAAATTACGGGTAGCAATCTTAAATCTACGATACGCATCCAATATACGGTAGCAATCTTAAATCTACGATGTAGCGATCCGAATCCAGCGGTAGCAATCTTAAATACTACGAGAGACATCCTATAATCTACGGTAGCAATCTTCACTACGATAGCGATCCAAGTCTACGGTAGCAATCTTAAATCTACGATAGCGATCCTAAATCTACGGTAGCAATCTTAAATCTACGATAGCGATCCTAAATCTACGGTAGCATAGGCAATTTAAATTACGATAGCGATCAAAACTCGGTAGCAATCTATCACGGTAGAATTCTTAAATCACGATAGCGATCCCTAAATCTACGGTAGCAATCTTAAATCGGACGATAGCGATCCAAATCTGCGGTTAGCAATCTTAAATCTACGATAGCGATTCAAATCTAGGTAGCAATCTTAAATCTAGATAGCGATCCAGAATCTATGGTAGAAATTTAAATCTACGATAGCGATTCAAATCTATGGGTAAGCAAATCTGAAATCTAACGATAGCGATCCTCAAAATCTGGTAGCAATCTTTTAAATATACGTTAGACGATCCAGAATCTACGGTAGCAATGTTAAATCTACGATAGCGATCCAGCAGAATCACGGTAGCAATCTTAAAAATCTCCGGTAGCAATCTAAATTACGATAGCGATCTAAATCTACGGTAGCAACTCTTAAATCACGATAGCGTCCGAATCTGCGGTAGCAACTCTTAATCTACGATAGCGATCTAAATCTATGGTAGCAATCTTAAAATCTAGATAGCGATTCCTAAATCTCGGTTAGCAATCTTAAAGCTACGATAGCGATTCTAAATCTATGGTAGCAATCTAAATCTATGATCGCGAATCCTAAATCTACGGTAGCAATCTTAAATCTAGATAGCGATCCAGAAATCTACGGTAGCAATATTAAATCTACGGTAGAATCTTAAATCTACGATAAGCGATCCTAAACTACGTCCAATCTTAAATCTACGATAGAGATCCTAATATACACACACACCTTGTATACACACATACATATATATTATACACACACACACATACATATCCCCCCACACAAATATTACACACACACACACACACACACACACACACATACATACATATTGTACACACATAGATAAATACCGCACACACACACACACACACACACATTATACCCTACCCATAATGTCTGTATAACAGTTACATAGTAACATAGTATTGGAGGTTGTATAAAGACATACGGCCATCTAGTCCAACCTTTATACCCTACCCATAATGTCTGTATAACAGTTACATAGTAACATAGTATTAGAGGTTGCATAAAGACATACTTCCATCTAGTCCAACCTTTATACCATACCCATAATGTCTGTCTAATAGGTATATAGTAATAATATAAGAGGTTGTATAAGGACATACGTCCATCTAGTCTAACCTTTATCCCCTACACATAATGTCTGTCCAACAGTTACATAGTAACATTGTACTGGAAGTTGTATAAAGACATACGTCTATCTAGTAGAAACCTTTATACCCCACCCATAATGTATGTATAACAGTTACATAGTAACATAGTATTGGAGGTTATATAAAGACAATATACCATATATACTCGAGTATAAGTCAAATTTTTCAGGTAAAAATAGGTACCTCGGTTTATACTTGGATCGACTTATAATCGAGTATATACGGTATTTGCAATCTTAAAAAATTGTTTAGAACTTAACTTTTAATTTGATTGTATTCAAGGACATGGGCTTCTTGTATTGACTACATCTGTGTGCTCCTCCTCTTTATCCAAGCTCCTTGCACTGGCAACACCTCCTCATGGACCAAAATATGAATTTTGCATCAGTCCCTTATTATGAATTGAGGCTGCAGACCAGTATGTCTGGGTACCATGGACACAACATGGAGGTAAAATCGATGTAAAATATTTCACTGTGTATGGCCATCTTTACAATTACTATAATTTAGAGAACAGTCAATTCTAGCCCCCCCCCCCTCCATAAGCAACTTTTACTTAGACATGAGCAGTGGGTTTCACCTGGAAAGTGAGTAGGCGACAAAAGAGCAAACATTGTATCTCCCTGTAGAGGAAGAGTGAGAGTAACAGCAGTTCATATGCGGTGATGAAAGATTTGTGTATCTTTGGTTAGGAAAGGGAAGTGATATTATTTAATGGGCCATGAATCTGAAAAATGTGTATCTGAACCTTCCCTTATAACTTATTAGTGATGTTTGGTTATTTGAAACCCACATGCAGTGATGGCAGGAAATACACACCAAGCGCTTCTGTACAATCTTCCACCGTGGACTGGGTATTGGCCTACGGATGATGAAGGCCACCTTACATCCTCTTACCTGATTGTAGTAATGCTTGTCCTAGGCACACATATGGCCCCTAGGCTGCTTAGTCACAATAAGAGGTTGATAGAGGCCCAGACAGAGCGCAAGCCCCCAAAAACAAGAGCCAATAGGATTAGCAGTAACACGTGAGTCTCCCCCGCTCCTTTTTTGCGCCATCGACTCATCGCTGTTACACCGTTAACGTCTCGAACTCACATTTTTTTGATTCTGGAATCGGTGTTGGGCTGTCCAATGAACGTCGGCTACGCTTTGTCTTTGTAAATTAATCGGAACCGCGGTGCAGACGCGAGAAATATTTGCCGTTTATGCGACAACGGCTGACGGTTCCACCCGCGAATCCTGAGGGAACAGCGAGAAAATCCATGATGGGACTCCAATAAAAACGCTAACTTCTGGGTTGCAGGCCTGAGCTATAGACCTTCAACATGGAGTTTGAAAAGCGCGGTTTTTCGCCTATACGTTGACCCCCGAGTCTGCAGGTGTTAAAGATCCACGGAGAAAACGTCCACAGATTTCCACCACCCGACACTTTCCATCCAATTCTGGAGAAACGGGGACAGGGTTTCAGTTGACCAAACTGCGGCCATATGTCCAACCCCCTAAAAGTTTCAAGTTGATAATAATCTAAACATACAATTTAGAGTTTAAAGTCATTGTAGATTGTGTTAGTTCTGTATTTAATTAGGACCAAAGTCGGAGAAGTTTCCAGACGTAGAAATTGCAGAGCCCATCAGAACACGAGAGGGAGTAGGGCTCAGCTGGTGGGAACCGTCTATATGTTTCTTCCAGTTCCTTCTGGAGAGAATTTATAAAAAAAATAAAAAAATGACAGGAAACAGAAAGAGGGGGAGGGAGATCGGAAAAAAATAAAGAGGACGGGAGGGAGAGAGGACGAGGAGTAGGAAATCGGCTCCCCGGGAAGCTGGAGATACAGAGGAGAGAGCAGGGTCATGAATGCAATGTGTTTATTACTGTGTACTAACTGGTACTACTGGTACTCACCCTAGTAATTCCAACAGAAGCAATGGATATTTCTATTTTTACGAATGGGTGGGAGCTGCCATATTGTTTCTCTTAGACAGTACAGTATGTCTCTATTCCATGTTCCTGTGCTACACACAATGTCCTGTACCTGTTCTCCATATCCTTGTTCCCTGTGTACACACTGAATGTCCTGTACCTATCTCCGTATCCCTTGTTCCCTGTGTACACACTGAATGTCCTGTACCTGTTTTCCTATCCTTGTTCCCTGTGTACACACTGAATGTCCTGTACTGTTTTCCATATCCTTGTTTCCTGTGTACACACTGAATGTCCTGTACCTGTTCTCTATCCTGTTCCCTGTGTACATGAGTCCTGTACCTGTTCTCCGTATCCGTCCCTGTGTACACACTGAATGTCCTGTACCTGTTCTCCGTATCCTTGTTCCCTGTGTACACACTGAATGTCCTGTACCTGTTCTCTGTATCCTTGTTCCCTGTGTACACACTGAATGTCCTGTACCTGTTCTCCGTATCCTTGTTCCCTGTGTACACACTGATGCTTGTCCTGTACTGTTCTCCATATCCTTGTTCCCTGTGTACACACTGAATGTCCCTCGTATGTTCTCCGCTATCCTTGGTCCTGTGTACCACACTGAATGTCTCTGTACCTGTTCCATGTATCCTTTGTTCCCTGTGTACACACTGAATGTCCTGTACCTGTTTCTCCGTATCCTTGTTTCCTGTGTACAAACTGAATGTCCTGTACCTTTTCTCCTTATCCTTGTGTTCCTGTGTACACACTGAATGTCCTGTACCTGTTCTCTGACTCCTTGTTCTCCTTGTGTACACACTGAATGTCCTGTACCTGTTCTCCGTATCCTTGTTCCCTGTTACACATGAATGTCCTGTACCTGTTCTCCATATCTCTTGTTTCCTGTGTACACACTGAATGGCCTGTACCTGTTCTCAGTATCCTTGTTCCTGTGTACACACTGAATGTCCTGTACCTGTTCTCCGTATCCTTGTTCCCTGTGTACACACTGAAGTCTGTACCTGTTCTCCGATATCCTTGTTCCCGGTGTACACATGAATGTCACCTGTACATGTCTCCATATCCTTGTTCCCTGTGTACACACTGAATGTCCGTACCTGTTCTCCGTATCCTTGTTCCCTGTTGTACACACTGAATGTCCTGTACCTGTTCTCCGTATCCTTGTTTCCCTGTGTACACACTGAATGTCCTGTACCTGTTCTTCCGTACCTTGTTCCCTGTGTACACACTGAATGTCCTGTACCGATTCTCCTTATCCTTGTTTCCTGTGTACACACTGAATGTCCTGTACCTGTTCTCCATATCCTTTTCATGTGTACACACGAATGTCCTGTACTTTCTCCGTCCTTTTCCTGTGTACACACTGAATGTCCTGTACCTGTTTCGTA
This sequence comes from Hymenochirus boettgeri, assembly GCA_019447015.1. Classification (NCBI taxonomy): domain Eukaryota; kingdom Metazoa; phylum Chordata; class Amphibia; order Anura; family Pipidae; genus Hymenochirus; species Hymenochirus boettgeri. Next base: position 199,244 of record JAACNH010000156.1, on the reverse strand, counting down.
TCCTTGTTCCCTGTGTACACACTAAGTGTCCTGTACCTGTTCTCCATATCCTTGTTTCCTGTGTACACAATGAATGTCCTGTACCTGTTTTCCGTTCCTTGTTCCCTGTGTACACACTGAATGTCCTGTACCTGTTTTCCGTATCCTTGTTCCCTGTGTACACACTGAATGTCCTGTACCTGTTTTCCGTATCCTTGTTCCCTGTGTACACACTGAAGTCCTGTACCTGTTCTCCGTATCCTGTTCCCTGTGTACACACTGAATGTCCTGTACCTGTTCTCCGTTATCCTTGTTCCCTGATAACACACTGAATGTCCTGTACCTGTCTCCGTATCCTTGTTCCCTGTGTACACAACTGAAGTCCTGTATGTTCTCCGTATCCTTGTTCCTGTGTACAACACTGAAGGTGCCTGTACCTGTTCTCCGTATCCTTGTTCCCGTGTACACAACTGAATGTCCTGATACCTGTTCTCCGTTATCCTGTTCCTGTGTACACACTGAATGTCTGTACCTGTTCTCCGTATCCTTGTTTCCTGTGTACACACTGAAGTCTGTACCTTTCTCCTTATCCCTTGTTCCGTGTACACACGATTCGTACCTTCTCCCATATCCTTGTTCCCTGTATACACACTGAATGTCCTGTACCTGTTCTCCGTATCCTTGTTCCCTGTGTACACACTGAATGTCCTGTACCTGTTCTCCTATCCTTGTTCCCTGTGTACACACTGAATGTCCTGTACCTGTTCTCCGTATCTTGTTCCCTGTGTACACATGAATGTCCTGTACCTGTTCTCCGTATGCATTGTTCCCGGTACACACTGAATGTCCTGTACTGGTTTCCGTATCCTTGTCGCCTGTGTACACACTGAATGTCCTGACTGTTCTCCGTTCTTGTTCCTGTGTACACATGAAGGTCTGTCACTGTTATCCATATCCTTGTTTCCTGTGTACACACTGAAGTCCCTGTACCTGTTCCTATCCTTGTTCCCTGGGTACACACTGAATGTCCTGTACCTGTTCTCCGTCATCCTTGTTACCTGTGTACACACTGAATGTCCTGTACCTGTCTCCATATCCTTGTTCCCTGTATACACACTGAATGTCCTGTACTGTTCTCCATATCCTTGTTCCCTGTGTACACACTGAATGTCTGTACCTGTTCTCCATATCCTTGTTCCTGTGTACACACTGAATGTCCGTTACCTGGTTCTCCATATCCTTGTTCCCTGTGTACACAATGAATGTCCTGTACCTGTTCTCCGTATCCTTGTTCCTGTGTACACACTGAATGTCCTGTACCTGTTCTCCATATCCTTGTTCCTGTGTACACACTGAATGTCCTGTACCTGTTCCCATATCCTTGTTCCTGTGTACACATGAAGCTGACACTGTTTAGTTTATTTGTTCCCTGTGTACACACGAATGTCCTGTACCTGTTTACATCCTTGTTCCTGTGTACACACTGAATGTCCTGTACCTGTTTCTCCATATCCTTGTGTCCTGTGTACACACTGAATGTCCTGTACCTGTTATCCATATACCTTGTTCCCTGTGTACACACTGAATGTCCTGTACCTGTTCTCATACCTTGTTCCCTGTGTACACACTGAATGTTCTGTACCTGTTCTCTATCTTGTTTCCTGTGTACACACTGAATGTCCTGTACCTGTTCTCCATATCCTTGTTCCTGTGTACACACTGAAGGTCCGTACCTGTTCTCCGTATCCTTGTTCCCTGTGTACACACTGAATGTCCTGTACCTTTTCTATATCTTGTTTCTGTGTACAACCACTGAATGTCCTGTACCGTTCCCATATCCTTGTTCCCGTGTACACACGAATGTCCTGTAACCTGTTCTCATATCCTTGTTTCCTGTGTACACACTGAATGTCCTGTACCTGTTCTCCATATCCTTGTCCCTGTGTACACACTGAATGTCCTGTACCTGTTCTCCATATCCTTGTTCCTGTTAACACTGAATGTCCTGTAACTGTTCTCCATATCCTTGTTCCCTGTGTACACACTGAATGTCCTTGTACTGTTCTCCATATACTTGTTCCCTGTAACACACTGAATGTCCTGTACCTGTTCTCCGTTTACCTTGTCTCGTGTACACACTGATGTTCGTACCTGTTCTCCATATCCTGTGTTCCCTGTATACCACTGATGACCGTACCTGTTTCCGTATCCTTGTTCCCGTGGACACATGAATGTCCTGGACCTGTTCTCCGTATCCTTGTCTCCTGTGTACACACTGAAGTTCCTGTACCTGTTCTCCGGATCCTTGTTCATGTGGACACCACTGAAGGTCAGGGGGGACGTAGCCCGTACGGTGGGACAACGGGGGACGTTTAGCCGTACGGGGGCACGGGGGACGTAGACCAGTACGGGTGGGCACCGGGGGACGTAGCCCGTAAGGTGGCACCGGGGTGGGACGTAGCCACAGGTAAGGGGTACTGGGGGGAACGTATCGTACGGTGGGTACGGGGGGACATATCCAAGCCTCAAGTCCTTTGCGGCCCTCCCTGACTCGGTCTACCGTGATAGTCTCTAACACTCGGGCGCGCTGGTCACGTCCCGCTGTAATCCACCTCCATTTGGACGTTTTCCATCCGAGCGCTCGGTATCCCAGAAATTGGTGGGTTCGAGGTTTGGGTTTCTCACTATCCGGCAGCCAGCACCAGCAATGATCCGGCAAACGTCCGGGATCCAACCTGAGGGACCCAATGACCATGTGAATCACATCGCGCAGGGCATCATGTGCAGCGAAACTTAACCTTCAGGACCAGGTGACCAACTCACCGCAAGGCGCACGCAGTTTTGTGACAGAGAGTGACGTAGATGAAGCGGACAATGGCCAACCTTCTGGGAAAAACCAAATGATGTTGTACATAATTTATCAGTATCCAGGTGGTTGACATATAGGAGAAAGAGAGATGTGTGTGTGGTGTTGTGTAAACAGTCTCATGATTGCTATTGGTTAAGAATCCTTCCCCTCAGGTTAAAGAGCCATAATTCCCCACAATCCATGCGTGCTGCATCGACTGATGCTACTGCATACACAGACTTTCCCAGCATTCCATGTTGCTGCAGTAAGTCATTTGCATATGGATGTTAGCTGGTTATTATCCTCATGAAAGCGCTGTAACCATCATAATCTCATATTAAAACCCCTAGCAGTGCATTGTGATAAATATCCTGTGGGTGTGATGGATTTAGTGGAACATGGGGGGGGGGAGGGTGACTGACATGTCTCCCTAATAGTAAAGGATTTCCATGGGCGGACATATAAATAGCCATGTGATAGACTGGTGTGTGCTGCTCGCTTCAGGCAGACAATACCTAAAATTGGAACGATTACAGAGAAGATGAGCATGGCCCTGCGCAAGGATGACACGCAACGTCGAAGCTGTCCAGATTGATATACTGGTGGATTAGTGAATATCGGAGAGGGGAGAGAGGAGGGGGAGAGACAGGCGAGGTAGGGAGAGACAGGAGAGGAGGTAGAGCGTGAGAGGAGGGAGGGAGGAGGGAGGGAGAGCAGAATGAGGGGAGAGAGGGGGAGAGAGGAGATGAGCGGAGAGTGAGGGGGGAAGGAGAGAGGGCGAGGACGGAGACAGGAGAGGAGGGAGAAGCAGAGGAGGGAGAGGCGGAGAGAGGGGGGAGAGCAGAGGAGGGGACATGCATATGCATAGGATGGGAGAAGAGGGAGCAGGTGAGAGAGCGGAGAGGGGGGAGAGCGGAAGGGAGAGACAGAGTAGAGGAGGGAGGACAGGAGAGGAGGGAGAGGAGAGAGGAGGATAGGGGACTAGGAGGGAGAGACAGAGTATTTATATACATGATATTATTTATAATCATATATTATTTGATAACATTTATATTATTTATATACATTATATTATTTATATACATGAGATTATTTATATATATTATATTATTTTATATATAGTATATTATTTATATAACATGAGATTATTTATATAATTATATTATTATATACATTGATATTATTTATATATCGTAATATTTATATAATAACTTCAGACGATTCCTCGACTTAGAACTCCGCCCTCTGTTTCGAGATGTGACCAGCGTGCAGGACCAGAATAACACTCGTACCGGCTTCCAGGTTGGACTGTCAGCCCATTGGCCGCGATTGTCAATGTCCTGGCCGTGACATCACTGCCCAGCGTGGAGTTTCACTGTCATAGCCGTGACGTACGGTCTAACAGTGACATCCAATTCGTAGTCATGCCTGACAGTTCTTATGGATAGAAGTCGGTTCACTTCCTATCTTTCTCTGTGTAATATTCTTTGGAACGAACTCTACAACACGAGTAGTGAAAGGGTTTAATAAACAGGCGGTCAGATTTCCCAGCATCCACGTTGCTGCAGTAAGTCATTGCATATGGATGTTGCTGGTTTTATCCTATAAACTGCTGAACAATCAATAATCTCCATATAAACCCCTAGCAGTTGCATTGTGATAAATCCTGTGTGGTGATGGGATTTAGTGACATGGCCTGGGTAACTGAAATGTCTCCCTACTAGTAAGATTCCATGGTTCGGACATATAAATAGACATGGGGAGAGGCGGGGGGGGGGGCGGGCGGCGGCAGCACAGAAAGAAAAGGGGCACGAGACAGAGAGAGGAGCAGGGCCCCGGCGCAAGGAGGGACGCAAGCGGCGGGAAGCGGGCAGAGGGGAGAGACAGGGGAGGAGGGAGAGATGCGAGAGGAGGAGAGCAGAGGAGTGGAGAGAGCGGAGAGGAGGGAGAGAGAGAGAGGACCGGAGAAAGGGCGAGGAGGTGAGAGCAAGAGGAGGGCGAGAGCGGGAAAGGAGGGACGAGCAGAGGAGGAGAGAGAGGATAGGAAGGAGACAGGAGTAGGAGGGAGAAAGCAGAGGAGAGAGGGAGAGAAAGGAGAGGAGGGATGAGAGGGAAGGAGAGAGAGGGAGGGACGGGAGACAGGAGAGGAGGGAGAGAGAGGAGGGAGGAGAGCGGAGAGTGAGGGAGTAGCAGAGGAGGGAGCGAGAGGAGAGGCGGAGACAGGAGAGAGGGAGAGCAGAGGAGAGGAGGGAGAGACCGGAGAGAGGTAGAGAGAGGAGAGGGGAGGAGAGATATGAGAGGACGGATGACAGGAGAGGCGGGAGAGCAGAGGAGGAGATAGCGGTAGAGGAGGGATAGCAGAGGATGGAGAGAGCGTAGAGAGTGAGAGAGAGGAGAGGACGGAGAGATGAGAGGAGGGAAAGACAAGTGAGAGGACGAGAAAAGGATATATAGTTAGCTAGGAGAGGAGGTAGCAGACAGGAGAGGAGGGAGAGATCGTAGATTACGTAGATAGAGAGGCTTGATATCATATGAGGGAAGAGAGGAGATGATGAATAGATGTAGATGACGTAAAATTTATAGTATTTATATCATACATTTATAAAGCGTATATTATTATATATATTATATGACTTCTAAATTATATTATTTATATAGCCGGATATTATGTAGAGATACATAGTAGGTACAGTCAGTATCGGATGTTAGATAGTAGAGAAGTGAGATAGCGGGTAGTGAGTTAGATATCTAGAGAGTGGTCAGTACATAGAGGAGGGAGAGATAGGAGCGGAGGAAGGAGAGCAGGGAGGACAGTGTGGAGGCAGGGAAGTAGAGAGGAGGAGGGCGAGAGAGCATGGAGAGACAGGAGCAGAGGGAGAAGGCAGAAGAGGGAGTGGAGGAGGACAGGAGTAGGGAGGGAGAAGAGAGGAGGGAGATGAGAGATGCAGGGGAGGAGGAGGAGAGGAGGAGAGAGAGAGAGGACGAAGAGAGTAGAGGAGGGGAGAGACAGAGGAGGGGAGAGCGGATATAAGAGGGAGAGAGAGCAGGAGGAGGGACAGCAGAGAGAGTGAGAGGGGAGAGAAGGGAGAGAGCAGGAAGGAGGGAGAGAGGCAGAGAGGAGGGGGAGGAGACAGGAGGAGGAGGTGAGAGAGGGAGAGAGGGAGGGACCGGATGGGAGGGAGAGAGAGCAGGGGAGAGCGGAGAGGAGGGAGAAGGGGAGAGGAGGGAGGACAGGAGGAGGAGGGAGAGAGGCAGGGAGAGACAGGGAGAGGAGGGAGAGAGCAGAGATAGGGAGAGGACAGGAGAGATGGGAGAGAGAGGCAGGGAAGAGAAGGCGAGTGGGAGTAAGCAGGGAGGAGGGAGAGAGAGGAGGAGGGAGAGAGAGGAGAGGAGGGAGAGAGAGCGGGGAGGACAGGAGGAGAGCCCTTTCCCACGGCCCCCCCCCTGTTTTTTTTCTATTATTATAGCCTATAGTATTTATATACATTTATTATTTATAGAAGTTAGATTTATATACATTATATTATTATATACATATATTATGTAGATATAGTATAATAACGAAAATACGCAAGGGGATGGTTGTATCAATGGAAAGGGGTAATTAGACGTCAACTACCCCGCCGATAGGCGTTCTGTGGCAGTGTGTGGGTTAATAAAACAGAGAGTTATATTGTTAGTATTAATAAAGAGTAAATTACATGTCCACCCAAACAATAAGTAACGCTGTTTAGCCGAATCACCCCCCAAAACTGGACTTGCCCGTTACCTATCTTGATCCCACGCAGAGAGAGATTTTACTTGCGTTAACTTAAGTCGATTCTCTCGCTGGAATGGGGGAAAACTACGCCCTTGTTTCGAGACGTGACCAGACGCAGGAGCAGATACAATCTCACCGGCTCTTCCAGGTATGGACTCTCAGACCATTGGCCACGATTGTCATGTCCTAGCCGTGACGTCACTGTCCTAGCAGTGATGTCACTGTCCTATCGTGAATCAGTCCTAGCCGTGAAATCACTGTCGGTCATGACTGTTCTTACCGGGGAAGAGTCGGTTCACCTTCCTCACTTCCTCTGTGTAATGTTTTCAGGATATGAAATCTACAAAGACACGAGTAGTGATAAGGGGGTTTAATAAACAGTGTCAAAAATTCCCAGCATTCCATGTGCTGCATAGATCATGCATATGGAGTTAGCTGGTTATTCTCCTAATAAAGCTGCTGTAACCATCACATAGATTCCATATAACTCCTTAGCCAGTGCATTGTGATAAATATCCTGTGTGTGTGATGGGATTTAGAAGGCAGGACGGACTGGTGAATGAAAGGTTATCCCTAATAGTAAAGTATGCCATGGTTCGGACCATATAAATAGCCATGTGATGATGGGCTGGCCATGTGTTGTGAGCGATAGGGAGCACATGAGACGAAAAGGGGACGAGAAGAGAAGAGGAGAGGGCCCCGCGGCAAAGGAGGACACCAAAGCGGGAAGCGGGCCCAGAGGGGAGAGACAGGGGAGGGAGGGATAGAGCGGTAGGAGGGAGAAGGGGAGAGTAGGGGGAGAGAGAGGGATGAGACAGGAGAGGAGAGGAGGACGTTATATTATTTATATGGTATATTATGTGTCTAGTATATTATTTATATATGATTTATTATCAAGTATATTATTTATATCGTCTATTATTTTATATTGTATATTATATTTACTTATATTTATGTATAGACATGATATTATTATATCGCTATATTATTTAGATATTGTTAGTATTATTTATATATTATTGATTACATATCGTATAACAGTTACATAGTAACATAGTAATGGAGGTTGTATAAAGACATACATCCATCTAGTCCATCCTTTATACCCTATCCATAATGTCTGTATAACAGTTACATAGTAACATAGTATTGGAGGTTGTATAAAGACATACGTCCATCTAGTCCAACTTTTATACCCTACCCATAATGTCTGTCTAACAGGTATATAGTAATAATATAAGAGGTTGTATAAAGACATACGTCCATCTAGTCTAACCTTTTTCCCCTACCCATAATGTCTGTATAACAGTTACATAGTTTTGGAGGTTATATAAAGACATACGTCCATCTAGTCCAACCTTTATACCCTACCCATTATGTCTGTCCAACATTTACATAGTAACATTGTACTGGAAGTTGTATAAAGACAAACGTCCATCTAGTCCAACCTTTATACCCTACTCATAATGTCTGTATAACAGTTACATATTATTGGAGGTTATATAAAGAAATACGTCCATCTAGTCCAACCTTTATACCCTACCCATTATGTCTGTCCAACATTTACATAGTAACATAGTATTAGAGGTTGTATAAAGACATACGTCCATCTAGTCCAACCTTTATACCCTACCCATAATGTCTGTATAACAGTTACATAGTAACATAGTATTAGAGGTTGCATAAAGACATACTTCCATCTAGTCTAACCTTTATACCCTACCCATAATGTCTGTCTAACAGGTATATAGTAATAATATAAGAGGTTGTATTAGGACATACGTCCATCTAGTCTAACCTTTATCCCCTACACATAATGTCTGTCCAACATTTACATAGTAACATTGTACTGGAAGTTGTATAAAGACATACGTCTATCTAGTAGAAACCTTTATACCCCACCCATAATGTCTGTATAACAGTTACATAGTAACATAGTATTGGAGGTTATATAAAGACGACATACGTCCATCTAGTCAACCTTTATACCCTACACCATTTGTCTGTAACAGTTACATAGTAACATAGTATTGAGGTTGTATAAAGACATACGTCATCTAGTCCCAACCTTTATACATACCCTAATGTCTGTATAACAGTTACATAGTAACATAGTAATGAGGTTGTATGGGACACTTATAGAAACACATACCCTCCAACAAACCCCTTTAATATAGGGACACTTATAGAAACCATCTAGTACAGAGCTGCATAGGGTGGATTATAGTGAACCTAGTACAGCTTTGTGCAATGCATTTCTTAATTGTTTACCTTTTAAAAGGGAATAATGAAGGGTAGGTTACTGTAGATATTTAAAGGGGAAAGTTGTAGTGTAGGTTAGTCCATTTTGATTTTGTGATTAATTAAAAGTTCTTTTTGAAAGCCCTGATCTCCATATCCGTGACAGATTATCATGGGTGCCTATTATAAACATGTGCAGTGTCGCTGAGTTAGAATTCATGCTGTTTATTTCACTTTACAATCTGATTACAGGGTAACCCTTTTGAAATATAAAATAACATGCGTGGTATAAACGTGATCCCTTTATCGGTAACTAAGATGATCATAGCAAGCTCTCAGAACATTCTAGTTCCTTTATCAAGCTGATTACTTTAAAATCTGGAAATAGCACTTTTGATCATTTCTTTATAAACGTGATTTACCCTTGAATATTTTTTGTTGGTCTGTGAGATTCTGACTCAGCTGAATCTGCTGTTGACCCTTCGCCTGCGATATCACAAGCGGCTGTCATTGCTGCGTAAAAACCATCGACTTGATTTAAAAAAAAAACTTAGAGCGACCCCTTGGATTTACAGTAACTGGCACATTCCGCTGCTGCTGTTTTATTCAGCATTCCTGAAGTCTGTCTTTCCCTCTGCTCAGCCTTTCTTAGCCAATTACAAGGGACGTCCATTAAAAAGACATTTTATTATGTTTTATTTTGGTCTTTTGAAGATCTGGCCCGGATCTTTAATAATGTAACATCCTACAGGGCTGCACTACACGTCGCTTACTGGATTATGGATGAGAGATGACGTCTACTTAGCTGCCAATCTGCGTGCAAAAAATGAATCTCTCTACATTGAGGGGGGTCGGGACTTAATAAGCGAATCGATTCGCTCCCCTTAGAATCCACGTTTAACCAATTCAGGCAGGGATATTTCTGCGAAACTTTTCGAATTAACATCATGACGGGGCGTACCTCATTGGAAACATTGTCCTGAAGGCCCCACTGAGAATCCGTGTAGTTCTCTATGGGATTCCTTATTCTCCTGCCATAGGACATAACACCTGTCGCACACAGAGAAACCCGGATCCTATTAGGACACGAGATATTATTTCTGCAGGGACTCGGTTTTTATGTCTGTGTAAATCCCTTCATAAACTTGTGTCGGATTGTTGGAAGGAAAAGATATATAAATGTGAGCAGACCTCGAAAGTGCTTTTTTGTTGGAGCTGCCATAGTGGTTTTATAGAAAAGATGATCAATGCACATTCCAGGGCCCAAATCAGTGTAATTGTGTCTGTGCAAGTGGGTTTAGTCAAACATAGAGGTTCTAGTTACATATTTATGATCAGAGCTTTACTACCATTTATTAACACTGTCTATATACATATGTATGTATGTATGTATGTATGTATGTATGTATGTATAGTTTATTTATATAACGCTACTTGGGGACGCAGCGCTGTACAGTAATAAAATACAATAAAGTCATACAAGGGGCATAAAAACATAGATAGTTCAGTACATAAATATATAAATGATATAAATAGAAGTGCTAGAGCTTTGCCACAATAGGAAAGGAGGTTCCCTGCCCCGTAGAGCTTACACTCTAGTTATATGATGTAATAGTTCCATTACTAGTGATGTCACTGTCTACAGCCATTAATAAGAGGCACAGGGATGTGTCTTTTTGTCTTTATATTTCCTTTAAATCGATTTCCAATTTCCCTGGTCGTGTTAACTGGCTCCTTATCTATCTTTATTTTGTAAGAGCTGACACTCTATGTTTAGTTCACGGCTCCTGGGAACTGACTTTCCTGGAGTAAATTGTGTTTTGTCCAAACTTTTCTGCGGTTAAAAGCCGATCTCCCCGTCCCCTGTCTGACACTGTGAAGAGGCAGTGCAGCTCAAAAACACCAAAAAAAGAAGAAAAAAACCTTTCAATGCGACTGAATCAGCAGCTGTTACTGCTGTAAAAGTAATAAACTGACCCAGAAAAATCCAAGTTCAAACGCCCACAGGCGATGATAAAGGGAAAGTTTGCTCTTTAGTAAAAGATCCGAAATCCAATTTCCTTTCTCGTACCCCCCAGGAGACTCCGAGCATTCACACCCAGACAATTGAAATAGTTCGGAACTACCAATACAGACGCCCAGCTTGAAACAACCAAAGCTTGAAATCTTGTATCCAGTTACTGTAACATAGGACGTGGAAATATGAACATTCCCCCCAATATCCGACTTTGTATAACACGACACACAGTGTGTGAACAGACAAGGACCAGAAACCGTTATTTATCCAGCTCTGAAATCCCAATATGTGAATATTGGATATATTTATAAACCGCGGTATATCGCAATTTAGCGATACCGCGAGTTATCTGTAATGTACGCCAGCGGTTGTACATTTCCACCGAATGTTCGTTAATTAATGAACGTTCGGTCATGGAATATCACGCTGTAGTAAACTGCCGCAATGATATTCTATGGGGATCGTAAATCTACAATCGCGTTATCGTTATTTTATGTAGATTTACGATCGATGTTTTTAATTTACAACCGTTATCGTTAATTTACCAATCCGTGCTTCGTCCACTGTGGTTTTCTGGGAGGAGGCTATATCTGTGATAGGAAAAATAAGAATATGGGCCCCTGTTTTCTATAGGGTGTAATGTGGGCTCAGTTTTGAATCATCAGATGGGCAGAGGAGACCAAGATAAGACCCCCCCCTTTAGGGACACAGTGACACTGTAACATAGTTCAAAAGAAAATGTAACTTTTTGTCACATTAAGAGAAATGATACATTTCCCCAACTTTATTAGTATTTACACTATGTAACGATGTAAGGTTTTCTGCTATAAACAGATTGCTCTTCCAGCCCTCACCATCCCTTTCTATTGTATCAGCCTCCATGTATCTATTACTAAGTATCATACAATAAAAACTTTCCATCTGGTACACTGGCGGGTTCATTTTTTTTTCACATATTCGAGCTTTTTCCCCTTTGTAACGTTGGTTTTTATCATATGTTCTTTGATATTGGATCTCCTGTGAATCATATTTATTACTTCTGATATTGTTAAACCAGACGTGCTCAGTCTGTGATTATTTTGTGCTGTATAAATCTTTAGGGCTCATTGTTTGTACTATTCATTGTGTTATATTGATTTAAAATGTTCCCTCCTTTAGAAGTTTGGTTTGTAATTCATGGGAAATAAACCAATAAATTCCTGTCCTGGAAACTATTAAAATCAGCAAAAATTCTATTGTATCTGTAATATACAGCACTAAAAATGCTTCCTTTTTCCATAGCCTTGCTGTAAAGTCCAAATCCCACTGTTTGTTCCTTCCTCCTGTCTCCAGATACAAGGTAAAGTTTTCTGAACCTCTCAGCCCCTTCTGTCCAAACCTTGGTCCCTGGTCAGTCTGGCTGATATGAGCTGCCGGTCGGTCATCCCTGATTGGCTGTTTTCCTGCATCTTTGATCGGATGAATTATCAGAGATAATTTTTCAAGGTGCATAGCAATACTTAAATATGGAAACTTTAGATGTAAAACTGCTAGTGGTTATAGTTTATCTTGGACATTTGATAGAACAATCCAACATAGAATCCATTAAATGTGTATTATGTGTATGGCCAATATAACTCAATTGTGTAATCAGTGTATGGCCAATATAACTAAATTGTGTAATCAGTGTATGGGCCAATATAACTCAATTGTGTAATCAGTGTATGGCCAATATAACTCAATTGTGTAATCAGTGTATGGCCAATATAACTCAATTGAACAGATGTTATGTGGACAGAAGGAGGAGAACTGTGTGTTTGTTATTGATAAATATTACAAAAGGACTAAGATGAAATTAAAAACTTTCAGGGAATTGTTCCCACGGAAATTAAATATGTGGTGGGTTAATGGCAATGGACTTATAATAATTCATTCATTATAATTTCTTACCATGGATCATAAATAGTAACCATGGCTGCCACGTGGCACATATGTCCCAATGTTTCAACTGTTTCCACTAAATCCCCAAAATGAACGGTCCAATCTCTTCTTCTGTAATGGCACCAGAAACCTGTCCTCTTTGGAAGAAAAATAGTAATAATAATGATGATGGATAATGATGGATGATGGTTGATGGTTGATGGATGATGATTGATGGATGATGGTTGATGGATGATGGATGATGGTTGATGGTTGATGGATGGATGATGGTTGATGGTTGATGGATGATGGTTGATGGATGGGTGATGGTTGATGGATGATGGTTGATGGTTAATGGTTGATGGAGATGGAGATTATCATGATGATGATCATAATCATAATCAACATATTATTATTATTATTATTATTATTATTATTATTATTATAACATTATAAAACCCTTTAACATAGTAAGTATTTAATTTAATACAGGGTGGATCTTTGTATTAATTCCCAGTCCTGACACACACTGGTCAATATTGACCCTTTTATTGGGCCGACTGACTATCAATCAATAAACCGATAGGTAGCCAGCACCAAAACATTTCAACACAACTTCTCATGACCCATAGAACTTTGACCAAGGTCTATCAGACGCACTGGAAATTTTCATCAATTGGGAACAAAACTTTGTGTTCGGTGATTTGGATTTTAAGCCGGCCATACACCAGGCAGTCTATAGACAAACAATAGTCTAATCTATCTAATGACTACAGACAGCAATTTACAAGCAACTTTTCTTATTTTCGTTTCTGCCAAACCCATTGATATTGTGATTGCAAAGGCGGCCTCTAGATAGATAAGACTTCTACAGACAAACGTCTAATCTATGGAATATCTGAGTAGTGTATGGGCACCTTATTACTTAATTCTCCAAAGGGTTTTAACAATGAATGGAGCTTTAGATCCACTTCAAATCCTGTTCCATCTTGTGTGAAAGGAAATTGTAATAAAAGATGAATGAAATAGAAATGCATTTTATTATTAGAGGTAATGTGAGGACGTCCCACCTGTTGGTCTCTAGTAGTAGAGACAGACAATCACTTCACAGCTGTGTAATCTGTACTGAGATTTACAGGAACATAATACACAGTGAGGATATTTCCTTAAGTGGATATTCCATTGTATGTCTCCACAGGGCATCCAAGATGGAGCAGAGAAAATGTTCCTTGATGTCTTTAGTGTAGTATACACTGAGATAAAATGTCTAAACCTTCCCTGACAAATAGGATGGAGAATTACTGACAAGAAATGATTCCCAACATGTTACAGAATTCCTAATTGTTGTAGTTTTCCCTTCATCCCATAATAAACCCTTGGGATTCTCCCTATGTTTCTGTTCAGAGCAGAAAGACTATTTGTGTCAATGTTTTACGGATGTCTGAGATCCTTTCACGATGTTACCAACAGGAATGTCATATTCTAAACTTAAAGGGCAACTAGAATAAAAATACAATACAGGTAAGAATGTTAGAGATGGGGAAAGAATCAAGCATGGAAGTCAAGAAGAGTAAGTGGCAAGTAGAGATGTTCCAAACTGTTGAGTTTCGTTTCATTGTCTAATTATTTCGAAAGTTCGACTTTCAATTTTCGATAATTATCTACTTTCGATTTTCGATAAAAATCGAAAATTAACTGTTGGGACTTCGAAACCCTCAGATTCGATTCAAAACTGTGTTCCAATCGAACCCACATTACATCTCTAGTGGCAAGTATTCAGCCATGGCACAAGTGGAACATGAATAGGGATGGCCGTTTCGCGGATCCGAACCTGGATCCGCCGTGGATTTGTCCCGTTCACGAACAGCGTTTTTTTTTCCGGATTTTCCGCCTTCCGAACTGCCGAACCGCGAATACGTATTTTCGAGGATATTTTTCATTTTAATGGGTCCGCTCGCGGATTTTCGAATTTTCCCGAAAATTCATGGATCCTTGAGCGGACCGGATTTTGCGAAGTTCGGACATCTCTAAACATGAACAGTTCACAGCTTCTGTTAAAGACCAATCAGGGAGCTGGGAGTATGTTTCCCTACCCCCTTGGAAGTGCAGGTTGTTATAAAAATATATTTGTTGCCTTTTAATGAGTTCAGATGTCCAATGAGTTACTTTGTATTTCCTTGCTGTACAGACAGTTATTTGGCTATGAATCGCTTAAAAAGATACATTGTTCCATCTGTTTCTGTCTGGGTTTAGTCTGAACTTTACCCAACACAACTCCTGCACTGTGAATGTTGGGTACACCGACAGACACAAGGGAAGGCAGAGGCAGAGAGACCAAACTGACAGCCAGTCACTCCCTCTGCAAGAGAGAAAATAAAGATTTTGGATACAATTTATTTTTGAAAGGGTTGAGTTTTTTTAAGGGTTTTTTTTTTTTAAAGGGTTGAGTTGCCCTTTAAAGGAATCTTAAAAAAAGAAATGCTCAGGAATCTAACTTGTTACTAATAGTTAAGGGTTAATAATTTAAAAGCCTTTTTGTTCCATTTTTAAACCGTTTCAATGAGGCTTTTATTTGAAACGCGGAGTTATTATGACTCTGTTATCGTTTAAAACCATCTTTAATTAGCGACTTCACTAAGGTTCCAATTGAACGTTCTATAAATATTATTTTTCTTCTTCCTTTTATTTTTAATCAGAATTATAATTTTCTCCGATTATTGTCGCAGGGACCTGATATTTTAAAGGGTATGTCCACCCTTAAATCTATTTTTTGATATAGCCTTCCCCCTTTCCCCCCAGCCCCAACCGCATCATTTTTATTTTTAGAAAGTGCCCCAAACTTTACTTACCTTCCCTCTTTCCTCCGCCGCGCTGCCGGCCCTCTGCTTGCGAGAAAATGCAAGCAGAGGGGCGGGACCGGCAGTTGCGTCTGTGATTGGCTGAGCGGCAGCCAATCACGGACGCGGCTGCCGGACATTCCGTGCAGCGGAGAAAAGAGGGGAGGTAAGTAAAAGTTTGGGGCACTTTCTAAAAATAAAAATGATGCGGTTGGGGCTGGGGGACCAGGGGGAATACTGTATTAAAGGGGATTAATGCTAGGGGGAGGGAATCCAGAGAGGGAGGGAGAGGGAGGGAGGGGGAGAAGGGCTGCGGTACGCATGCCAAACTTCTTCCGGAGGCCAAGTAGGAGGCAGAGTCCTATATGGACTCTGCTAGCCTCCGGTGTTCAGTTTTTTGGGTCTTTGGGGGGAGACTACTGGAGAACCATATGGAGCTGGGATGTGAGGTAAGGATTAAACTACACTACACAATGGGGCCTGTAGTTGGGGGGGATTATGTAGTTGGGGGGGATTATAGTTTTGGGGGTGGACATGCCCTTTAAGAAATTGAAATTTTTTTTGAACCCCCAACCCCTTTAATGATCTTGGGATCAGAATGAAGAGTTAATCGATGTCCCATTCATTTGGACGTCTCTTTGGGGAAGGTGACAAATCTAATGTAAATAATATAATCAATTGGAGTTTATACCGTCCGGCCACACACAGTCCAGATCTTCAGCAGATCACGGACGAAATCTGTAAGACAATGTACAACTAAACGTCGATTGGGTTGGAAGCTGTTATATTCCGTGATGGGTCGATACCGGTAGAATGGGGGGTTAATTTCATCCAATCTTGCAGTCCATTGCAATTACTTCCATGGACTATGTGTGGTCAACCGTCGATAATTCTGCCCAGCCAACCGGTTAAAATATTGACCCTAATGAACTTAGTTTTAGGGCTTGGCCCCAATAGTGCGTTTCAGATCCAATCGCTCTAGTGGAATCCCAGGGCATATAGAACCCTTGGAAGTGCAGCATGGAAGCAGGCATGATGGCACAACACTGCAATCACGCGTTCTCCCGTGCGCTCAAGTGGGGCCACAGCCTAAAGCATTTTTGCCCCTCAAAAAATCAAGCGTTTCCTCAATGCATTACACAATCAGTCTAGTCAACATATCGACTGCGGACCTTTTGCACCAGAACAACGTAGAATTCTCATCCCAATCAACAGATACCGTACACAGAAATATTGGTTTCTTGGCCGAAAAAAATCTGCTCATGTGTATCCAAAAAGGAAAACCTTTTTAACCTGAACTTTTCCTTTAACCTTGTTTTGTCTCAACTTTCTAATCTGACCAGACAAGAAATAATAAACAATATTATTCACCCCATTCCTTTATAGAAGACCAGAGGTTTGACAGGTTCTGGACAATTTGCCCAAATACTGCTGGTCAGTTTTTTTTATTTTACAGTCTCTTTAAATAACGAATAGCATTCCTTACAAAATGTACCGTCTCTTTAAATAACGAATCCATTAACAGATGTACTGTCTCTTTAAAAAATGAATCCATTACAGGATGTACCGTCTCTTTAAATAATGAATAGCATTCCTTACAAAATGTACCGTCTCTTTAAATAACGAATCCATTAACAGATGTACTGTCTCTTTAAAAAATGAATCCATTACAGGATGTACTGTCTCTTTAAATAACGAATCCATTAACAGATATACTGTCTCTTTAAAAAATTAATCAATTACAGGATGTACCGTCTCTTTAAATAATAAATCCCTTATAGACTGTACCCAAGGCAGGGAACAATCTACGTTCTACACCAATCAAAGCCGAGTAACAAAGGGAGAAAATAGAAAAATAAAATACTCTCATTTGTAAATCCATAATACCTTGCCTTGTCCTTTATTTACTCCCTACCCCCACACCATATCGTTTTCCGTTAAATTGAAACCTTTGATTGGTTTGGGTGGCAGTAAATGGAGGTGGAGCGGGGATGATAAGCAGGTGGCAGTGACTTGGTTTTGTGTGTGAGCGATAGAAATATCTGCAGCTGAACAGACTCTTCCTAAACGGCGAATCGCTGACTTATCGGCACTGCCATTTACCCGCCTTTCATCTGCGTTTCTTTCTTCCCCCCTTCCGACGGCTGAATGAAAAGACGTCTCTGCCGAGCCCGGGAAATATCATTTATTTTTATGTTTTACAATTAAGATTTCTCGTCCGCGTTTGGCCGGATCCAAGGAGCAGATAACGTTATAGCGTAAACAAGTCTGTCTGTTGTTTGCGAAACGTTATTTGTTTTTACCCCGGCACCTCCGCTGCAATTCTCCGATTATCACCAGAACGGGCCACCATGTCTCGTGCCAGGGCAAGAACCAAGCTCCCTGGACCGTTGACAAAAACCCTCATCAAGGACGAAAGCTGAAAAAGGGGAAAACGGAGCCAAAATAAGAAACAAAAAACGTTAGAAAGGTCGAATGTTAAACTGTTAATTGTCAGCGGGAAGGAGAACGTCTCCTCTGGATAGATACATTGGGTTTGTCTTTCTGCGGGTAACAGGGGAGATAAGCGGAGGTGCCTTAGGTATAATAATAATATAATGTAGACTGCACTGCTGACACAAAATGATAAAATCCCAAAATCCCTGCGGGAGGAGCATGCTTGTGCAGCTTTAATGGTCAATAATGGGGGAACTAAACCTAAATCAGAACTTAAGGTGGCCCTACAAACGAAGGATAATGGGTAAATCCCATTGTGGAATGACGGGATTTACCTATTATCGTCAGTGTGTAGGGGATGTTTCCGTATGTTCAGAATGACAACCAACAACCGAAGTCAGCATACCAATTGGTCACGTATGGGGATTGGTCGGGTCCGTGTGTGCTGTTCCCACAACATGTGTGCCGACAGATACCAATGTGATCAGATTCCAATGTGATCAGATACAATGTGATCAGATACCAATGTGACAGATACCAATGTGATCCGATACCAATGTGATCAGACACCAATGTGATCAGATACCAATGTGATCAGATACCAATGTGATCAGATACCAATGTGATCAGATACCAATGTGATCCGATACCAATGTGATCAGACACCAATGTGATCCGATACCAATGTGATCGATCACAATCCTTGTCACTGCGTACGATCACATTGTTATCTGATCACATTGTATCTATCAATATCAATTGTATCTGATCACAATTGGTATCTGATCACATATTGGTATTGGTATGGATCACATTGGTATCAATTCACATTGGTATCTGTATCACATTGGTATCTGATCACATTGGTATCTGATCACATACATCTTGGATCTGATCACATTTGTATCTATCACATTGGTATCCTTGATCACATTGGTATCTGATCACATTGGTATCTGATCACATTGGTATCGTGGATCACATTGGTATCGGATCACATTGTGTATCTTGTTCACATTGTATCTGATCACTTGGTATCTGATCACACATTGGCATCTGATCACATTGGTATCGTATCACATTGGTATCTGATCACATTGATCTGATCACATTGTATCTGATCACATTGGTATCGGATCACCTTTGTATCGGATCACATTGGTATCGGATCCACTTGGTATCTGATCACATTGTATCGATCACATTGGTACTGATCACAATATTGTACTGATCACATTGGTATCTGATCACATTGGTATCATGTCACCATTGGTGTCTGATCACATTGGTATCAGATCACATGGTATCTGATCACATTGGATCTGATCACATTGGCATCTGATCACATTGGCGTCGGATCACATTGGCGTCTGATCACATTGGTATCGGATCACATTGGTGTCTGATCACATTGGTATCTGATCACATTGGTATCAGATCACATTGGTATATGATCACATTGGTATCAGATCACATTGGTATCTGATCACATTGGTGTCTGATCACATTGGTATCTGATCACATTGGATATCGGATCAATTGGTATCTGGATCACATTGGTAATCTGTCAATTGGTATCTGATCACATTGGTATCACATTGCATCTGATCACATTGGTAATCTGATCACATTGGTATCTGAATCACATTGTATCTGATCACATTGGTATCTTGATCACATTGGTATCGATCACATTGGTGATCGGATCACATTGGTATCGGGATTAACATTGGTATCTGTCACAGCTTGTATCTGATCACATTGTATCTGATCACATTGTATCTGATACACTTGGTATCTGTCACATTGGTGTCTGATCACATTGGTATCAGATCACATTGGTATCTGATCACATTGGTATCTGATCACATTGGCATCTGATCACATTGGCGTCGGATCACATTGGCGTCTGATCACATTGGTATCGGATCACATTGGTGTCTGATCAACATGGTATCGTTATCACATTGGTATCAGATCACATTGGTAATAATATCACATTGGTATCAGGATCACTTTGTGCTGGTATCACATTGGTGTCTGATCACATTGGTAATCATCACATTGGTATAGGATCATCATTGGTATCTGTCACAGTTGGTATCTGAATACCTTGCCTGTGTGTGTGAATGTGGGCTTCTTTCATATATATTATGGTTTGAATCACTGGTCTAAAAGTCGGACAAGAAATGTTTTAAAAATATTTTTGGGATAAAGAAGATTGTTTTGATATGTGTGTGTGAATGGGCCTTGCCTGTGTGTATGTATGCCTGCCTGGTGCGAGTGTGTGCGGTGTGTGGGGGGGGAAGAGGGAAGAAAATTACTGGTGCGGGAACCTCCCCCCTTTCTGTCTGTCAGTGCATTCTGCTATTCTTACCTCTCATGGTGTTCCAGAGATTGTTACATTGTCAATTGAACTGTGAGTAATAAGCAGCATGAGTTTCAAAAATGTCTCCAGTCTGCCCGGGATGACATAAGGGAATAATCATAAACTAATCCAAAACTGTATGCATTATCTATCTTTCCATCTGCTCCAGTTAGGAGCACTCACATGTCATTAGCCCTGGTGCACATAAAAGGCCAGGCGAGATCCATGTATTCCCTTTCTAAAAATGTAGTCCATCAAATATAGATCACAAGGTTTGATTATTGCAATCACGTTTTTTCTTATTTCACATGCCCTCAGGCAATTTAGCTTAGCAACGTTTCACACAGCTCAACGCTCATTTCTCAAGTTCTATGCAAACAAAAAGCATGATGTGGGAACACCATTCCCCTCAATAGACCTCACGCCCTTATATGATACAGGTTTCCGGTCCATCTCGATTTGAATACCTTACCTGTATTGATATCTAAAGACTGATTGATCAAGAATCCTTCTAACAGTCTCGTTTGAATGTGGTCGTGTAATAAGCGCCATCGGCAACCCTCTTTTCGGTAGATGGGAATGATTGTATAAGTGGGATAGTAGTGCTTTGCTGATCCATACTAGTTACCGTATGACACTCCCAGTCAATAATCACTCCTTTTATTCCAGGATCAATATCTTGGACCTTCAGTTCAGAGTAAATAAAAATCTGAAACCAAACTTGGATGCCCATTCGTATGATCTTTCAAATGGGCCCCCCCCCCCCTTCTTTTTTGCAAATTTGGAAAATCTAATTCTGGGATACCTACCTTACCAACAGCGTTTGGATGTATACAGAGAACTATTCCAAAGTGTTTGCCAACACGACTGATTGCGTTTTTACAGTCAGTTGTTTATGGTTTTGATTATATACAAATGAAATTTCGTTGATAATGTCCTCTTTAAGGGACTTTATTTTCCATTGTATTATATTCTGTCTATGTTACATTTATATAGATGTACATTTGGATCTGATTGTTGCAAAATTATCAGGGTCTTACATTGGGAGTAGCATTGGTGGCACAGTCCGCCTTATTCAGCCCAAGACAAAGTGAGGAGTTAATTACCATAGTTCAGAGTGAAGCGTGATGGACGCGCGCAAGTTAGTTGTGATGACGTCATCACAAGGTTGCCAGCCACTACGTATGGAAGACAAGTTGCGCAGATCACGCGGAGATGGTATGCGCGGTTAATGGGGCCAATATAATAGGCTGCGATATGCCACAAGATGCACCTTTGAAAAAAGTCCGGGCATAGGGGAGGGACTGCCATTTCAGTTCAAAAGCGGTTTTGCCATGAGACTTAGCAGTTAACTACACCGGGAATCTCCATGGGTTGGCTAATTTTATTGCTGAGCTTAAACACAGAGGGACAGATAAGTATAATATGTATAGTTATACACTGGTCCCACTTACTATTCTCTAGGTACTATGATATTTGTTTAGATACCAATCACTTGGTCTGGTATCTATCCTGTTGCAGGACAATTGATATAAACAATTACTATTGCTGCTATTTCATGAATAGCTGCTCTATGTATATATATTTTTAGGTGTAATTACTCTTGTTTATTATGCAAATCTTCTACCCCAAATATGTATGATTACATGCTCAATAAAGGTTGTGTAAATAGTATACACGTAAGTTGAGTTGCTCTGCAGTCATGTTCTACTCTGCTTTGAGATGTGTTCTATATGGGTTGTCTGCATGTGGGAATACGAGAGGAAAAAGTGTTTAGCCCCCCACACTAAAATTTACACAATCCCACATAATGACACAAATCTCTCTTCCACGAACACACTGCCAGATCTCCCTTAATACCACTCAAACACACTGCCAAAATGGTGCTGCATGGAGGGTTTTAGAAACCAAAGGTGTTGGTACTGAATAAAAATAACAGTGATTCCCTTCTAGCCACTTGTCCAGTAATGGAAATCATGGCACTGTTTCCGAAGTTTCAAAGGCCGCTTTGTCTTGCCTTGAAACAAGGTCATGACAAAAAAGGGAAGAAAACATCTCAAAAACTTGCGATTAGACTCTCAAAGAGATTTAATAAAGATTAAAGATAAACCAATAAAAGGTATCATTCTCCTTTACCTTTACAGCTTTGATAGCAGCATTGGAAATTGCAGGTCATTTTTGCCTTAGAACTAGGTCGGTTGTAGTCATTCCGTGAATACAACTGCAAAGAAAAAGTTACCAAATTATTGACACTTATGCATTATCTTGTTGCTAAAATTATTTAACCAAAAAAATAAATCTGGAAAACATTTTAGGACATGCCAATTTCTTACTAAAACCATTATTTGTTAAATGCTTAAGTTCTAAAACAAATTTTGTACAAAAAAATAAATTTAATATGGCAAGTACAAAACTGTTTTGGGTTACAACAAATCTGTTTTTAGGCGGGCAGCCTGCTCCCTAAAATAAAATAATAATAAATTATAATATAATATATAAATATAATATTTATGTTAGTAACAAAGAACATGCTAGTACGCACTGTTAAACAATTATTACATATGAGAAAATGGAAAATGTATAATAATTCTATAACTCAGTTTTGTTCAACCTACTAGTTGACTAGAGCTGGCCGAACTTTTGAAAGTTCGGTCCGTTCAGAACTTTTTAAACTGAAGTTCGAAAATGGACCCATATAAATGGGAAAGTCAAAGAAGTAGTTAGAAAGTCGAATGAAATACAATAAAATATCAATGGTCAAACTTAAGGCATAATATGGCTTCCCTTGCGCCGTCGCACTCCTGTGGCCACTACATTGCGTTCTGCCCCCCCTGCTGTCGACCACTCCCATGGTTTCTTCTTTTCTCGAATATCAACGGACTTTGTTCGATATTCACTCTAATCTCTCCGCATTTACTTTCACCCCCGCACGTGTCTACCCTCTTTTCTGAGCCTCTCGTAGCAGTTTTTGTCTTGCCTCAGCCACACATTCGACCTTAATTCATCCCCACCCTCACACAGACACACACACAGACACACATACACACACACAAACACACACACAGACACACACACACATACATTCATACATACACACACACACACACACACACATACACGCACACACACAGACACACACACATACACAGACACACATACATACACACACACACACAGACACACACACAGACACACAGACACACGCACATACATACATACACACACACACAGACACACAGACACACACATACATTGGTGTACCAGGCCTTACAGTGGGACTGGTGGCCCCTGTGGAATATTAGGTCAACTGTAACAAGGTAAAGAGATTATTTGTCCATATATAACCCCCTGGTCGCTGATTCCTCTCCTGGTCATTAACCAGTTAATGTGCAAAACTGAATATCTCTACACAAACAAAGACACACAGACACACATACACACACACAAACACAGACACACACACAGACACACATACACACACACAAACACACACACAGACACACACACACATACATTCATACATACACACACACACACACACACACATACACGCACACACACAGACACACACACATACACAGACACACATACATACACACACAGACACACACACAGACACACGTACACAGACACATACACAGACACACACACAGCGCCGTCAGTAGATTGAAAGGCCATTAACACATCACAGCCTGGGTCTCTGACAAGGGATATTGATTTCTACCTCTCTCCTTCCTTAATTGACACCTTCCTCACGCCGGTGTCCCCGCTCTGTCTCTGATCTCAGTATTTCACACACACTGACATCTCTCTATATCCAGCCCAGACCTGGATAGAGTCAGTGCGGAATGGGATAAATCCATCAAACCCCAGAATTCCAGGAAACAGAAATGTCCCATTGGGTAGAAAGTTTGAAAGTGAACCTCAGTTCCATCGTGTGTGTCGCTGGCTAAACAGAAGTAGATAAGGGAATGACTTTACCTGGTTTTTTAATGACATCATCACGCTGATGATGTCATAAAAACAATATGACATATTTGCAAAGGAAGTGAATTAGCCCACAAGAACTTCTGTCTACAGTCCCTGGTTTAATATTTATGGTTATCGGACTCTATTAACCAATACAAATTCACATGACCACACCAACCTAAAACCAACCACAACCATTAACATACACGCTGATTATCTCCTGGCCAATCAGAGCTTCAAACCTTCCTAAAATCAGAATATTCTGTAACCAATCAGATTATTAAACCTTCATACAATCTAATTATCTCCTGGCCAATCAGATTATTGAACCTTCATACAATCTAATTATCTCCTGGCCAATCAGATTATTGAACCATCATTTACTCTGATATTTCCATTAGCCCAGGATTTCTGAAAGGTTGGGCCATCAAATGTTGGCAGTGGAAATACTTTACCAGTATAACTTACATTTTTGTTATGTTATTTATCATGATGACATTTCAATACAGTCAATGTAATGTTACGTTACTCTGCTTACGATAAGTAATGTGATGCGCATAAAAGATGGGGAATTACAATATAAACTCGGCAGAGTTAGAGCTTTACACCTCGCCACTGTCAAACTATACAATAGCCAATCAGAGCTTTACACCTCGCCACTGTCAAACTATCCAATAGCCTATCAGAGCTTTACACCTCGCCACTGTCAAACTATCCAATAGCCAATCAGAGCTTTACACCTCGCCACTGTCAAACTATCCAATAGGCAATCAGATCTTTACACCTCGCCACTGTCAAACTATCCAATAGCCAATCAGAGTATTGAACCTTTGTACACTAGACAACAATAACATCTCTCCTCCCAGGTATCGCAAACACACACAATAATTGTCCAGAAGTTGCAGACGCATGCAGAATCACACGTGTGTTCCGAGCTAATGACCGGTCATATGTTTTCTAACTGCCTTAGACCAGTAAAAAGCCAACAGATGATTGATTGCACAGGGAAACATTACCCTATTCAATATATAATCCCTTGTGACACCTAATCACCCACATGCCTCCGGGCTACATAAATCCCTAATGCAGTTCGCCCATCTGGAGAGCTGTCAGATTCATAAAGTTTATTTAAGGGAGAAAAATGTCATTGTTATATTTATACAAATCCAAGGTTTGCGCCCTCTGTTGGACAATGCTGAGAGTTGCAGTTCAAGAATAGATGGATTAATAATGATGACAATAGTAATGTGTGTTTTACTATTAAGGCTGAGTGGCCCCTCTGTGACTAGTAACACCTGTCTTACCTTTAACTTACCCCTCCTACCCACAATGCACCACTCTAAATAAAGCACACAGCATGCTGGGAAATGTCTCTGTCACTATGGCCGCCCTATGTCCTAACCTCCTATCTACGCACGGTATCCTGTACACTATGAACATAAAAAACTGCGTGCATTGTGGGGCTCGGTGGTGATTCCCATTCCGCTGCTAAATGATACACAGACTCTTTATAGGAAAAGGCCAAACGTCATTACTGAGCTGAAGTGGATTATAGTACCCCAGGGAACGATCGTCAGGGGCTTCGTCTGCCACTTGTCGCCGCTGAACACACAGAGCGTGTCGCAAGCTCACAAGTGTCTTGACACCGAGCAGATTGTGGTTTAATGAGAGCCACATTTTATTTATCCTTTTCTAGCGGCTTTAATTGTATTACAGGATAATGACTCTTCATTTCAAAACAGTATTTGAGCTCCAGTCGAGAGACAGCGTGGCGGCTTTGTGTGGCTACCAGCGGCGTAACTAGGAATCACTGGGCCCTCAGCAAAACTATGATGGGGCCCCTTCACCTTGCTTCATCTATTATTATTAATGAGGATTTATATAGCACTAACGTCTTCCGTAGTGCTTTACAATTACATTTATACATTCACATCAGGCCCTGCCGCGAAGAGCTTACAATCTAAGCACATTTATGTGACACATACAACCTATCAGTATGTCTTTATGATTGTGGGGGAAACCAGAGTGCCCGGAGGAAACCCACGCAAGTACGGGGAGATCATACAAACTCCATGTAGATGTGTCCAAGGGTGGAATCAAACTCAGGACAAGAGATGGCCGAACATCATAAAGTTCAGTCCGTTGTGAACTTTCGAACTTCAGAAAAGTTGGAAAGTTCGAATTCGGACCCATTAACTTTAATGGGGGAGTGATAGTTCGAAAACTCCGGGTGATTTACAGCTAAACTAACAATGGTAACTGTCACCAAAACTGTAACTGTCACCAAAACTGTAACTGTCACCAAAACTTGTTAAAACACTTCTTAAACACGAGCGGGCAATTGTCAGGTTTTGCACAAGCTACATTCGAGGGTTACGGGCAATTTGAGGTTTACCGAATGATACTTTCAAGGGTTACCAAAAACAATCCATACATTCGAGGGTTTGTGGCTGAGAAGGGGGCACAGTTATTGCGCTGAGGAAGGGGAGCACAGGTATTGCGCTGGGAAGGGGACAGTATGCGCTGCTTACTTGTTGTTTGTTACTTGAGAAGATCTTGAGTTTCAGTTCTAAGGTTGAATGTCTGTTTCTTTCTGTAAGAGTTTCTCTTTATCCTTTCACTGAGTTAAGTTGTTCCGTCTGCAGACAATGGCCGTAGCCCTGCATTTGCAGACGTTGAGATTGTAGGGTAGAAAGCGGTTAGACGGCTGTTATAAAGGTCGATCTGAACTTTCTTTAAGGAATCAAAAAAAAAAAAAAATTCTGTTTCCGTGACATTTTTACATAAACTTGTAAGCAGAGAAAGAACCTTTAACCTAGCCGAGATCTAATGATTATTATGTGATTTATACAATTACAGTCACTGACAATGGCTTCCATCCAATAACGACAGATTTAAATTATGCATCAATTGACTTTCTGTATAATTATTGACTAAACATGAACCTGGTTGAAATCAATATAATCACTTCCAACTTTATTCCAATCCTATATTTAACACAGGGAGATACAATGTATCTGTTTGGAGAATATCTCTCTCCCTCTCTCACCCTGTGGGAATGAAACTGAGCGTGTGTGAGATCACTGACCTAGGGGAGGGGCGGTAACTACGGGGATTTCTGTACTGTAAGATTTTACTATGTATCTTTGGTTAGGGATTACATAGAAAGACAAGTGATATATTTTTTTAATCAGCATTTTCTGTCCTGTAAGTCTCAACTTAACATGTCCCTTACTGCTCATGGTTCTATCCCTCGGTGCACTTGGTGTGAGTTCTTGGCATGTAAGGTGGGCATGAGAAACCACACTGGTGTGGCCTAGTAGCCCTAAATGTATGCGTTACAGTTAACCCAATAGGGCCACTGTGCGAATATCAGTTTATTATAGTAAATTCCCCTGAACTTTCCCTTGTTTTTCTAGCAGTGAAATGAAAAAGCGAAGCGGATACAGAGTTCAGACAGGTACAGGAGATGTAACATTTCAATGTGACAGTTTATTGTTTATTTCACATCACAATCCCACAAACTGATTGGATGAGCTGTGGAAACCCAGATAAGTAAAGGTAAAGTTATGACAATCTGCAGGAAGCACCAGGGAGAAAAAAAACAATATCAATCAAGCCTGTAATCTGGATCTTTCTCCCCATCTCCCTTATCGACTACATTGTCCATGGGAGCCAAAGCCTTTAAAGACACAAATCGTCTCCTTTATATTTAGCAGCCTTATGTACCTTTATTTCTATTACCGGCCCGACTGATGTTTATTTAGCTGCTGATTCATAATTAACGGGATATGGCTACAATGTAAAAGAGATTTTAGGATGATAAATACTTTCGAGAACTATGGGCCATATTTCTAAAGGCGCGGTATCGTTTTTTTGGTGCTATATTGGCTTTAATAAGCGTTATTGTTATCGCAAATCTACTATAGCAATCTGGCGCGTAGCTACCAGGGGTGCGGGGGACGCGACCGCACCAGGGCCCTTGGCCAAGAAAGGGCCCCATTTTGTGCTAAGGTTCCAAAACTACCAGTCTGTGGTCCAACTATTATACCAGTGGTTTGTGTACAAAGCATTTTTACCATTGTCTGTGTGCCAAGCATTTAACCAGTCTGTGTGCCAACTATTATACCAGTGGTCTGTGTACAAAGCATTTTTACCATTGTCTGTGTGCCAAGCATTTAACCAGTCTGTGTGCCAACTATTATACAGTGGTCTGGGTACAAAGCATTTTTACCATTGTCTGTGTGCCAAGCAATTTTAACAGTCTGTGTGCATTATACCAGTGGTCTGTGTACAAAGCATTTTTACCATTGTCTGTGAGCCAGGCATTTAACCAGTGTCTGGCAGTGCCAGTTTCCCAACCAGTTCATCAGTGTCTGCATACCAAGCATTTAACCAGTCTTAATGCCAATTATTTTACCAGTGGTTATACACAAAGCATTTTACCACTCTCTGTACCAAGCAATTTACTAGCGAGCGCCAGTTGGGCAGTTATTTTAGAAGGTTGAGGATAAGTTTCGAAATAAACGTTTGAATCTGATTGGATAGTTTCTGCTAGGTGTATGGGTAAAGTCTGTTTGGCCCTGTTTAAATGAATTGCCTTTAAAAATGTTAATGATGAATTTGGATTGTTCTTCGTGGAAATGATTATTTTTCGCTTGCCATGCAAGCGGTAGCAATCTAACTCTACGATCCGATCCAGAACGTCGTATAGCTTTACGGATTGCGCTAAATCTACGGTAGCAATCTGAAATCTAGTAGCGATCCTGAAGCTCGGTAGCAGCCAATCTTAAATCTCCTATAGCGATCCTAAATCTAGTGCAATCGCTTAAATCACGATAGCGATCCAGAATCTACGGTAGACAGCTTAAATCTACGATAGCGATCCGTAACTCTACGGTGCATCTAATTCGGTACAATCTAACAGATAGTGATCTAAATCGCTACGGTAGCAATCTTAAAACGTACGATAGCCATCTAAATAGCGGTCATTCTTAAATCACGATAGAGATTCCTAATCTATAGGTAGCAAAGCTTAATCTACGATAGCGATCCTAGAATTCAGGTAGCAATCGTAATCTACGATAGCGATCCTAAATCTATCGGTACAATCTTAATCTCGATAGCGATCCTACAATAACGGTAGCAAATATTAAATCTACGATACGATCCCAATCTCACGGTATCAATCTTAACTATCATCCTAAATCGGTAGCAAATCTAAATCTACTGATAGCGATCCTAAATTTCGGTAGCATCCTGACTACGACTAAGGTAGAATCTAGCACTAGAATCTTAACAATAAGGATCAAACTCAGCAATCCTACGCGTGGCAATCTTAAATACATAGCGATAGAATTAAGCGCGGTTAGCCAATCTTAAATCTACATAGCCGATCCTAAACATTACGTAGCCAATCTTAAACTCAGCGATAGCGATCCAGAATCGCGTAGCAATCTAATCTACGATAGCGATCCAGTAATATAGGTAGCAACTTCAATCTACTATAGTGATCCAAATCTAGCGGTAGCAAGCTTAAATTACGATCACGATCAATCTACGTAGCAATCTTCTCTACAAATCCATCAGCGGTTAGCAATCTTAAATCTACGTACGATTTCCAGAATCGCGGTACCATCGTAAATTCGAGCTATCATCAAATCTAGGTAGGCAATCTTAATCTATGAGCGATCCAGATCTACTGTAGCAATCTAATCTACGATAATAGATCTACTGACATCTAAATCGACGTAGGATCAATCTACGGTACAATCTAATCGATAGCAATCCAATCTACGGTAGCACATCTTAAATCTCTACGCTACGATCCAGAATCTAGCGTTAGCAATCTTAAATACTACGATAGCGATCCATAATCTACGGTAGCAATCTTACATCTACGATAGCGATATACGGCACTCTGAATCTACGACTTACAAATCTACGTAGCATCTAAACTACGATAGCGATCCAAATTCAGCGGTAGCAATCTTAAATCTACGATCGCGATCCAGAATTAACTGGTAGCAATCTTAAATCTACGTATAAGTCGTCCAGCATCTACGGTAGCCAATCTGTAAATCTACGTGATAGCGATCCAGAATCTACGGTAACAATTCTCTAATCTACGGAGATAGCGATCGATCCAGCGATCTACGAGACAATCTTAATCTACATAGCGATCCAGAATCTACTGGTAGCAATCTTAACTCTACGGATAGCGATCCAGAATCTACGGTAGCAATCTTAAATCTACGATAGCGATCCAGAATCACGGAGCAATCTTAATCTCTACGTAGCATCCATAATCACGGTAGCAATCTAATCTACGATAGCGATCAAATCTACGGTAGCAATCTTAACTCTACGATAGCGATCTCAGAGCATCTACTGGTCCATCAATCTTAAATCTACGATAGCGATCCTAAATCTACGGTAGCAATCTTAACTCTACGATAGCGATCCAGAATCAGCGGTAGCAATCTTAAATCTACGATAGCGATCCAGAATCTACGGTAGCAATCTTAAATCTACGGTAGCAATCTTAAATCTACGATAGCGATCCTAAATCTACGGTAGCAATCTTAAATCTACGATAGCGACTCTAAATCTATGGTAGCAATCTTAAATCTATGATAGCGATCCTAAATCTATGGTAGCAATCTTAAATCTACGATAGCGATCCAGAATCTACGGTAGCAATCTTAAATCTACGATAGCGATCCAGAATCTACGTGGTACAATCTTAAATCTACGAGTAGCGATCCAGAAATCTACTGGTAGCAATCTTTAAAGTCTACGATAGCGATCGATGGAATCCAATAGCGTAGCAATCTTAAATCTACGATTAGCGATTCACAATCTCGAGTACAATCTAAATCTAAGTAGCGATCCTAGAAATCTAGGGTAAGCAATCTGTAATTAACGATTTAGCGATCTAAAATCTTGCGTAGCAAGCATCTTAAATCTTATAGCTGATCCTAAATCGTCGTAGCCTCTTAAATCTACGATAGAGACAGATCTCGTACCTATCTACTGTAGCACTCTTAAATCTACGATAGCGCAGCCTAATCTACGGGTAATCAATCTTAAATCTCATGCGATCTAAATCTGCGGTAGCTCTTAAATCTACGATAGCGATCCAAATCTGACCGGTAGCAATCTTAAATCTACGATAGGATCCAGACTCATGCATCTTAATCTAGTTAGCCAGAATCAGCTGACAATCTCATAAATCAGAAATGCGATCACGTGTGCCTATTGATTAACGATGTAGCCGAATACAATACTACCGTTGGGCTATTCTAGGAACGACGTCTTGAGATTAACACCCATTCATAAGAGAATGTTGTCTGTGGCCGTACTTAAACGATAACTGCGGAATTGCAAACTTGCTATAAGAGGGGTTTTTTAGATACCGGCCCTCATTTCCTAAAACAATATTAAACTGGCTAGTAGTATGTCTAGAATGATGGGAACAAATGGGTATAGGTTTAGATAACAGGGGTGTTGCAATTAGAAGTGCGATCGGCCCATAACGATCTGACAATATGGCAGTGTTTGTTATGGCCGGTTGGAGTGTGTGTTTGGCCCCTTTCGATAGCATCGCTTTGCCTGCCGGCATTCTACCTCCCAACATCATCAGCCCCTGTATTAATATAAAGTAATTTATAACCAGTTGATTTTCCCTCTCCTGAGACGGAGAAAGAGATAGCCTCCATCAACATAGAATTGCTGTGTAGTTTTTAGCCTTACTTTCCCAGGACAGTCCTAGCAGGACTGACAGCATTTTCAACGCCATTATGTCCCATCGCCGCTAGAGGGAGAATCGTGCTACCCCTTAGCGCAACGCCATTAACCTTTTGTACTTAACCGTCATTGATGACAGCGTGTTTCATCTGCAAAACTGGGACATTCGAACTAACGCAATGGGCTGGGGCGCAGTTTCTTTCACCTGTTACACTTTTTGGACTACAATGTATGCGAGTTATATATACATTTCCGTCACATGTCTAACTGTTTTGAATCGGCCGCTAACACCTCTGGTGTTTGCGAATGCAATTACTAAACATTACGTCCAGTCTTCGTCTTGCTTGCCACTCCGACCACTATCTTTATAGTCGTTTTTTACAACAACTATTAACTATGCACTTGACACATATGCTATTTCGTTTTTTTTACACCGCATACGGCACAATTCTGTGCTTTCCTTGGTTCCCCTTCGGATTGAAACTGTGATTAGAATCTCCGTGGCAAAGAAAAATTGAAACGCAAGAACAAAAAAAAACCATTAGATTCCTAAAAATAACCCAAACTTTCTATAAATTAACGCCGACTCCACATCCTCTATACTTTTTTTGTAAGGCCGACTGCCAGCGAGGGGAAATTTTCAGGCAGTTTCCGGACGACCCTGTGGCCAATGGCTAACGGTAGAGGGCCCTAGGGAGCGCACAGAACGGTTTAGCAGGATTGGCCCTTTATCACTATGTGTGGACCTACCATTACGTTGGTTGTTTGAGTTGTAACTAATACCTGTAGGTAAGTAAATAGTATTAAATAAATAAAATGAATCTTCTGATAACAATACAATGAAAATTAAACTAGTAATTTTGATTACCGAAAAAGTCCACGCTTTTTTTCCCCCTAGATTACCCATCATACTAGAAACAGCAATTACTGTAAAACAATTATTTGACTTGCTATTTAAATCCTCAAGCTCAGTGGTCCACACATGCTCAGGTGGATGCACCCGGAGGAGGGGGAGTTCTTTATCAGATATATTGTATCATGTACTGCCTAAAGGGACTGGGAAGTTTACGGATGGTGACTTGAAAAAAAAAAAAAAAACAGGCTATTGAAAATGACTAGTTGAAATTAAATATTGGCAGTAGATTACAGTCTGTCCATGATGGTCAGTGCAGTTTCATATGTTTAAGGAATAATAACTGGAACCCAGTATTTAGTATTAAAGGGACAGATATACCCATATGTAGTATTAAGGTCGGGCATACCTAGTATTGTAGTCTACAGGGACCGATATACCCAGTTGATTAGTATTAAAGGGACAGATATACCCAGTATGTAGTCATTAAAGGGATGGGATACCTAGTAATGTAGTATTAAATGGGACAGATATACCCAGTATGTAGTGGATAAAAAGGGACAGATATACCCAGTATGTAGTATTAAAAAGGGACAGATATACCCAGTATGTAGTAGTAAAGGACATATATACAGTATGTATATTTAAAGTACGATATACCCCAGTATGTAGTATTTAAAGGGACCGATATACCCAGTAAATGTAGTATTAAGGGCCAGATATACCCCAGTTGTCATTAAAGGGACAGAATAGCCATATTAGTATTAGGGACAGATATACCAGTATGTAGTATTAAAGGGACAGAATATACCCATAATGTAGTATTCAAGGACAGATATACCCATATAATAGTATTAAAGGACGATACCCCAGCATGTGTAGTATTAAGGGACCTATATACCCTAATGTGTTAAAGGGACAGCTATACCCAGTATGTAGTATTAAAGGGACATATATATCCCCAGTATTTAGTATTAAAGGGACAGATACTAACCCATATGGAGTAATTACTGACAGATATACCCAGTAATGTAGTGTTAAGGGACCGGACATAAACCCGCATATAATTTTTAAAAAGGGGCAGGTCATACCCGCATAATTGTGTTAAAAGGACAGTAATAAGCCAGTATATCTGTTAAGGGGCCAGCATACCCAGTATATAGTGCTAAAGGGATGAGCATACCCAATATATATTGTTAAAGGGCATGTCCACCACTGTAAATAACTTTTGGCACATAGTAGGGTTCCTTCCCCCAGCCCCAACACAAGTAGGTTGTGTTAAGGGGATGTGCATACTCTGTATGGTAGTGTTAAAGGAACAGGAATCCCCAGTAATGTATTGTTATAGGGATCGGCATACCTAGTATACAGTGTTAAAGGGATGGGCATACCCTATATGTAATGTTAAAGGGACAGCATACCCAGTATATATTTTTGAAGAAAAGGGATGGGCATACCCTATATGTAATGTTAAAGGGACAGGCATACCCAGTATATAGTGTTAAAGGGGTGGGCATACCCTGTATGTAATGTTAAAGGGACAGGCATACCCAGTATATAGTGTTAAAGGGGTGGGCATACCCTGTATGTAATGTTAAAGGGACAGCATACCCAGTATATAGTGTTAAAGGGGTGGGCATACCCTGTATGTAATGTTAAAGGGACAGGCATATAAAAGAATACTAATATACTTTAAAATAATAAAAATAATAAATAATAAGAATAACAAATAAATAATAAATAATAAATACCCCTAGTATTAGTTAAAGGGGGTGGGCATACCCGGTTGTTAGTGTTAGGAAACAGCATACCCAGTATATCGTTTTAAGGTGCGGGGCATACCCTATAGTAATTTTAAAGGAGACAAGGCATACCCGTTAATGTGTTAAAGGGGTTGGCATACCCTGTATGTAGTTTAAGGGACAGGCATAACCCAGTATATAGTGTTAAAGGGCGGGCATACCCTGTATGTAGTGTTAAAGGGACAGGCATACCCAGTATATAGTGTTAAAGGGGCGGGCATACCCCATATGTAATGTTACAGGGACAGGCAGACCCAGTAGATAGTGTTAAAGGGGTGGGCATACCCTATATGTAATTTAAATGGGACGGCATCCCAAAAGGGTATATAGTGTTAAGGGGTGGGCAATACCCTGTAGTAGTTAAAGGGACAGGCATACCCAGTATATAGTGTTAAAGGGGTGGGCATACCCTGTATGTAATGTTAAAGGGACAGGCATACCCATTATATAGTGTTAAAGGGGTGGGCATACCCTGTATGTAATGTTAAAGGGACAGGCATCCCCAGTATATAGTGTTAAAGGGGTGGGCATACCCTATATGTAATGTTAAAGGGACAGGCATACCCAGTATATAGTGTTAAAGGGGCGGGCATACCCAGTATATAGTGTTAAAGGGGCGGGCATACCCTATATGTAATGTTAAAGGGACAGGCATATACCCGTATAGTTTAAAGAGTTGGGCATACCCTGTATGTATGTTAAGGGACGGCATACCCATTATATAGTGGGTTAAAGGGGTCGGCATACCCTGTAATGTATTTTTTAAAGGGACAGGCATACCCATATTGTGGGTAAGGGGCGGGCTACCCTATAATGGGTCATGTTCAGGGACCAGGCCATAACCCCTTATATATTTGTTACGGTTGGGCATAACCCTGTAAGGTAGTGTTAAAGGAACAGGCAAACCCAGTATATAGTGTTAAAGGGGCGGGCTGTGAGGAATATAAGTGAATGTGGATATCTAACTGTTTAGCTTTGCTCAGCGTGTACAAGGCCTGATTAATGTTGACAGCTGTCACATGGCTGGTAGGAGAGGAATGAGTTGTGGGCGGAAGCCCCTGAGGCCCATTTCACATGACGGATGGAGCAGCATTCTTTCATGTAAAAGGGAATGGGCTCTCTGTATAAATGCCATTCTTCCTACTAAAATCTCAATTGACTAATAAATCACTCTGTCCCATTTGTGACACTTTTGCTCGGCTCGTGCTTTATAATGAAAGAGAGAGAGAACTTTCTCTGTGAAATTCCAGCTTCTACCTGACTGGGAATCTAACAGTGGGAACCAGGATCATGTATAATAACCAATGGCCCGTTCTGTCTCATCATCAACCATCACAGCTATGAAATCTATGGGAATCTATCTTAAACCAATCCGGAGTACTGATAATCAATCACACCCTTAGTAACTACGGCCACTGGTACTCACACACTGAGTACTGATAATCAATCACACACTGAGTACTGCACACTGGTCCATCAGAACCATCACTCTAGAATTCTATGTGAATATTCTACCAATCCACGCACTGATACTGCGATAATCAATCACCTCTGAGTACTGCACACTGGATCCAACGTATTGAGTACTGCACACTGGGTCCAATCAGGTGTATGATACTGCACACTAGGATCCAATTACGTAAATGGAGTATTGCACCTGGGATCCCTCAGTTATTGAGTACTGCCCACTGTATCCCAATCAGTATGAGTACTGGCCCACGAGGATCCAATTACTAAGTAGTATTGCACACTGGGATCCAATCCGTATTGAGTACTGCCCACTTGGATCCATCAGTCTTAGTACTGCACACTGGGATCCAATCAGGTATTGAGTACTGCCACTGGGATCCATCAGTATTGAGTACCGGCACACTAGGATGCCAATTACTGTAATGAAGTATTGCACACTGGGATCCAATCAGTCAGGTATTTGAGTACTGCCACGTAGATCCAATCAGGTATTGAGTACTGCACACTGGGATCCATCAGGTATTGAGTACTGCACCACTGGGATCCAATCAGGTATTGAGTACTGCACACTGGGATCCAATTACGTAATGAGTATTGCACACTGGGATTCAATCAGGTATTGAGTACTGCCCACTGGGATCCAATCAGGTATTGAGTACTGCCCACTGGGATCCAATCAGGTATTGAGTACTGCACACTGGGATCCAATCAGGTATTGAGTACTGCACACTGGGAGCCAATCAGGTAGTGAGTACTGCCCACTGGATCCAATCCGGGATTGAGTACTGCCCACTGGGATCCAATCAGGTATTGAGTACTGCACACTGGATCCAATCAGGTATTGAGTACTGCACACTGGGATCCAATCAGGTATTGAGTACTGCACACTGGGATCCATCAGTATTGAGTACTGGAGCACTACTGGAATCCCAATCGAGGTATTGAGTACTGCCACAATGGATTCCAAACAATCAGGTATTGAGTACTGCACACTGGGATCCAATCAGTATTTGATTACTGCACAGCTGGGATCCACCATGTATTGAGTACTTGCACACTTGGATCCAATTACGAATGATTACTGCACCTGGTCCATCATGTATTTAGTACTGCACCTGGTATCCATCATGTATTGCAGTACTGGCCAACACTGGGATCCAATCAGGTATTGATACTGCCCACTGGGATCCAACCAGTATTGAGTACTGCACACTGGGATCCAATTACGTAATGAGTACTGCACACTGGGATCCAATCATGTATTGAGTACTGCACACTGGGATCCAATCAGGTATTGAGTACTGCACACTGGGATCCAATCAGGTATTGAGTACTGCACACTGGGATCCAATCAGGTTTGATGACTGCACACTGGGATCCAATCAGGTATGAGTACTGCACACTGGGATCCAATCAGGTATTGAGTACTGCACACTGGGATCCAATCAGGTATTGAGTATTGCACACTGGGATCCAATCATGTATTGAGTACTGCACACTGGGATTCCACTCAAGGTATTCAGTACTTGCACACTGGGATCCAATCAGGTTGAGTACTGCCCTGGGATCCAATCGGTATTAGTTACTGGCCACTGGGATCCAATCAGGTATTGAGTACTGCACACTGGATCCAATCAGGTATTGAGTACTGCACACTGGGATCCAATTACGTAATGAGTACTGCACACTGGGATCCAATCATGTATTGAGTACTGCACACTGGGATCCAATCAGGTATTGAGTACTGCACACTGGGATCCAAATCAGGTTATTAAGTCTGCAACTGGGATCCATCAGTATTGAGTACTGGCCCACTGGGATCCCATCAGGTATTGAGTAACTGCAACCTGGGATCAATCCGGTATTGAATACGCACACTGGGTCCAATCAGTTTGAGTACTGCACACTGGGATCCAATCATGTATTGAAGGTATTTGCACACTGGGAATCCAATCATGTATTGAGTACTGGGGCACACTGGGACCAATCATGTTATGAGTACTGCACACTGGGGATCCAATCAGGTGGTATGAGTACTGCCCACTGGGATCCAATCAGTTATTGAGTCTGCCCACTGGGAATTCCAACAGTATTGATACTGCACACTGGGATCCACTTACGTAATGAAGTCTGCACACTGGGATCCATCATGTAATTGAGTACTGTCCCCTGGGAATCCAATCGGTATTGAGTACTGGCACACTGGGATCCAATCGTATTGAGTACGCACACTTGGGATCCACCAATCAGTATTGAGTAACTGCACACTGGGATCCAATCAGGTATTGAGTACGGCACATGGGATCCATCAGGTATTGAGTACTGCACACTTGGAGCCATCAGGTATTGAGTATTGGCATCACATGATCCAATCATGTATTGAGTACTGCACACTGGGATCCAATCCGGTATTCAAGTACTACTGCACACTGGTAGCTCCATCAGTTATTTGAGTACTGCACCACTTGGGATCCATCAAGGTTTGAGTACTGCACACTGGATCCAACAGGTATTGAGTACTGCACACTGGGATCCCATCAGGTATTGAGGACGTGCACACTGTATCCAATCAGGTTTGAGTAACTGCACACTGGATCATCAGGTATTGAGTCTGCACCCTGGGATCCAATACTAATGAAGTACTGCCACTGGGATCCAATCATGTATTGAGTACTGCCGCACTGGGACCAATCATGTTTATACTGCAAAACTCACATGTGATCCAATCAGGTATTGAGTACTGCACACTGGGATCCTCAGGTATTGAGTACTGCACACTGGGATCCAATTACGTAATGAGTACTGCACACTGGGATCCAATCATGTATTGAGTACTGCACACTGGGATCCAATCAGGTATTGAGTACTGCCCACTGGGAATCCAATCCAGTAAAAAAAAAAAAAAAAAAAAAAAAAGTGAGTACTGGCACACTGGGATCAATCCGGTATGAGTACTGGCACACTGGGATCCAATCATGTATTGAGTCTCTGCACACTGGATCCAATCAGGTATTGAGTATTGCAAACACTGGTATCCATCATGTAATGAGTACTGCATCACTGATCCAAATCAGGTATTGCGTACTGCACACTGTGGATCCAATCAGTATTGAGTACTGCACACTGGGATCCAATCAGGTATTGAGTACTGCACACTGGGATCCAATTACGTAATGAGTATTGCACACTGGGATCCAATCAGGTATCCCAGTGTTGCAAATACTCATTAACGTGAGATTGGATCCCAGTGTGTCAGTACTCAATCCCTGAAGTGGCTCCCGTGTGCATATCATTTACCTATTGGATCCCAGTGTGCAGTACTCAGTGTGTGATTGATTATCAGTACTCAGTGCGTGAGTACCAGTGTGCAGTACTCAGTGTGTGATTGAATTATCAGTACTCAGTGTGTGAGTACTCACTGAGTACTCAGTGATTGGTAGATATATTCCATTAGATTCCTGCTGTGATTGTTCTGATGATACATGAACTGGGCCATTGGTTTATTATACATGATCCTGGTTCCCACTGTAATTCCCAGTCAGGTAGAAGCTGAATTTCACGAGAAAGTCTAATAGCGTGGTCTATTAATGTGGTCCAGTTACACGGTCTAATAGCATGGTCTATTAATGTGGTCCAGTTACACGGTCTAATAGCGTGGTCTATTAATGTGGTCCAGTAACATGGTCATACTAATGTGGTCTAGTAATAAGGTCCATTGGTGGGTCCAGTAACATGATCTAATAGCGTGGTCTATTGATGTGGTCCAGTTACACGGTCTAATAGCGTGGTCTATTAATGTGGTCCAGTAACATGGTCTACTAATGTGGTCTAGTAATAAGGTCCATTGGTGTGGTCCAGTAACATGATCTAATAGTGTGGTCTATTAATGTGGTCCAGTTACACGGTCTAATAGCGTGGTCTATTAATTTGCCAGTACATGGTCAATTGGGGTCTAGAATAAGGTCCATTGGTGGGCCATACTGATCTAATAGTGTGGTCTATTAATGTGGTCCAGTAACATGGTCTATTAATATGGTCCAGTAATGTGGTCCAGTAACATGGTCTATTAATGTGGTCCAGTAACGTGGTTTATTAAAGTGGTCCAGTAATGTGGTCTAATAACATGGTCTATTAATGTAGTCCAGTAGCATGGTCCAATATGTGGTCAAGTAATGTGGTCTAATATTGTGGTCTATTAATGTAGTCCAGTTATGTGGTCTAATACTGTGGCCTGTTTATGTGGTCCAATAATGTGGTGCAATAACGTGTTTTAGTAACGTGGTCCTATTAATGTTTCCAGTAACATGGTTCAATAGCACGGTCATAATGTACTGTCTAAGGAAAACACTATGGCAGCTCCCAC
Organism: Hymenochirus boettgeri; assembly: GCA_019447015.1. Lineage (NCBI taxonomy): Eukaryota > Metazoa > Chordata > Amphibia > Anura > Pipidae > Hymenochirus > Hymenochirus boettgeri. The sequence goes on along the minus strand of JAACNH010000156.1, from coordinate 158,653 downwards.
CCATATGTATAAATATAAATATACAGAGAAGGCATGTCGTACATCAATCGCTATACCCTCATACGTATGTCTAAGTGAAACTTATGTCAGCTCCCACCCATATGTATAAAGAATAATATCAGAGAAGGAATGTCTGTACCCACATAGAGCTCTACCCTCATACGTATATGTCTAAGGGAAACAATATGCAGCTCCCACCCATATGTATAAATATAAAGATCAGAGAGGAATGTTCTGTACAGACAAAAGCTAATACCCTCATACTGTAACTGTCTAAGGGAAACATTAGGTCGCGCCCACCCCTTGTATAAAGAAATCTACAGAGAAGGAATGTTCTGTAACACACATCACTATACCCTCAGACTGGACGGTCTAAGGGAAACCATATGGCAAGCCCAAACCCTATGTATAAATATCCAGAGAAGGAATGTTCTGTTACATACAATAAGCTATAACCCTCATACTTTAACTGTCTAAGGGAAACAATTGGCAGCTCCCACCCATATGTCATAAATAATACAGAAAAAGAATGTTCTGTCCATACAATAAGCTATACCCTCATACTGTACTGTCTAATGGAACATATGGCACTCCCACCCTATGTATACATATCCAGAGAGGAAATGTTCTTACATACCAAAGATATACCCTCATAATGTACTGTCAAGGGACCACTATGGCAGCTCCCACCCATATGTATAAATATACAGAGAAGGAATGTTCTGTACACCCAATCAGCTATAGCCCTCATCTGTACTGTCTAAGGGAAACAATATGTCAGCTCACCCCTATGTATAAATATACAGAGAATGATGGTCTGTACATACATAAGCTATACCCCCCTTTCCAAAAAATACTTCCTGTCTAAGGAAAACAATATTGCAGCTCCACCCATATTTATAAAAATATACAGAAAGGGAATGTTTCTGTACACACATATCAGCTATCACCTCATACTGGTACTGTCTAAGGTAAACACTATGGCAACCCCACCCTATGTAAAATTATAATAACAGAGAAGGACTGTTCTGTACACACATAAGCTATAACCCTCATACTGTCCTGTCTAAGGAACAATATGGCCGCTCCCCCCCATATTATCATAGAAATATCAGAGAAGAATGTTCTGTACATACATAAGCTTAACCCTCATACTGGACTGTCTAAGGGAAACCATATGGCAGCTCCCCCCATATGTTAATATAAATTACAGAGAAGGAATGTTCTTTACATACCATAAGGTTACCCCATACTGTAAACTGTCTAAGGGAAACAATATGGCAGCTCCACCCATATGTGATACATATAAATAGACAGATGACGGACGTTCTGTACCTACAATAAGGTATACCTCATACTGTACTGTCTAAGGGAAACAATATGGCAGCTCCCCCCCATATGTATAAATAATATACAGAGAAGGAAGTTCTGTACTACATAAGCTATACTACCCTCATACTGTACTGTCTAGGAAACCAATATGGCAGCTCCCACCCATATGTATTAATATAAATATACAGAGAAGGAATGTTTCTGTACATACAATAAGCTAATACCCCATACTGGTCTGTCCTAAGGGAAACAGTATGGCAGCCCCACCCATATGTATAAATATACGAGATGCCCTGTTATCATATCACTATTACCTTCCCGTGATCCTGTTCGATTACTGGTGTGTGGTTATTTATAAACACCTTTAACTTAATAACTGTAAAATTCCTCTCTGAAAAACTTTTCCGTGAAGTGCACATTTTTTCGGTGTTATTTATCATATTCCTGTCCCTGGGCTCATTTTGTCGGTCTCTATAAAGACTCATTGTTTGTAATTGTCTGATTTTGCCGAGATCCTCACTTTCCTGTATCTTGCACCTGGGCTGTGCCGGTGGTTTTCGTGCGAGAAACTCGTTCTTTCTACAGAAAGTAAAATAATAAAACCCAATCGCGGCGAGAAGTGAATCCTTTGTTAAAGAGCTGTTTACTCGCGTCGCTGTGTTATTTGGTTTAGAGAATTTACGTTCCTCCCTCTGCACAACACTCAGGCAGAGGTCCTAAACTTCGAACGCACAAGGAAGCTATTTGGCCATGTGTACCCAAACACAATGTACGCAATCTACAATCGAGAGTCCAATTAATCTTTTTAATTCCGATCCTGTTCTTATTCCTTCCTGTTTTCGCCTTCTTGTCGTCTTATAAAATAATTCATGTTGGTCGACGGCCTCCCGGAACGACGTCCCGGTCCTCCATATTCAATACTCATCAGATGCTCGAAGTCGGAGGAGGGGGAATGGGGGGGGGGGGCGGATTGGTTGCAGTCCGCTTTAAGATATTTAAAAGTTGGAAAAAAAATCTCGTGTTTTTCCGCACCGCCTATGTTATTGGAGCGTAAGTATTTGTCTAAATTCTATTTATTACTTAAAACAAGTAATTGGCTTTGTGCTTTCCAAAGAAAAAATACACCTTTTACAATACGCTGGAATCCATTTGCATTCAGGCAATGGCAATCTTTCTTAATTTGCACGCCTCTTTTCGCTCTGCTTTCCTCGTCCAGTTAAAGGGAAAAGGTTACTTATTAGTGGAACTGCGGGGGATGGCTGTTAATCTGTGACTCTACCCCCGAACTCTAATAGGAAAAAGAGGTTATTTAGTTTAAAGTGACCTGCTGATAAGCACATTAGGGGGCCGTTTCCTATACCTTTTGGGCAACCGAGCCCATGTTCACAAGCCGCCTCTTGTGAGGGTGGGTAATGGCGTGTTGTAGGTAAGTTTGAATGTGGGCTGACTAAAACTAGCTGCATGAAGAGGGCTGACTTAACCGGCTGGTGAGTGGGGCTAAAATCACAGTTTCTGGTAAACTGGAGTGGCTGACCTTTCCAGTGACTACTGAACCCTCCATCATAGCACCGCTGTTATGTCAGCCCTCCTGTCCACATCCACGGCAAGCCAGCTCTTCATTTACTGGCCACTGAACGGCCACCTCGACATTTTTCCATACACTGCTAGGTCATCCTCCACTGCTGAGGTCTGAACTGGAGGGCTGACATAGGTACCCACATGGAGTTGGTCAGTATGACTGGATAAAGTGCCCCCACGACTATAAATTTTGCCCACACTGGATTGGCAAATAAAAAGTGCCACAAATAGAAAAATGCACCCACACAGAAATATTAAATATAAAAGTGCCCAACCTGGAAAGTGCCCAAACAACTCGTAAAGTGCCATAAACAGACTGAAAAAAAAACATTGCCTACACAGACAGACTGGTTAAGTACCCACACAGATTGGTAAATTAAAATGTGCGAAGCCTGGTAGAGGTGCCCACCCTAAGACTGGTAAAGTAACCACAACAGACTGGTAAATAAAAGTGCACCATATATAATTGTTAAAATATAATTGCCCCACGACTGTATGGTAATTACTTTTTTTTTAATAGAAACCCCTGGTTTGGTCCTATTGTAACCCAAACCCACAGTACAACAGCACAAGTGCCATGTGGCGTCAGGAACCCATCTCCCCTCTCAGTCTCTATAGAAGCCGACAGATCAGAGGGGAGCCTCATACGCCCCTTTGCTAGAAGGCTTTGGAAGTCTAGCAATCCTGCCCTTCCCCATCACCCCCCAGCTGCCACTAGGGATCTATAAAGGAGAACTCACATTTGGGAATCGAGTTCCTAAAAGGGACCCACTGTCCCTCCCCACAGACATGTTTTCCCTGTTTTGTTCCGATTTCCATGGGGGGAAAGCCAGGAAGTGAACAGTAGGACAGCCTTCATCCCCATGGTGCGCGTGTGTACGATCCGCCCCCATTACTCAGGAGATTGTCCCCCCCCTCTCAATCATCACTGAATAACAAACATAACTACACTAGAAACTATACCTATGTTACACTTGTACAGTACACCTACATACATACATTATCACACACCTTGTATACACCACATACTATTGATTATCACCCACACACATACTATCCCCCCCACAATATTACACACAACAACACACATCACACACACACACACACACACACACTACATACATAATTGGTACACCATAATAAATCGCCCACACACACACACACACCACACGACACCCATATTGTACACACATAGGTTAATACCACACACACCATAACATATTTACCCCCATAGATATCTCACACACAACACACAACACTACATATCATACATACATACATATTGTACACACATAATAAATATTCACACACTAACATACCTATTGTACACACTCGATAAAGACTTACTACACACACACACAACACATACATACATACATACATACATATTGGATTTACACACATAGAATAAATATTGCCACACACATACATACATAAATTGGTAACACCCATAGTAAATACCACACGCGCGGCACCACACAACACACAGCACACCCACAAACACCACACCATGTACTACACATAGATAAATACGCACGAACACACCACACACATACAAGTTGTACACACATAATAATACCCGCTCACCAGAAGACCACACAACACACACACACATCCAAGATTGTACCCATAGATAATACCGCACATACCAACACACATATTGTACACACATAGATAATACCGCGCGTACACACATCACCACACACACACACACACACACACACGACATTGTCCCCACATAAATAAATACCAATGCGCACACCCGCCAACACACACATATTTGTCCACACATGATAAAACCCGCGCACACACACACAACACACATTGTACACACATCGTTAAATATCGCACACTACACATACCTCCTACATCAACTACATTTGTACACACATAGATAAATATCCGCACACACACACAAACAACACAACACCACATTGTATACCCACAGAACATACACATGGCGGACACAACCATGGTACATTAACAAACATATTTTGCAGGCACCCACATTGTATATGCACAGACATTCATGTTGTACACACACACACACCCACCACACACTCCATTGTAAACACACAGACATACAAACAATATGTGTACACACACACAGCCATGGTAACAAACACGCAAATTGTACACACAACTACATATGTACACACACGACACCCATATTGTATACACCATGCACAACACACACATATTGTCAACACCCAACAAAAGATGCATATTGTATACACAAACAACCACAGAAAGACTAATTTTACACACCAGACATTGGTACACACACAGGCAGCTTGTACACACATGCCACACACACACACCCAGTAAAGCACAGAAACGTATGGTACACACTGGTACACACACAGACATATATACACACCAATTGTAATACACACAGACTAACCTTAAATCGTGCTATTTTGTGGTGTTGTGTATCAGTGTTGGGGACGTTAGGAGATTTTTTGCCTGATGAAAGGGAAAGTAACTTAGTTTTATAAACCCTGGCCTCCTATTAGGAGGGAATTACGTCCTTGGCTGCGTAACTGCATTTCCTTGTTACAGGTCGAGTCTGAATTCAAATAATTTGCAACAGGTGACTCTGGCTGACATGCGGCGTCACATGACACCGGATCTTTTACATACATTTTTTACACTGTGTGAACCAGATTAGATGTTTCAAATAACAACACATCACTGTGATTTTCTCTGTGTCTGGCTAGGCCCACTATCGTGTTATTAAAATGCGTTAGCGCATGCATCACCCTTCCCTTCCCCACCCCTCCCCCCCCAGCCCCCCCCCCCGATCATTGCAATTGTCGGCAACGCCTCAGAAAATGCGCGTTTTCGGCGATTCGATTGCGGATTGCCTTCTAGCATTTTTTTTTGCAAATAAATCGCATGCTATTTCAAAGAAAACGCATTCGCAAGCGCATTCCGTTTAACAGTATCGACGCTGCATTTCTGCCAATTGTGGCCGTCGCCGCTAAATAGCGGATTTTAGCCTTGTAGTTCAGTGTGAGCTGCCCATGCCCGCAACCTCATCACACCTCCAGTGTAACTCATCCCATTGTCTGATGAAAAGCGCCACCTGAGGCCAAGTTCCGAATCATAAAATGAATTCTTCATGCCATGGAGATTGTCTCAGTCCCAGAAATCCACCCGCCAAGGGATAATTCTATAAATCAGTATAATATAACCCCTAGGATCTGGCCCATGAGAACTCAGGATGATTTGGGAGAAAAGATGATGCTGGTATAAGTATAGTTGGAAGATCAGTTTTCTGATTGCGTATGTTATAGTTCTGGTGGTTTGTGTTGGTTCCTGGAGGATGCGAGCTTGGAGTTCAGATGGTCAATAAACAGTACGCAAATCTTCGCTACTACTATTAATAGTAATAATTAGTGGATATTACAGACAGCTGGGATGGGCTGGATACACGTCCGGGATACACGTCTCCATATTTACCTTCTTTGCCTGGCAATAACTGGGCTGAGCTAAGTTAATTCTCTGTTAAGCTTAGTGACCCTTTTCCACCTTCCTCTAAATTATCAACATTCGGGAATAGACACCGGAGCAGCACTGCGCTGCTGGATCTTCTGCAGAAAAAGTCCTTCTTGGTGACCACGGGGGCCTGACAGTGCCCGGGCAGATACAACCGATTTCTTTTGATAAAAGGAATAATTCAATGGATTCCCTGACATTCCTGGGCACTGCAGGTTGATCTAATATGAACACCGATCGGCCCGTTGGCCAATTAGTCCGTGAGTTGGATATGCAGCTGTAGGGAAGTTGGCATTTTCGGCTGCGCCACTTTCTTCTCTTGGCTTTAGCCTTCAGGTTTTTACAAGTCCAAAAACAATCAGAAGAGCCGGCGATCGGAGAGGGAAACGTTGGAATCAAAGCCGTGAAATTGGATCTGTGGGTGTAACTGGGTGGAAACATGTTCACTGCGCCCAGACACTAAACAGAAACTGGACAAACCACAAGAACCGTAACTTCCTGAAAGCCTCGCCAAAGCTGGAGATCCTGTAACTCCACCGGGAATTCAGGTAACCCCTCGAGAAGGAATCCAGGAACTGAGTTAAAGTACAGGGAGACAAATCTAGGACGCCCAATCGACGGGGACCAAGAAACATCTACCGGAGAAAGTGAACAAAACAAACTTGGTCCCGGTACCCACAAAGTCCCTTCTGAGTCTACCCGTCTGGGGGGTGACCTTAGTGCCCACGCTATCTACTTCGGAGTTCTGGTCCTTTGGAGGGACCTTTGTGCCTGCCCCAGATGAACTCACTGGTAGGGACAGTTTTGTGGGATCCAGACGGAAGGAGATACAGAATTGGGGAACTAACCGGACCAAAACATGCCCAAAGGTTCATCGATTCTCCTCTGTGGCTCAGGGGAAGGTGAGAGAAATTTTATTAATTCCCGAGAGCATCAGAGAAGATACCAAAGTGTCTCCCAAACCCCAAGTCTGAGAGGAAATCTCGACTACCCACGTAGAACCACTCAGAGACTGTTACCGCCCCAGTAAACATTCAAATTCGGGGCTTTACCCAACTACGAACGACGCCCCCCTGTCACCCCCTGAATGATTTGGAGAGACCGAGTTGGGCTCAGGGATGGAGATGTCCAATGTTGGGACTTGGAATGTACCAGAGACTGACCAACTGGGATTTATTCACCGACAGGAACACCAGTGGGAACTGAACGAAACATGTTTGCTAAACGGTCACATTATCCCCAAACTGTAATTCCCCCCAGCAGCAAGGGGCAACATCAAACACACAGTCAACCAATGGAACTCCATTTTCCCTGTCTCTCTCACACCCCAGAAATCTACATTTATGTCCTCTTGCTTGGCTTGGAAAACTGTTTGGATGTTCTTTGTTTGGCTTCAGAAACATGACCACCTTGGGCCCTAAGACGGCATGACATGTCATGAGTGATAACGATCTGCAGGGTGCTTCAAACCCCATGTCTATGGACGTCTCAATGCCCTCCGAGGGAGACTGATTCTTAAGAACAAGAATGATTGGGGAGAAGGTGCATGGCTTTGCCGTACATGACACAATGGGTACTCCATTTTCCGACAACCGCACCTTAAGTTATTTATGAACAGTGATAACGATTCGTTTCACACCATTTCAACATCCCTTCAAAAGCCCTTGAGCCGGCCTGTTCAATGGCCGCCATGTTTCAATTATCTTTTCATTGCATTGGGTTGCCAAGATTTGAAAGATAAATGAAACCACGAAACCGCGTTTGGTCTGCTAAATCCCCGTAAAGACTCTGGCAGGATATCTGCCCCTAAATGATGCCTATGCCCCTTTGTAAGTTTGGTGAACCCTCACCGGATTTATATGCCATAGAGGAAATGTCTTCCATACTGTATATTTCGGCACGACCTCGCCAAAACCGCTGGACTATTCGCTCCTCTTGTCCACCCAATGACCACTTTCGCGCCGTTGCCCACATGGCGACCGCCTATGACTGGTGAATTTATGTAACGGGTGGCACCCATCCGATACATGCTCCTCAGGTAACCCCAAAAAAAAACTCGTGGAAAAGCAGCGCCATTAACTGTTAGCAAAGACCGACCACGGAGTTGTTGGCACAAATACTTCTCTACTCGATTCGACCTAACTCGCAGTAAAAGGGATCAGCGTCCATCGCTGCAACGTACGTGCAGGTCTGGTATGAATGTGCCATTTTACCACCCCTGGCCACCCTACCCCCTTTCAGTGTGGTGGCCTCGATACCAGTATTTACTGCATCAGCCGGAACTTCCACCTAAGGCTCCTGGCCGATGATGTCTATCCCCGGTTTTATGGACACAACGCCGGATCTCCCTTGCCCAGGGCTTTTGTTCCCCTCTGTGTCATAAGTTCTATCTACCTAGGAAAAGCGCTAAATAAGACCTGACACCGGATTGATTTCCACTTCTTTCCACCTCTCCCCATACATAGGGCTATCACTCTATGATAACTAATCGATGTATATATCTAAAGTTATCACACCCCCAAAATATGATAGTTAGAAACGCTGAAAGGTAGAGGCTAATCGGTTATGTTATCTCCCCTCCTCTCGCTTCTCCTAAATGTTTCCTCTCTGACTCTCAGACATGCTCAGAGGAGCAGCTAGGTAATAACATTTCAGTCATGGGCTGTGTTTTCACCTGTAACATCCATTACGACAGCTGGCTAACGCAGAATACCAGTAAATCATATCAGTTAGTTTTAACATTTAGAAATTTCTAACTATTGCAGTTTTGGGGTTTTGGGTTAGTGACCCTAAATACCTAAATAATCAATTTTTTTAATTTAAGATTTAAAGTGGCGGTAATTACCGTAAATCAAATGTTATTTACCAAGTTGGTGGCAGTTTTTTTTTCTTTGTAGCGGATAATATTTGGTTTAAGTTTCTTTGCAATGGGCTCGGATTCCTGGCGCATCTTGTACCAAACCCTCTAATCCCAACACCGTCAAGGTACGGTAGATTTATTTATAACAATGAAGAATCTATATTAACGTTAGAGGTTTATATTATGTCAATGGTGTCATGTTTACTGCACTTTAAGCTGTAGTGCTCACATACCTTTGAGAAAGGGAAAGTAAATGTTATGCGAAATTACCCTCTGCCATTGACTTGACAAACTGTGGAGATATAAACCAAACACAGATCAGACTCCTTGCAATTTTCCAATGAGGAATCTCTTATTTTTATGTCAAAAAAAAAACTTTTATATTCCCGCATATTACGGTCGCGGAAAAATACTCTAACGACCGAATAAATCATTAGGAGCCAAATTACCAAAAAAATGTGGCAGTAATTGCTCCTGATTAACCCATTAATTCACAGAAATGACTCGCTGAGGGGTAAAATACTCGATCTTTAATTTCTTCAGCGCCCCGGGAAACTGAATTCGCTTTTAAAAAAAAGTGGAACTTTACCTTTAATATGTTGTCACTCAAAAGTGAATAATAACTCACACTTGTTAGTTATTTTTATTTATGTTAGTGAATTATTAACGATTATTTTACCATATCCACAGTCAGGCATGACGCAGCCGCATGTAAATGGGTTAATGCCAAGGCAATTCGTGAATGTACACCCAGGTGTCAATGACTGCTTGATTACAATACAAGAGATGAAAGGGTGTTTTATGCTCTTTATATTACTGGTCCTTTGATGATGCTGACTGGGTTGGGTGCAGTTTAACTGGATCTGTTAATGAGAGGTATATTAACTTTGTAGTTAACAGATCATTAATTTGTTGGTCAGCTCCCCCCATACAAGGTTGTAAACATAAACAGGTAAATGCTACCCCAGGGGTTCCAGCATGCGCCTTCCATTAGCTACTATACTACAATCCAAGCATCCCTGCTAGATAAAGGTGTTTTCACTGTAGTGTGTGAAACCCTATAATATTTCATTATAATAAGTCCCTAGGGCCCCTAACACTATACAACTCCACTCACTAATTGCTGTACAGGAGTGACCAGGGGAGACCCACCCTGATTGTTATCACAGCTCTTTCTCTCCTTTGTGATCTCTTTGAAATATAAAGTCTCATTGTGATTTCACTCCAGCAGGTAATACACATTCACAGAGAGGTAGATGGCCACTTAACTGACAGTAACTTACTGACTTACAGTACCAAACCTCTGTGCTTTACAGTCCTTTAGTGACTTACGTACTATAGCAACTTACAGTAACCATTGAATTAAGTTCGTACTCACGGTTTGCAGCAGACCACCAACCCCCCGGGGGGCTTTTACAGTGACTAATTGTGACTTGGACTTACATTAACTACGTAACTTTAGTGACTTACAGTAACATTAGTGACTTATAGTAACTTCACGTACTTAGTGACTATATGTAACTTACAGTAACTACGTGACTTAATAGTAACTTTACAGTAACTAAGTGACTTATAGTAACTTCCAGTAACAATGACTTAATTAGTAAACTTACAGTACTAAGTGGACTTACAGGTAGCTTACAATAACTTACAGTAACTTAGTGACTTATAGTAGCTTACAGTAACTTAGTGACTTATAGTAACTACAGTAAACTAGTGACTTATAGTAGCTTACGGTAACTACAGTAACTTATGACTAATAGTAACGTACAGTACGTAGGACGTATAAGTAACGTACAGTAACTTATGACTTATAGTAACTTTACAGTAACTAGTGACTTATAGACTTTACGTACTAATTGAACTTATAGTAGCCCTCTGTACAGTAACTTACCGTAATTATGACGTATAGTAATACAGTACTTAGGGACTTATAGTAACTTACAGTACTTAGTGACTTAGAGTAACTTACAGTAACTAAGTGAACTATAGTAGCTTACATTAACTTACAGTAACTTAGTGACTAATAGTAGCTTAACATTAACTAGTGACTATATAACTTTACAGGTAACTTAGTGACTTATGTAACTTACAGTAACTTCGTGCCTTATAGTAAGCTTACATAACTTACCTTCACTTAGTGACTTAAATAGTAGCTTACGTAACTTACAGTAATCTTAGTGCCTTAATAGTAAGCTTACATTAACTTAACCACGTAACTTTTGGACTTATAGTAGCTTACATAACTTTATGACTTATAGTAGCTCAGTAACTTAGTGACTTTATCGTAGCTTAACGGTAACTAGTGACTTCTAGTGCTTACAGTATCTTTACTTAACTTAGTGACTTATAGTAGCTTTACGTAACTTACATCCTTAGTGACTATAGTAGCTTACATAACTTTACAGTAACTATTGACTTCTAGTAGCTTACCAGTAACTGTACAGTAACCTTAGTGACTTATAGTAGCTTACAGTAAACTTAGTGACTTATAGTAGATTACAGTAAACTACGTAACTTATGCCTTATAGTCAGCTTACAGTAACTTAGTGCCTTCTAGTAACTTACAGTAACTTAGGACTTATAGTAGCTTACAGTAACTTAGTGACTTATAGTAACGTACAGTAAACTTAGTGACTTTGTAACTTCATTAACTATGTACTTAAGTAGCTTACGTAACGTACAGTTAAACTTTTTTAGTGATTATAGTAGCGTAACAGTAACTTAAGTAACTAGTGACTTATAGTAGCTTACAGTAACTTAGTGACTTATCGTAACTACAGTAGCTTTACAGTAACTTACAGTAACTTTGTGACTTATAGGACTTACCGTAACTTACAGTAACTTATTAACTTATATTAGCGTACAGTACTTAGTGACTATAGTCTTACAGTAACTTAGTGGACTTATGTAGCCTACATAACTTGTGACTTATATTAACTTACAGTACCTTAGTACTTATAGTAACTACAGTAGCTTACAGTAACTTTATTGACTTATAGTACTTACAGTAACTTATTGACTTATAGTAGCTTACAGTAACTTAGTGACTTATAGTAACTTACAGTAACTTAGTACTTTATGTAGCTTACAGTAACTTACAGTAACTTAGTGACTTAAGTATCTTTACAGTAACTTTGACTTATAGTAACTTACAGTAACTTAGTGACTTATAGTAACTTACAGTAGCTTCAGTACCTTATTGCTTATATAGCTTACAGTAACTTACAGTAACTTATGACCGTATAGTAACTTACAGTGACTTTAGTAACTACAGTAACTTAGTGACTTATAGTAGCTTACATAAATGACAGTAACTTATGACTTATAGTAGCTTACAGTAACTTACAGTAACTTACTGACTTATAGTAACTTACAGTCGCTTACAGTAACTTAGGGAATTACAGAGCTGTGGTTTTTACAGTCACTACAGTAACTTAGTGCCTTATAGTAGCTTACAGTAGCTTACGTTAACTTAGTGACTTATAGTAGCTTAACAGTACGTACAGTAACTTAGTGACTTATAGTAACTTACAGGAGCTTACAGTACCTTTGACTTATAGTGCTTACAGTAACTTACAGTAACTTAGTGACTTATAGTAGCTTACAGTACCTGTACAGCATTTAGTGACTTATAGTGGATTACAGTACTTAGTGACTTTAGTACTTATATTACTACAGTAACGTGTGACTTATATAGGCTTCAGAAAACTTACAGTACTTAGTGACTTACAGTAACTTAGTGCTAACTGTGACTTAGTGAACTTACTGTACAGTAACTTACTTGTCTTAACATAACTTACAGTACTTAGTGGACTGATAGTAGCTTCCCGTCCCTTACAAGTAACTTAGTGACTTATAGCTAGCTTACAGAAACTTACAGTAAACTTAAGTGACTTACAGTAACTTAGAGTGACTCGTGACTTAGTGGACTTACTGTACTGTAACTTACTGCTACAGTAACTCTTCAGTCACTTAGTACTTATAGTACTTACGATACTTACATAACTTAGTGACTTATAGTAGCTTACAGAACTTACAGTAACTTAGTGACTACTGTGACTTAGTGACTTACTGTACAGTACTTACTGTTTACAGTGACTTCGTAACTCAGTGCCTTGCATTGCCTTACTGTAACATTACTTAGTTGCTACAGTGACTTACAGTGGACTAAGGTGGCCATACATATGAACGATCACAGGTAAATAATCCCTTTGAGGAATGACAGGGTTTTTATCTAATATCATTGGGTGTGTAGAGCTTTTTCCGCTTGAATGATGGAACTTTCCCGTCTGTCGTATCGGCTCCAATTCCTGGAGTAGAGGGAGCCAATACAATTGCACGGGTAATGTCAAAGTGTAAACTTTAATGTCAAATTTTGAATATATGGCAGTGATAAATTGATATGGCATCTCCCTAAAACACATGTTACTATTCCCTGCATGCCTATCATATGCTGTTTGGGATTTGCAGGGGATCCTATTGGGAATGGGGTTCCGGTTTCGAACACACATTCCTCTCTGGTATAATGCAGTTCATTTGAGACTACGATTCCCAGCATCCTTGCCAGCCAAAGGAATTACAGGACAATCACTATCATGATTTCTGTGGGCTGAACTTTGTTTTGACTTACAAATATCAAGCTCGCCCGGTATTGATCTCAACCAACAGCCCACAGCTCACCAACCCCCCAGCCCACGTTCAAAGGGCTCAAACAGGCAAACCAAATGAGAAAAATTCTACATTCGCCGCTGCAGGAACAGATTCTATTCAAACAGGAGAAGTTCACTGAGGTTTGAAGTGTGAATTTAATTAGGTCTCCAGCAAGTTAAACGAACATTTTAACTGAGCATGTAATGAGTCAACAAATATTCTGTTGCCACACATAGTCTGATCCTGGTTTTAGTGAAACTTGAGAGGGAAACTAATAGACTAGCAATTCCAGATTCATAGTAATGTTCAAATTGTATTAGGTGGAGCGGCCATAGGGTTTCCTTTAGACAATTAAGTATGAGGGTATAGCTTATTGTATGTACAGAACATATCCTTCTCTGTAATATTTAGATTATCATATGGGTGGGAGCTGCAAGTGTTTTTCCTTAGACAGGTACAGTATGAGGTAATAGCTTATGTGTGTACAGAACATTCCTTTCTCTGTATATTATATTTATACATATGGTGGGAGCTGCCATATTGTTTTTCCCTTATACCTACAGTATGAGGGTATAGCTTATTGATGTACAGACATTCCTTCTCTGTAATATTTATTTTATATACACTATGGGTGGGAGCTGCCATATTGTTCCCTAGAACAGACCGTAGTGAGGTTAGCTTATTGTTTATGTACAGAACATTCCCTTCTCTGTATTTTATACATATGGGTGGGAGCCGGCCATATTGTTTCCCTTAGAAGACATGTAACGGTAGGGGGTATAGCTTATTGTATGTCCCAACATCCTCTCTGTATATTTATATGATATGGGTGGGAGCTGCCATATTTTCCCTTAGACAGTACAGTAGTGGATGGTAGGTGGAGCTTCTTGTATGTACTGGAACATTCCCGTCTCTTATTTTATACATAGGGTGGAGCTGCCATTTGTTTTTCCCTTAGACAGTACAGTATGAGGGTATAGCTTATTGTATGTAACAGAACATTCCTTCTCTGTTATTTTATACATAGGGTGGGGAGCTGCCATATTGTTTCCCTTAGACAGTACAGTATGAGGGTATAATAGCTTATTGATGTACAGAACATTCCCTTCTCGTTATTTATACACTATGGGTGGTACGCTCCATATTGTTTCCCTTAGACAGTACAGTATGAGGGGTATAGCTATTGTATGTACAGAACATGTCCTTCTCTGTATCTTTATACATATGGGTGGGAGCTGCCATTTGGGTTTCCCTTGACAGTACATATGAGGGTATAGCTTTTGTATGTACAGAACATCTTCTCTGTATATTTAATCCATTGGGTGGGAGCTGCCATATTGTTTTCCCTTATACATGCAGTAAATGAGGGTAATAGAAAAAATTATTGTGTGTACAGAAACATTCCTTCTCTGTAATATTTAATTTATACATATGTTGGGAAGCTGCCTATTGTTTCCTTAGACAGTACAGTATGAGGGTATACCTTATTGTAATGTACAGAACATTCCTTCTCTGTAGATTTTTATATTTATCCATATGGGTGGAGCTGCATAGTGTTCCCCTTAGACAGTACAGTATGAGGGTAAATGTTATTGTTCTATTCTATATTAAATAATTTTGGGTTTTTCCTCCGCCTCTGCATACTGAGCACCAGGGTCCATCCTCCCCTTTGGTTCTTACACGACTGGTGCCTTTGATTGAGTTGTATGTTTCCCTAGTAGGATTTATAATTCAGTAGGAATCATATCATCGGCGATAATTGTCTGTAGAGAATAAATATAAATGAAACATTCCGAGTTTAATAAATTGCCCGAGGTGGATTAATAGGCCTTTGCTTGCATGCGCTAATTATGAAGTGCATGAATCAATTTCTAATATCTGTTCGCTAAGGTCCCTACAAATCTCCGTTCGTGTCGGAAGTTTCGTCTCGAAGGGAATAAAAACCCTTTTACAAGTAAATCAACGACTTTTTAATCCTCGGTTACCGGAGTGCGGAGCAGAATGTAGAACGTATTATATATTTTAGCTTTCGGAGAACGGGAAGGTTTTTTGATATGAAAAATGGATCTTTATTTGAAATCTCTATTTTCTTTTCTATGAAGAGCTTAATAAAATCTATGTAGCGCTGGTTTGGGAGAGTTCGTGGCTTCTCGTATCTTTTTTATTATTTTACGCGCAGTGTCGGTCTGACATCGTGATTTACGGCAAATCAAGCACAGTCGCAGGTTGAAAAGAATGATTTATCCAACGTCTGGAGGACCAAAGAATGGAAAATATAACAATATCTCTCGCACTCGAAAAGTAATCAAAGCGTAAAATCCCAGTGGGCCGTAATAATACGGCGTTGGTGTAAACGCTTTTGTGGAGTTTACATGAGACTGGACCGTAGGTGGAACATGGGCGACGTTTTGTTTATTTAGCAACTTTCAATATGAATTTTTGTATAGCCTCTCAACACCCGAAACAAACAGAATAAAACTCGTGATTATTTCTTTCTAAGCATAAGGACTCTCCACTGAGCAGACTAAAGACCCGTGTCTTGTACACTGGGACCAATCGTTTATAAATAGATGTTTGATTTTGGTGGTCAATTTTGCGGATTAGGAAAAGCAAGTTTGACAATGTAGTTTTAGTGCAAATTTTGGGACCAGTCGGTATCTGATATTGGCTACAGGCAAGTCTATGGGCCATGGACACACGAGGCTTTTAAAATGCCATTTTCCCCCCTACGAAAGTTTACAATGACCTGAACGTTCCTGTAGCAGCCAAGTGGGAAAAATCTCTATGAACATTGACTTTTGTTGTTGTAGATCTGTGCCAATATAAAACTAAACACACTGTTTATTTTTCCCTTATTGTGCTTCATTAAAATCCTATGTAGCCAATCAGACATTTTCTTTGCCTGATGGCTACATGATAAGGGAAGGTAGGGAAGGTTTTTTTGGTGAAATTTACAACCTCTATTAAATAATTAACAAGTGTTTACGTCCTCTGGCCGCTGTGTTTTCATCACCTTTAAGGAAACCCAGATTTCTACCCGCAGTATTTATACCGAATTTACACGATTCTCAGGACGGTCGATATATAACAATGCCCATGCAACCTCACATGGGCAACATTTCAGTAACAGCCAATCGCGCCCCATTAAGATTTTGGACTGAATTATTTCAGTTGCGGTGGTTTGAATGGCCCACAAATGTTCCATGTTGCCTAAAACATCAATATTCCTTTCAGCTGGCGATTTGCTCGACCTGATTGGAAAGATCGATACTTTTTTCCCAATGACTGATTAAAGGGCTTTTTAGCAAAAAAAACACTAAGTGTTTTATCTCCTTAACTCTAAAACCAACATAACATTTTAATCTTATCTTAATATCTTATCCGACGCTCCCCTCCAGATCTAATGACTTTACTTTTTCACCACCGCTGAAAGTCCCGCCTCCTTACCCGGTAGTACCGTCAGTCCTTAGCCGTGAAGGTGATTACCAGCCCGGAATTTCCATACCCAAGCGCGCTCTGCTACTGGTGCTCGGAAACACCGCTAGAAACAGAAGCTGGCAACAGTGAGGGCTAGTCCACACTGGCGCTTTTCCTAGCCACACTACGCGTTTCCTAGGCCACCTAGCGCATTTTTTTGCGCACAGCGGTTTTCGCAAAATAAAATGCCGGAACCGAAAATTAATTCACGCGATTTCCGGTGGCATGCGTTCACCATTTTTTGGTGCTTAACGCCAGCTTTCCATAACGCGGTGGCGAAAACGCAGCGCAGAACGCGAACGCACAAGAAAAGCACACACAATCTGTGCATAACGCTCGCGATTTTGTTCGCGATTCCTGTGCGTTGCAGTGTGACCTCAGCATAAGTATAAATCCCAGCATGGGGAAGGGCCCTACCATCACTCATCAATCTCTTCATGATGAAATCTACTGAAATAACGGGGTCTCTCCATTATCGTTGGCTTAACCATGCTGATGGTTTCCTGTTGCTTTGATTTCTATTGACTGGTGAGTGAGATGCCACCTAGTGCAAAAAGAGAATTTCTTCTTTAAACCCCTCATGAATACCTTGGAATAATTGACACCTTCAATGAAAAAGAATTGGAAACAGTTTTTGACGCAATAGGTGGCGATGATGTTCCTAAAAGTTTTCAGATCTCTAAACTCTCCCAACCTACTGGTCCCTTGATGACTAATCTAAACTTTCTACACACTATTGTCTAATATTATCTGCAAGTGGGATATTTTCTAATCTCCTATATCCAGTCGTTAAGGTGTACACCGTGTGATTGCAGTCCCGACCGCCCGATCCGGATCTTCGACGACTGTCCATTTCGGTGGTCGATAAAGGGCCCGTACCATCACTGCGTTCAGATTGATACCCGCGATCGCACGTGTGTACAACATTCCGGTACGTCCTCACTCACTGTGTTCATTCCTCCCACTGGTTACACGGTAGCAATCTTAAATCTACGATAGCGATCCAGAATCTACGGTAGCAATCTTAAATCTACGATAGCGATCCAGAATCTACGGTAGCAATCTTAAATCGACGATAGCGATCCTAAATCTGCGGTGGGCACTCTTCAAATCTACCGATAAGCGAATTCTAAATCTGATGGTATCATCTTAAATTCTATCATGACAAACGCCCGTCATAGGATCTACACTGATTCTAGAATCTTAAATCTACTACGATGGACGATTCTAAATCTAGTGGTAGCTAACTTACATCTATGATAGCGATCTAAATCTCGCGTAGCAACTCTTAAATCGACTGATAGCAATCCTAAATCGAGCGTGTAGCAAATCTTAAACTCTAGCGATAGCGATCCAGAATCAGCGGTAGCAATCTTAAATCATACGATAGCGATCCTAAGCTATCGTAGTCTAATCTTAAATCTACGATAGCGATCCTAAATCTACGGTAGCAATCTTAAATCTACGATAGCGATCCTAAATCTACGGTAGCAATCTTAAATCTACGATAGCGATCCAGAATCTACGGTAGCAATCTTAAATCTACATAAGACGACCAGAACTACGGTAGCAATCGTAATCTTAATCTAGAATCTACGGTAGCAATCTTAAATCTAAAGCGATAGCGATCCAGAATCTACTACGGTAGCAATCTAAATCACGATAGCGATCCAAATCTCGGTAGCAATATCTAATCTACGTAGCGATCCTAAATTACGGTAGCAATCTTAAATCTACGATAGGCGACCTAAATCATGTAGCAATCTTAAATCTACGATAAGCGATTCTAATCTATGGTAGCAATCTAAATCTACGATAGCGATCCTAAATCTTACGGTAGCAATCTTAAAATCTAAAAACTACGATATGCGATCGCAAATTACGGGGGGTAGCAATCTTAAATCTACGATAGCGATCCAGAATCTACGGTAGCAATCTTAAATCTACGGTAGCAATCTTAAATCTACGATAGCGATCCTAAATCTACGGTAGCAATCTTAAATCGACGATAGCGATCCTAAATCTGCGGTAGCAATCTTAAATCTACGATAGCGATTCTAAATCTATGGTAGCAATCTTAAATCTATATAGCGATCCTAAATCTATGGTAGCAATCTTAAATCTACGATAGCGATTCTAAATCTATGTAGCAATCTTAAATCTATGATACGACGATCGCTAATCTACGGTAGCCATAAAGAAGGAAGAAAAAAGAAGGGGAAAAGGAAGAAAAAATCTAGTACCGTCAAACGTATCCAGAATCTACGGTAGGCATCTTAAATCTACGATTAGGATCCAAATACGGCAATCTTAATCTACGATAGCGATCCTAAATCTACGGTAGCAATCTTAAATCCACGATAGAGCCTCCATCAAATCTACGGTTAGCAATCTTAAATCTACAACTACGATAGCGATCAGATCTACGGTAGCAATCTTAAATCTACGATAGCGATCCGTGATCCTAGATTAACGATTGCCCATAGAATACAATACTACCGCTTGGTATTCTAGGAACGAACGCTTGGAGATTAACACCCATTCACTAAGAATGTTTGATCGTGGGCGTACATTAACGATAACCTGCGGAATTGCAAACTTGCGATAAAGCGGGTTTTTAGATACGGCCCTCATTTCCTAAAAGACCAATATTAACTGGCTAGAGTATTTCTAGGAATGATGGGAACAGAATGGGATAGTGTTAGATACAGGGGTGTTGCAATTAGAAGTGCGATCGCCCATACAGATCTGACAATATGGCAGTGTTGTATGGCCAGAGATTGGATTGTGTATGGGCCCCTTTCGATAGCATCGCTTTGGCTCTAGCACCTCCAACATCATCAGCCCCTTAGTATAAATATAAAGTAATTTAATAAACCAGTGATTTCCCTCTCCTGAGACGAGAAAGAGATATCGCTCCAAGTCACATAGAATTGCTGTGTAGTTTGTAGGCCTTAATGTCCAGGACAGAATCCTAGCAGGACATGACAGCATTTTAAGAGCCTATTATGTCCCATACAGCATCGCTAGAGGGAATCGTGCTCCCCCTTAGCGAAACGCATTAACCTTTGCTACTTTACCGTCATTGAGACAGCGTGTTTATCTGCAAACTGGGACATCAGAATAAAGCAATGGGGGCAGTTTCCCTTTAAGTAAATTGGATACAATGTATCGGAGTTATATATACATTTCCTGTCATGTCTAAATGTTTTAATCGGCGCTAACACAGTCTGGTGTTTGGAATGGAATTACATAACATCTACTTGTTGCTATGTCAACCGAACACTATTTAAGTCGTTTTTTACAAATATAATATAAATATTGTAACAAGCTATTTCGTTTTTTTTACCGTCATACGGCAATTCTGTTATCCTTGGTTCCCCTTCGGAATTGAAACTGTTATTAAATCTCCGTGGCAAAGAAACATTGAAAGCAAGAAAAAAAAAAAACCATTAGATTCCTAAAAATAACCCAAACTTTCTATAAATTAACGCCGACTCCCCGATACTTTTTGTAAAGGCAGACGGCCAGCGAGGGAAATTTTCAGGCAGTTCCGGACGACCCTGTGGCCAATGGCGAACGGTAGAGGGCCCTAGGGAGCGCACAGAACTGTTAGCAGGATTGGCCCTTTATCACTATGTGTGGACCTACCATTACGTTGGTTGTTGGAGGTTGTAAAATAATACCTGTAGGTATTAAATAGTATTAAATAAATAAAATGAATCTTCTGATAACCAATCAATTTAAAAATTAACTAGTATTTGATTACCGAAAAAAGTCCACGCTTTTTTTCCCCCACTGATTACCATACATACTAGAAACAGCAATTACTGTAAAACAATGTATTTGACTTTCTATGTAATCCTCAAGCTCAGTGGTCTCACACATGCTCAGTTGGATTCACCCATGGAGGGAGAGGGGAGTTCTTTAATCAGATATATTGTATCATGTACTGCGCTAAAGGGACAGGGAAGTATTACGGGAAGTGACATTCAGCTATTGAAATGAATAGTATGAAATTATATTGGCAGTAGATGTACAGTCTGTCCAATGATGGGTCAGTGCAGTTCATAGGTTTAGGTAATAATACTGAACCCAGTATGTAGTATTAAAGGGACAGATATACCCAGTATGTAGTATTAAAGGGATGGGCATACCTAGTATGTAGTATTAAAGGGACAGATATACCCAGTATGTAGTGATAAAGGGACAGATATACCCAGTATGTAGTATTAAAGGGACAGATATACCCAGTATATACAGAGAAGGAATGTTCTGTACATACAATAAGATATACCCTCATAATGTACTGTCTAAGGGAAACATAATGTTCTGTAAGCTCCTATAAGTCACTAAGTTACTGAAGTTGTACTGTCTGTAACGCTACTATAAGTCACTAAGTTACTGTAAGTACTGGTATCTACTATAAGTCACTAAGTTCTGTAAGTTACTGTAAGCTCACTATAAGTCACTAAGTTTACTGTAAGTTACTATAAGTCATAAGTTCTGTAAGTTATATAATTC
Source organism: Hymenochirus boettgeri (assembly GCA_019447015.1). Taxonomy (NCBI): domain Eukaryota; kingdom Metazoa; phylum Chordata; class Amphibia; order Anura; family Pipidae; genus Hymenochirus; species Hymenochirus boettgeri. The sequence continues at coordinate 136,728 of JAACNH010000156.1, read as the reverse complement.
CTAAGTTACTGAAGCTACTATACGTCCTAATTTACCTGTAAGTTACTGTAAGCTACATAAGTCACTTAGTACTGTAAGTTACTATAAGTCCCTAATTACTTGTAGTTACTATAAGTCCCTAAGTTACTGTACTTCTATACGTCACTAGTTAATGTTAATTACTGTACCGCTACTATAAGTCACGTATTACTGTAAGCTACTATAAGTCCTTGTTACTGTAAGTTACATAACGTCACTAAGTTACTTTAAGTTACTATACTATAAGTCACTAAGTTACTGTAGTTACTATTAAGTCCTAATTTACTGTACGTTTACTTACGCTACTATAAGTCACTTAGTTATGTAAGTTACTATAAGTCACTAAGTTTTGTAAGCTAATACTAATTCACTAAGTTACTGTAATTATTGTAAGCTAATGTAAGTCACATTAGTTACTGAAGTTACTATAATCACTTAGTTACTGTAGTTCTATAAGTCACTTAGTGACTGACGTTCTATAAGTCCACTTAGTTTACTTAATTACTATATTTCACTAATACTGTAGTTACTATAAGTCACTAAGTTAACTGTAATCACTAAGTTCGGTAAGTTAACTTAATCACCAAGTCACCATTAGTCACTGTAAAGACCCCCGGGGGTTTGGTGGTCTGCTGCAAAACCGTGCGTACGAACCTTAATTCACTGTAACTGTAATTGCAGTTACTGTAAGTCACAAGACTGTAATCACGAGGTACTGTAGCAGTAATTACTGTCACAGTAAGGTGGCCCATCTACCTCTCTGGAATGTGTTATTTACTTCCTGCTGGAGTGAAATCACAATTAGACTTTATATTTACAACAATTCAAGGAGAGAATGAGCTGTGTATACATCGGGTGGTCTCCCATGGTCACTCCTGTACAGCAATTAGTATGGAGTTGTATAGTGTAGGTCCCCTAAGGCTTTATCATGAAAATATAGGGGTTTCGCACACCAGCACCCAGTGAAACACCTTTTATCTATGCAGGGTGCTGGGATTTGTAGTAGCTACTGGAAGGCTGCAGGCTGGACACCCCTGGGGTAGATTTTACCTGTTTATGTTTACAACCTTGTTATTGTGGGAGCTGACACAAATTTAATATCTTTATAACTACAAAGTTATAATACCTTCTCATTACAATCCAGTTAAACTGCACCCAACCAGTCGCAGCATCAAGGACCAGTAATAAAGAGCAAAAACACCCTTTCATCTCGTATTGTAATCAAGCAAGTTACATTGACACTGGGTTTTACATCAAACGATTGCCTTGGCATTAACCCTTTACATGCTGCGTCCTGCCCTGACTGTGGATATGGTAAAATAATCGTTATTAATTCCTTAACTAAATAAATAAACTAACAAGCTGTGAGTTATATATCACTTTGATTGACAACATATTAAAGGTAAAGTTCCCCTTTTTAAACCGCGAATTTCAGTTTCCGGCTGAGAAATATAAAGATCGAGTTATTTACCACTCAGCGAGTCTCTGTGAATTACTGGGTTAATCAGGAGCAATTACTGCACATTTTTTGGTAATTTTGGCTCCTAATGATTTATCGGGTCGGTAGAGTCTTTCCGCGACCGTAATATTCGAAATATAAAGTTTTTTTTTACAAAAAATAAGAGATTCCTCATTGGAAATGCAATGAGTCTGATCGTGGTTTGGTTTATATCTCACAGTTTGTTCAAGCAATGGCAGAGGGTAATTTGCATAAAATTACTTTCCCTTTCTCAAAGGTATTTGAGCACTACAGCTTAAGTGCATAACATTAAACCATTAATATAACATTAACACCGTTAATTACTGTTCTTCATTTTATAAATAATCTACAGTTACCTTGACTTTGTGGGATTAGAGGTTAAAGATTCGTCCAGGAATCAGAGCCCATTGCAAGAAACTTAAACCAATTTATCCGCTACAAAGAAAAAAAAAACTGCACCACTTGTGTAAATAACATTTGATTTCTCGGTATTACCGCCACTAAATCTTAATTAAAAAAATTGTATTTAGGTATTTAGGTAACTTAACCCCAAAACACTGCAATAGTTAGAAATTTCTAAGATGTAAAACTAACCTGATATGGATTCCTGTTCTTCTGGTTAGCAGCTGTTCAGTCTGGATGTTTACAGGTGAAACACAGCCAATGACTGAATGTATTCCCCTAGCTGCTTCCTCTGAGCATGTCTGAGAGCTCAGAGAGAGAAACATTTAAGAAGCAGAGAGGATGGGAGATAACATAACAGATTAGCCCTCTACCTGTCAGCTTTCTAACTATCATAGTTTTGGGGTGTGATTAACTTTATATATATACATATTTATTTATCATAGATATATATTCCTATTTCTGGGAGGTGGAAAATCAATCCGGTAGTTCAGGTTCTTAGTTAGAGTCTTTTCCTGGTAGAATTATGAAAGAGGGACAAAATGCCCTTTGGGCAAGGAGATCCCGGTTTGTGTTTCCATAAACCGGGAGAGACCTCATCGGCCAGGAGCCCTTAGGTGGAGATTTTCCGGCTGATGCAGTAAATACTGTTATCGATGGCACACACTGAGGGGGTAGGGTACGGCTGGGTACTGGCACTTCAATACCAATCCTGGCACGTACGTTGCAGCGATGGACGCCTGATCCTTTATCTGCGATTCAGGTCGAATCGGTGAGAGAGTTATTTGTTGCCACCAACTCCGTGGTTCGGTCTTTGCTACCTTAATGGCGCTGCTTTTCCACGAGTTCTTTTTGGCGGTACCTGAGGAGCATGTATCGGATTGTGCCACCCGTTACATAAATCTCACCATCATAGGCGGGTCCGCCATGTGGGCAACGGCGAAAGTGTCATTGGAGAGGAGCGACATAAGTCCATCGGTTTTTGGCGAGTGCGTACCGCTCTACAGTTGAAGACTTCTCCTCCTATGGCTATAAAATCCGTTGAGGGTCACCAACTTACAAAGGGGCCTGGCATCATTTAGGGGGCAGATATCCTGCCAGACGTCTTGTTAGGGATTTGCAAGCCAACGGTTTGTGTTGGTTTCATTTCTCTTTCAAATCCTTGCAACCCATGCAATGAAAAGATAATTGAACATGGCGGCCATTGAACAGCCGGCTCACGGCTTTTGAAGGGATATTGAAAGGTGGTGCCACGACTCCGTATCACTGTCATAATAACTTAGGTGCTGTTGTCGGAAACGGAGTTACCCACTTGTGTCACTGTCGGCCACAGCCATGTACCATTCTCCCCATCATTCTGTTTCTTAGAATCATGTTCCCTCTCGGAGGCATTGAGACGTCCTAACATGGGGGTTCTGAAGCCCTGCAGATAGTTATCACTCATGACCTTGTTAAGCTGCCGTCTTTAGGGCCCCAAGGTCGCATGTTTCTTAGCCAAACACAGAACCTCCAAACATTTTTTCCAACCAGATGGACATCAAAGTAGATTCTGGGGGGAGAGACAGACATGGAAAAGTGGATTTCCATTGGTTGACTTTGTGTTTGCTGTTGCCCCCCTTGCTGCCTGGGGGGATTACATTTTGGGATAATGTGACCCCGAGCAAACAATGTTCTCTGTTCATTTCCCACTGTTGTGTCCTGTCGTTAATAAATCCCAGTTGTCAGTCTCTGGTTACATTCCTCCCAACCTTGGACATCTCCATCCCTGAGCCCAACCTCGTCTCTACCAAATCATCAGGTGGGTGACAGGGGGGCGTAGTTGGGGTACACCAGCCCCGAATTTGAAATGTTTATCTGGGGTAACAGTCTCTGAAGTGGATTCTACGTGGTATCGTAGATTTTCCCTCTCAACTTGGGTGTTTGGGAGACACTTTGATCTTCTCTGATTGTCTCTCGGGAATAAAATTCTCCTCTACTTTCACCTGAGCCACAGAGGAGAATCGATGAAACCTTGTGCATTGTCTTATGGGTCCTGGTTTTAGTTCCCCATTCTGTATCTCCTTCCTGTCTGGGATCCCACAAACTGTCCCTACCATTGAATGTTCATCTGGGGCACCAAGGTCCTCCTCACATGGACCAGAACTCAGTAAATTAGCTATCGTGGGCCTAAGGTCACCCCCAGACGGGTCAGGACTCATAAGTGACTTTGTGGGTCACAGGGAACAATGTTTGGTTTTGTTCACTTTCTCCCGCGTAGATGTTTTCTTGGTCCCCGTCGATGGGCGTCCTAGAATTTGTCTCCTGTTACTTTGATCTCAGTTCCTGGATTCCTTCCTCGAGTTTATCCTGAATCCCGGTGTAGTTACAGGATCTCCACTTGGCGAGGCGTCAGGAGTTAAGGTTCTGTGGTTTGCCAGTTTCTGTTTACTTGTCTGTGGCGAAGTTACTTTTCCACCCTCGGTACACCCACAGATCCACTTTCACGGCTTTGATCTCCACGTCCATCTCCGATCCCGTCTTCTGCTTGTTTTGGACTTGTAAAACCTGAAGGCTAAGCCAAGAAGAAAGTGGCAGCAGAAAATGCCCAACTTCCCTACCAGCTGCATATCCAACTCACGGACTAATCTGGCCAAACGCGGTGTTAATCATTATTCACCCTGCATGGCCCAGGAATGTCGGAATCCATTGAATTATTCCTTTTATCAAGAACCGGTTGTATCTGCCCTGGGCACTGGTCAGGGGGCCCCACGTGGGTCACCAAGGACTTTTCTGACAGAAGAATCCAGCAGCGCAGGCTGATCGTGTTCTATTCCCTGACTGTCTGTAATTTAGAGGAAGGTGGAAAAGTGTCACTAAGCTAACAGAGAATTAACCTTAGCTCAGCCCATGTTATTTGCCAGGCAAAGAAAGTAAATATGGAGACGTGTATCCCGGACGTGTAATCCAGCCCATCCCAGCTGTCTGTAATATCACTATTATTACTAATAGTAGTAGCGAGATTTGCTTACTGTCTATTGACCATCTGAACTCACAATCGTCAGCATCCTCCGGATCAACCAACACAAACCAACAGAACTAATAACACTAACGCAATCAGAAAACTGATCTTCACAACTACTACTACCACAATCCTCTTTTCTCCCCAACATCCTGAGTTCTCATTGGCCAGATCCTAGGGGATATTATACTGATCTATATAGAAATATCCCATGGCGGGTGGATTTCTGTGACTGAGACAATCCCATGGCTAATGGAAAGAATTCCATTTTTTATTCCGGAACTTGGCCTCCAGGGGGGCTCTGTTTCATCAGACAATGTGGATGATTTAACTGGAGGTGTTGATGAGGTGCGGCATGGCAGCTCACACTCACTACAAGCTAAAATCCTCTATTAGGGCACGGCCACACTGTGCCGCAAATGCAAGCGTTGATACGTTAGCGATGCCTCGAACGTAATGCGCTTGCGAATGCGTTTTTTTCTTAAATAGAAAATAGCTATCGATTTGCAAAAAAATGTAGAAGGCAAATCGCATCGCATCGCACGAAAACGCGCATTTTTTATGCGTTGTCCGCAATTGCAATGATCAGGGGGGGGGGGGAATCATGCGCAAACGCATAAATAACACGCTAGTGTGGCCTAGCCACTACACAGAAGAAACCACAGTGATGTGTTGTATGAAACCACTAATCTGGTTCACACAGTGTTAAAACATGTATGTAAAGATCCTGTGTCCTGTGATGCCGCATTGTCAGACCAGAGTCACCTGTGCATTATTTTTGCATTCAACTCGACCTGTAACAAGAACTGCCAGTTCGCAAGCCAATGGACGTTAACCTCCGTAATTCAGGCGGCAGGTTTATAACTAATGTTACTTTCCCTTTCAAATCAGCAGAATCTCATTAACCGTCACCAACACTGATACACAACCAGCAAAATGCCACGATTTAATGTTCGTCATGCTGTGTGTATCAGTGTGTACTATATGTGGGTGTACCGTTGTTGTATATGTCTGTGTGTATACCATTGTGTATGTCTTACAGTGTGTTACCATTTTACAGTCTGTGCATATACTGTGTGTGTTGTGTGTGTTACATGTGTGTACAATCTGCCTGTGTGTGTACATGTGTCTGTGTGTGACATATGTCTTTCTGTGTGTGTTATGTGTATACTATGCTCTTGTGTGTCAATTGTGCTGTGTGTGGTCATATGTCTGTGTATACAAATAGTGTGTGTCTGTCGTGTGTACAAATTGTATGTCTGTGTTACAATGTTGGTGTTGTCCATGTCGGTGTGGTGTGTACCAATGTGTTTGGTGTATGTCTGTGTGTATACAATGTGTGTTGTGTGGTGTGTGTGTTGTGTAAACATGAATTGTCTGTGCATGATCAATGTGTGTGTCCTGCAAATATGTTTGTTAATGTACCATGGTGTGTGTGCTCTGCGCAATGTGTATGTCTGTGGTGTATACAATGTGTTGTGTGTGTTTGTGTGTGTGTGCGATATTTATCTATGTGTGTACAATTATGTATGTATGTGATGTATGTGTGTGTGCGATATTTAACTATGTGTGTACAATGTGTGTGTGTGTGTGTGTGTGCGCGGTATTTATCTATGTTGTGTACAATATGTTGTGTGGTTGGGTGTGTGTGTGCGGTATTTATTTATGTGTGTACAATGTGGTGTGTGTGTGGTGTGTGTGTGTGTGGTGTACGCGCGGTATTTATCTATGTGTGTACAATATGTGTGTGTGTGTATGTGCGGTATTTATCTATGTGTGTACAATATGTATGTGTTGTGTGGTGTGTGTGTGTGTGTGCGCGGTATTTATCTATGTGTGTACAATATTGGTTTTTTATGTTGTGTGTGTGTGCGGTATTTATCTATGTGTGTACAATGTGTGTGTGTGTGTGGTGCGCGTGTGGTATTTATCTATGTGTGTACAATATGTATGTATGTGTGTGCAATATTTATCTATGTGTGTACAATATGTAATGTATGTATGTTATGTGTGTGTGTGTGTGTAGTATTTATCTATGTGTGTACAATATGTATGTATGTGTGTGCAATATTTATCTATGTGTGTACAATATGTATGTATGTATGTATGTTGTGTGTGTGTGTGTGTGTGCAGTATTTATCTATGTGTGTACAATATGTATGTTTGTGTGGTATTTATCTATGTGTGTACAATGTTACATGTGTGTGTGTGTGTGTGTGGTCATAGATAAATACCGCACACACACACACACACACACACACACACACACATATTGTACACACATAGATAAATACCACACACACATCATGAACTGGAGGGCTGACATATGTACGCCACATGGAGGTTGGTCATATGACTGATAAAGTGCCCGCCAGACTAGTAAATTGCCCACACTGACTTGTATATAAAAGTGCCAACAAAATAGAAAAATGCACCCACACAGAATAGTAATATAAAAGTGCCAAGCCTGGTAAAGTGCCCAAACAGACTCGTAAAGTGCCCATACAGACTGGAAAAAAAAAACAGTGCCCTACACAGACTGGTTAAGTACCCACACGATTGGTAAATAAAAGTGCGAAGCCTGGTAGAGTGCCCACACAGACTGGTAAAGTAACCACACAGACTGGTAAATAAAAGTGCCCATATAGAATTTTAAATATAATTGCCCACACAGACTGGTAGTGGTAATTACTTTTTTTTTAGAAACCCCGGGTGGTCCTATTGTACCCAAACCCACAGTACAGCACAAGTGCCATGTGGCGGTCAGGACCATCTTCCCCTCTCAGTCTTCTGATAGAAGCCGACAGATCAAGAGGGGATCCATCAGACGTCCCTTTGCGAGAGCTTTGGAAGGTCTAGCAATCCTTGCCCCCCCATCAACCCCCAGCTGCCACAGGGAGTCTATAAAGGAGAACTCACATTTGGGAAATCTGAGGTCCTAAAAGGGACCCAGACTGTCCCGCCACAGACATGTTCCGGTTTGTTCCGATTCCCATGGGGGGAAACCAGGAAGTGAACAGTAGGAAAGCCTTCAATCCCAATTTGTAGCGTGTGTACAGATCCGCCCATTACAAGCAGGAGATTGTCCCCCCTCTCAATCATCAACTGATACAAACAGATACTACACGAGAAACGATACCTAATGTTACACTTGTACAGTACACCTACATACATACAGGTTATACACACACCTTGTATACACACATACATATATATTTACACACCACACATACATATCCCCCACACAAATATTACACACACACCACACACACACACATACATACATATTGTACACACATAGATAAATACCGCACACACACCACACACACACACACACACATGTACACACACATTGTACACACATAGATAAATACCACACACCATACATATTGTACACACATAGATAAATACTGCACACACACACACACACACACACACAATACATACATACATACATATTGTACACACATAGATAAATATGCACACACATACATACATATTGTACACACATAGATAAATACTACACACACACACCACAAACATACATACTACATACATACATCATATTTACACACATAGATAATATTGCACACACATACATACATATTGTACACACATAGATAAATACCACACGCGCACAACACACACACATTGTACACACATAGATAAATACCGCACACACACACATACATATTGTACACACATAGATAAATACCGCGCACACACACACACACACACACACACACACACACACACACCACACACACACACACACATACATATTGTACACACATAGATAAATACCGCACATACACACACACACATTGTACACACATAGATAAATACCGCGCGTACACACACACACACACACCACACACAACACCATTGTACACACATAAATAAATACCGCCACACACACCCACACCACACCACACATATTGTACACACATAGATAAATACCGCGCACACACACACACACACACACACACATTGTACACACATAGTTAAATATCGCACACAACATACACATACATACATACTACATATTGTACACACATAGATAAATATCGCACCACACACAAACACACACACACATTGTATACACCACAGACTACACATTGCGCGAGCACACACACATGGTACATTAACAAACATATTTGCAGGCACACCATTGTTATATGCACAGACATTCAATGTTTGTACACACACACACACACACACACACACATTGTATACACACAGACATACAAAACACATATGGTACACACACACACAGACATGGTACACACGCACATTGTACACACAGACATACATATTGTACACACACAGACACACATATTGTATACACACATTGCACACACACACATATTGTACACACACAGAGGCATATTGTATACACAAACACACACAGAAAGACATATTGTACACACACAGACACATTGTACACACACAGGCAGATTGTACACACATGCACACACACACACACACAGTATATGCACAGACGTATGGTACACACTGTACACACACAGACATATAGTACACACACATTGTATACACACAGACATATAGTACACACACACTGTACACACACAGACATATAGTACACACACACTGTACACACACAGACATATAGTACACACACATTGTATACACACAGACATATAGTACACACAACACTGTACACACACAGACATATAGTACACACACATTGTATACACACAGATGCGAACATTAAATCGTGGCTATTTTGTGTTGTTGTGTATCAGTGTTGGTGACGTTAATGAGATTTTGCTGATTTGAAAGGGAAAGTAACATTAGTTATAAACCTGCCGCCTGATTACGGAGGATTAACGTCCATTGGGCTGCGTAACTGCAGTTTCTTGTTACAGGTCGAGTCTGAATGCAAAATAAATTGCACAGGTGACTCTGGTCTGACAATGCGGCATCACATGACACAGGATCTTTTACATACATGTTTTAACACTGTGTGAACCAGATTAGATGGTTTCAATACAACACATCACTGTGATTTCTTCTGTGTAGTGGCTAGGCCACACTAGCGTGTTATTTATGCGTTTGCGCATGCATTCCCCCCCCCCCTGATCATTGCAATTGCGGCAACGCATCAAAAATGCGCGTTTTCGTGCGATGCGACTGCGATTTGCCTTCTACATTTTTTTGCGATATCGCATGCTATTTTCTATTTTTAAAGAAAAAACGCATTCGCAAGCGCATTCGCTAACGTATCGACGCATTCGCTAACGTATCAACGCTGCATTTGCGGCACAGTGTGGCCGTGCCCTAATAGAGGATTTTAGCCTTGTAGTGAGTGTGAGCTGCCATGCCGCACCTCATCAACACCTCCAGTTAAACTCATCCACATTGTCTGATGAAACAGCGCCTCCTGGAGGCCAAGTTCCGGAATAATAAAATGAATTCTTTCCATTAGCCATGGAGATTGTCTCAGTCACAGAAATCCACCCGCCATAGGGATATTTCTATATAGATCAGTATAATATACCCCTAGGATCTGGCCAATGAGAACTCAGGATGTTGGGAGAAAAGAGGATGCTGGTAGTAGTAGTTGGAAGATCAGTTTTCTGATTGCTTAGTGTTATAGTTCTGTTGGTTTGTGTTGGTTCCCGGAGGATGCTGAGATTTGTAGTTCAGATGGTCAATAGACAGTAAAGCAAATCTCGCTACTACTATTAATAGTAATAATTAGTGATATTACAGACAGCTGGGATGGGCTGGATACACGTCCGGGATACACGTCTCCATATTTACCTTTCTTTGCCTGGCAAATAACATGGGCTGAGCTAAGTTAATTCTCTGTTTAGCTTAGTGACACTTTTCCACCTTCCTCTAAATTATCAGACAGTCAGGGAAATAGACACCGGATCAGCCTGCGCTGCTGGATTCTTCTGTCAGAAAAAGTCCTTGGTGACCCACGTGGGGCCTGACCAGTGCCCAGGGCAGATACAACCGGTTTCTTTGATAAAAGGAATAATTCAATGGATTCCTGACATTCCTGGGCACTGCAGGTTGATATAATGATTAACACGCCGTTGGCCAGATTAGTCCGTGAGTTGGATATGCAGCTGGTAGGGAAGTTGGCATTTTCTGCTGCCACTTTCTTCTTCTTGGCTTTAGCCTTCAGGTTTTACAAGTCCAAAAACAAGCAGAAGCCGGCGATCGGAGATGGACGTGGAGATCAAAGCCGTGAAAGTGGATCTGTGGGTGTACCGAGGGTGGAAAATGTTCAACTTCGCCACAGACAAGTAAACAGAAACTTGGCAAACCACAGAACCTTAACTCCTGAAAGCCTCCGCCAAGCTGGAGATCCTGTAACTACACCGGGATTTCAGGATAAACCTCGAGGAAGGAATCCAGGAACTGAGATTAAAGTAACAGGAGACAAATCTAGTGACGCCATCGACGGGGACCAAGAAAACATCTACCGGGAGAAAGTGAACAAAACCAAACTTGTTCCCTGTGACCCACAAAGTCCACTTCTGAGTCCTGACCCGTCTGGGGGTGACCTTAGTGCCCACGATAGTCTAATTCTGAGTTCTGGTCCATGTGAGGAGGACCTTGGTGCCCCAGATGAACATTCAATGGTAGGGACAGTTTGTGGGATCCCAGACAGGAAGGAGATACAGAATGGGGAACTAAACCAGGACCATAAGACAATGCACAAGGTTCATCGATTCTCCTCTGTGGCTCAGGTGAAAGTAGAGGAGAATTTTATTCCCGAGAGACAATCAGAGAAGATCAAAGTGTCTCCCAAACACCCAAGTCTGAGAGGGAAAATCTACGACTACCACGTAGAATCCACTTCAGAGACTGTTACCCCAGATAAACATTTCAAATTCGGGGCTTGTACCCCAACTACGCCCCCCTGTCACCCACCTGATGATTTGGTAGAGACCGAGGTTGGGCTCAGGGATGGAGATGTCCAAGGTTGGGACTTGGAATGTAACCAGAGACTGACCAACTGGGATTTATTAACCGACAGGGACACAACAGTGGGAAATGAACAGAGAACATTGTTTGCTAACGGGGTCACATTATCCCCAAACTGTAATGTCCCCCCAGGCAGCAAGGGGGCAACAGCAAACACACAGTCAACCAATGGAAACTCCACTTTCCATGTCTGTCTCACCCCAGAATCTACATTTGATGTCCACCTTGGCTTGGAAAACTGTTTGGAGGTTCTGTGTTTGGCTAAGAAACATGACCTTGGGGCCCTAAAGACGGCAGCTTACAAGGTCATGAGTGATAACTATCTGCAGGTGCTTCAGAACCCCCATGTCTATGGACGTCTCAATGCCTCCGAGAGGGAACTGATTCTTAAGAACAGAATGATGGGGAGAAGGTACATGGCTGTGGCCGACATTGACACAATGGGGTACTCCGTTTCCGACAACAGCACCCTAAGTTATTATGACAGTGATACGGATTCGTGGCACCACCTTTCCAATATCCCTGCAAAAGCCGTGAGCCGTGCCTGTTCAATGGCCGCCATGTTCAATTATCTTTTCATTGCATTGGGTTGCCAAGGATTTGAAAGAGAAATGAAACCAACGAAACGCGTTGTCTGCTACAATCCCTTAACAGACGTCTGGCAGGATATCTGCCCCCTAAATGATGCCAGGCCCCTTTGTAAGTTGGTGACCCTCAACGGATATTTATATGCCATAGGAGGAGAATGTCTTCACACTGTAGAGCGGTACGACCCTCGCCAAAACCGATGGACTTATGTCGCTCCTCTTCCCAATGACACTTTCGCCGTTGCCCACATGGCGACCGCCTATGATGGTGAGATTTATGTAACGGGTGGCACAATCCGATACATGCTCCTCAGGTACCGCCAAAAAGAAAACTCGTGGAAAAGCAGCGCCATTACTGGTAGCAAAGACCGAACCACGGAGTTGGTGGCAACAAATAACTTTCTCTACCGATTCGACCTGAATCGCAGTAAAGGGATCAGCGTCCATCGCTGCAACGTACGTGCCAGGATCTGGTATGAATGTGCCAGTTACCCCATGCCGTACCCTACCCCCTTTCAGTGTGTGGCCATCGATAACAGTATTTACTGCATCAGCCGGAACTTCCACCTAAGGCTCCTGGCCGATGATGTCTCTCCCCGGTTTATGGAACACAACCTCCGGGATCTCCCTTGCCCAAAGGGCATTTTGTCCCCTCTTGTCATAATTCTACCAGGAAAAGACTCTAAATAAGAACCTGAACTACCGGATTGATTTCCACCTCTCCCCAGAAATAGGGAATATTCACTCTATGATAAATAAATATGTATATATATAAAGTTAATCACACCCCAAAACTATGATAGTTAGAAAGCTGACAGGTAGAGGGCTAATCTGTTATGTTATCTCCCCTCCTCTCTGCTTCTCTAAATGTTTCTGTCTCCTCTCTGAGCTCTCAGACATGCTCAGAGGAAGCAGCTAGGGGAATAACATTCAGTCATTGGCTGTGTTTTCACCTGTAACATCCATGACTGACAGCTGCTAACCAGAAGAACCAGGAATCATATCAGGTTAGTTTTACATCTTAGAAATTTCTAACTATTGCAGTTTTGGGGTTAAGTTACCTAAATACCTAAATACAATTTTTTTTAATTTAAGATTTAAAGTGGCGGTAATTACCGAGAAATCAAATGTTATTTACACAAGTTGGTGCAGTTTTTTTTTCTTTGTAGCGGATAATATTTGGTTTAAGTTTCTTTGCAATGGGCTCTGATTCCTGGACGCATCTTTAACCCTCTAATCCCAACAAAGTCAAGGTAACTGTAGATTATTTATAAAATGAAAGAACGTATATTAACGGTTTAATGTTATATTAATGGTTTAATGTTACTTGCACTTTAAGCTGTAGTGCTCACATACCTTTGAGAAAGGGAAAGTAAATTTTATGCAAATTACCCTCTGCCATTGACTTGACAAACTGTGAGATATAAACCAAACACAGATCAGACTCATTGCATTTCCAATGAGGAATCTCTTATTTTTATGTAAAAAAAACTTTTATATTCCGAATATTACGGTCGCGGAAAGACTCTACCGACCGATAAATCATTAGGAGCCAAAATTACCAAAAAATGTGCAGTAATTGCTCCTGATTAACCCAGTAATTCACAGAAATGACTCGCTGAGTGGTAAATACTCGATCTTTATATTTCTCAGCCCCTGGAAACTGAAATTCGCTGTTTAAAAAGGGGAACTTTACCTTTAATATGTTGTCAATCAAAGTGATATAATAACTCACAGCTTGTTAGTTATTTATTTATGTTAATGAATTAATTAACGATTATTTTACACATATCCACAGTCAGGGCAGGACGCAGCATGTAAAGGGTTAATGCCAAGGCAATCGTTTGAATGTAAACCCAGGTGTCAATGTAACTTGCTTGATTACAATACAGAGATGAAAGGGTGTTTTATGCTCTTTATTACTGGTCCTTTGATGCTGCTGACTGGTTGGGTGCAGTTTAACTGGATCTGTTAATGAGAAGGTATATTAACTTGGTAGTTATAAAGATCATTAAATTTGTTGGTCAGCTCCCACAATAACAAGGTTGTAAACATAAACAGGTAAATACTACCCCAGGGGTGTCCAGCCTGCAGCCTTCCAGTAGCTACTACAAATCCCAGCATCCCCTGCTAGATAAGGGTGTTTCACTGGTGTGTGTGGAAACCCCTATAATATTTCATTATATAAGTCCCTAGGGGCCCCTACACTATACGACTCCATCACTAATTGCTGTACAGGAGTGACCAGGGAGACCCACCCTGATTGTATCACAGCTCATTTCTCTCCATTGATCTCTGTGTAAATATAAAGTCTCATTGTGATTTCACTCCAGCAGGATAAATACACATTCACAGAGAGGTAGATGGGCCACTTACTGTGACAGTAACTTACTGACTTACAGTACCTCTGTGATTTACAGTCTTAGTGACTTACTGTACTTAGCAACTTACAGTTACAGTGCATAAGGGTTGTACGCACAGGTTTTGCAGAGGACCACCAAAACCCCGGGGTCTTTACAGTGACTTAATGGGGACTTTGACTACAGTAATTAGTGACTTTAGTACTTAGTAACTTGTGACTATAGTAACTTACAGTAACTTAGGACTATAAACCTTACAGTAACTTCGGGACTTACAGTACTTACCGTAACTTAGTGGACGTTATAGTACTTACAGTAACTTAGTGACTTATAGTTACTAACAGACTTAGGACGATAGAGTGACAGTAACTTAGTGACTATAGTAGCTTACAGTAAACTTAGTGACTTATAGTAACTTACAGTAACCTTAGTGACTTATAGTAGCTTCACAGGAACTTAGGACTTCTATAGTAGCTTACAAGTAACTTACGTAACTTAGTGACTCATAGTATCTTACAGTAACTTAGTGACTTATAGTAACTTACAGTAACTTACAGTAACTAAGTGACTTGCAGTAACTTACAGTAACTTACAGTAACTTAGTGACTTATAGTAACTTACAGTAACTAAGTGACTTACAGTAACTTCGTGACTTACAGTAACTTACAGTAACTTAGTGACTTATAGTAACTTACAGTAACTTAGTGACTTATAGTAACTTACAGTAACTTAGTGACTTATAGTAGCTTACAGTAATTAGTGACTTAGTAGCTTCAGTAACTTACAGTAACTTAGTGACTATAGTAACATTTACAGTAACTTACAGTAATTAGTGACTTATAGTACTTACGTAACTTAGAGTGACTTATGTAGCGTAAGTAACTTAGTGACTTTAGTAACGTACAGTAACTTACAGTAACTTAGGGACTTATAGTAGCTACAGTAACTTACAGTAATTAGTGACTTATCGTAATTACAGTAACGTAGGGACTTATAGTAACTTACGTTAACTTAGTGACTTATATAACTTACAGTGTAACTTAGTGACTTAGTAAGTACAGGTAAATGTGACAGTAACTTAAGTGACTTTAGTACTGTATTAGTAACTATGTATCAGTAACTTAGTGACTTATAGTAGCTTACAGTAACTTACAGTAACTTAGTGACTTATAGTAGCTTACAGTAACTTAGTGACCTTTCGATAGACTCCGAGTAATTAGTGACTTATCGTAGCTTACAGTAATTGTGACTTATAGTAACTTACAGTAACTTAGTGGACTTACAGTAACTTACAGTAAACTTCAGGACTTACATAACTTACCGAACTTAGCGACTTATAGTAGCTACAGTGAACTTACAGTCTATGACATTAGGTACGTCTGTACTTATAGTAGCTTACAGTACGACTATAGTAACCTTCGTACTTAGGGACTATAGTAGCTTACAGTCTTCAGCTAGGACTTATAGACTTACAGGACTTAGTGATAGAGTAGACTAGTACAGTGACTTATGCTTAAGATAACTTAGTGACTTATAGTAACTTACAGGTAACTAAGTGACTTAATACGAACAGTGTACAGTAAACTTAGCATGACTTATAGTAGCTTACAGTAACTTACAGTCCTAGTGCCTTATAGTAACTACAGTACTTATTGACTTTATAGCTAGATAACTTACAGTAACTTACATGTACTTTAGTAACTTCCGTACTAGTAGCTACTAGTAACTTCCAGTTAACTTAGTGACTTATAGTAACTAAGTAACTTAGTGACTTATAGACTACGAACTTAACTACGTGACTAGTAACTTACAGTAACTTAGTGGACTTTATTAGTAACTAGTACTAAGTGTTAAGTAACTACAGTATAGTGCACTTATCGATAACTTACAGTAATTTATGACTTAGTAACTGACAGTAACTTGTAGTGACTATAAACTTAAGTAGTGACTGATTATACGTAGTGGTATAGTACTTACAACTTCTACTTAGTGATTATAGTAACTTACAGTAACTTAATGTACTATAGTATATGCTTAACAGTACGTAGGTGATTATAGTAGCTTACGATTATTACAGTAACTTACGTACTGTTAGTAAATTACAGTAACTA
This sequence comes from Hymenochirus boettgeri, assembly GCA_019447015.1. NCBI lineage: Eukaryota > Metazoa > Chordata > Amphibia > Anura > Pipidae > Hymenochirus > Hymenochirus boettgeri. Next base: position 119,806 of record JAACNH010000156.1, on the reverse strand, counting down.
GTGACTATCGTAACTTCAGGAAACTTAGTGACTTATAGTAGCTTACAGTAACTTAGTGACTTATAGTAACTTACAGTAACTAGTGAGTTATAGTAAGCTACAGTAACTAGTACAGTAACTTAGTGACTTATAGTAGCTTACTAGTAACTTACAGTAACTTAGTGACTTATAGTATGCTTACAGTAACTTAGTGTACTTAATAGTATAGCTACAGTAACTTAGATTTAGTACTTACAGTAACTTATGACTTAAGACTAAAGTAATAGTGACTTATAGACATTACAGATAAACTACAGGAACTTAGTGACTTATAGTAGCTACAGTAACTTACAGTGGATTTCTTATAGTACTTTCACAGCACTTAGGACTTATGTAACTTACAGATAACAGTACTAGGATTATAGTAGCTTACAGGAACTTACAGTACTTAGTGACTTATAGTAGCTTACGTAATTTGCTATACTACAGTAATTAGTGACCTATAGAACTTACAGTAACTTGTGACTTAAGTAACTTACAGTAACTTAGTGACTTATAGTAGCTTACGGTAAACTTACAGTAACTTAGTACTTAGTGTACTTACTTAGTAAGTTACAGTAACTTACAGAACTTAGTGACTGTATAGTTACCTTACAGGAACCTACTGACTTATAGTAATTACAGTAACTTATGACTTAAGTAGCTTACAGTAACTTAGTGACTTATATTAGGAACTTACAGTAACGTATTGACTTATAGTAACTACAGTAGCTGACAGTAACTTAATGACTTATAGTAGTTACAGTAACTTACAGTAACTTAGTGACTTATAGTAACTTACAGTACTTAGTGACTTTAGTAACTTACAGGAACTTAGTGACTTATAGTAACTACAGTAACTTAGTGACTTATAGTAGCTTACGGTAAAATACAGAACTTAGTGACTTATTAGTAACTTACAGTAACTGGACTTTAGTAACTTATAGTAAGTAACTAGAGTGACTTATAGTCAAACTTACAGTAACTTAGTGACTTATAGAACTTCAGGACTAGTGTTTAGTAGTTACAGTACTTAGTGACAGTATAGTAACTACAGTAACTTAGTGAGTATAGTAGCTTACAGTACTTACAGTAACTTAGTGACTTATAGTAGCTACAGTAACTACGTAACTTAGGGATTATAGTTGCTTACAGTAACTTAGTGACTTATAGTAGCTACAGTAACTTAGTGACATTATAGTAACTTACAGTAACTTAATGACTTATAGTTAAACTACAGTAACTAAGTGACTTATAGTAGCTTACAGTAACTTCAGAACTGTGACTTTATAGTAGCTTACAGTAACTTAGTGACTTATAGTAACTTACAGTAACTTAGTGACTTATAGTAGCTTACAGTAACTACAGTAACTTAGTGACTTATAGTAGCTTACAGTAACTTACAGTAACTTAGTGACTTATAGTAACTTACAGTAACTTAGTGACATATAGTAGCTTACAGTAACTTAGTGACTTATAGTAACTTACAGTAACTTAATGACCTATAGTAACTTACAGTAGCTTACAGTAACTTAATGACTTATAGTAGCTTACAGTAACTTACAGTAACTTAGTGACTTATAGTAACTTACAGTAACTTAGTGACTTATAGTAACTTACAGTAGGACTAGTGACTTATAGTAACTTACAGTAGCTTACAGTAACTTAGTGGACTTACGAATTAGCTTACGTAATATTACAGTAACTAGTGACTTATAGTAGCTTACAGTAACTTATGACTTATAGTTACTTACAGTAGTACAGTAACTTAGTGACTTATAGTAGCTTACAGTAACTTACAGGAACTTAGTGACTTATAGTTACGTAACAGTTAACGTAGTGACTTACTAGTATACTTACAGTAACTTACAGTAACTTAGTGGAGCTTATAGGACGCTACAGTAACTTACAGACAACTTAGTGACTATAGTAGATTACATAAATAGTGACTTATAGTAAAACTTATAGTAGCTTACAGTAACTTACAGTAACTTAGTGACTTATAGTAGCTTACAGTAACTTACAGTAATTTAGTGACTTATAGTGACTTACAGTAACTTAGTGACTTATAGTAACTTACAGTAACTTAGTGACTTATAGTAGCTTACAGTAACTTACAGTAACTTAGTGACTTATAGTAACTTAGTGATTAACTGTGACTTACTGTACAGTGACTTACTGTCTTACAGTAACTTACAGTAACTTAGTGACTTACAGTAACTTAGTGATTAACTGTGACTTACTGTACAATAACTTACTGTCTTACAGTAACTTACAGTAACTTAGTGACTTACAGTAACTTAGTGACAAACTGTGACTTAGTGACTTACTGTACAGTAACTTACTGTCTTACAGTAACTTAGTGACTTACAGTAACTTAGTGACTAACTGTGACTTACTGTACAGTAACTTACTGTCTTACAGTAACTTACAGTAACTTAGTGACTTACAGTAACTTAGTGACTAACTGTGACTTTGTGACTTACTGTACAGTAACTTACTGTCTTACAGTAACTTACAGTAACTTAGTGACTAACTGTGACTTAGTGACTTACTGTACAGTAACTTACTGTCTTACAGTGACTTACAGTAACTCAGTGACTTGCAGTGCCTTACTGTACAGTAACTTAGTGGCTTACAGTGACTTACAGTGACTAAAGGTGGCCATACATATGAACGATAACAGGTAAATCCCGTTGAGGAATGACAGGGTTTATCTATTATCATTTGTGTGTAGGAGCTTTTTCCGATTGATGATGGAACATTTCCGTCTGTCGTTATCGGCTCCAATTACTGGAGTAGAGGGAGCCAATACAATTGCACGGTGTAATGTCAAAGTGTAACTTTAATGTCAAATTTGAATATATCAGTGATAAATTGATATGGCAGCTCCCTAAACAATGGTTACTATTTCCCTGCATTCCTATCATATGCTGTTGGGATTTGCAAGGGAATCATATTGGGAAGGTTCCGGTTCTAACACACATTTCTCTCTGTATAATGCAGTTCATTTGAGACTACGATTCCCAGCATCCCTTGCCAGCCAAAGGAATTACAGGACAATCAACCTGATACATGGATATTCTGTGGCTGAACTTGTTTGACTACAAGATAATCAGCCTCGCCCGGTATTGAATCTCAACCAACAGCCCAAAGCTCACAACCCCCAGCCCACAGTTCAAAGTGCTCAAACAGGCAAACAAAATGAGAATAAATTCTACATTAGCGCTGCCAGGGAAACAGATTTCTATTCAAACAGGAGGAAGTTCACTGAAGGTTTGAAGTGGTGAATTTAATTAGGTCTCAGCAAGTTAAACGAACATTATTAACTGAGCATGTTAATTAGTCAACAGAATATTCTGTTAGCCAAACAGTCATGAGCCTGGTTTAGTGGAAACTTGAGAGGGAAACTAATAGACTAGCATTCAGATTCATATTAGATGTTCAAATTGTATTAGGTGGGAGCTGCCATAGTGTTTCCTTTAGACAGTACAGTATGAGGGTATAGCTTATTGTATGTACAGAACATTCCTTCTCTGTATATTTTATACCTTATTGTATGTACAGAACATTCCTTCTCTGTATATTTATTTATACATATGGGTGGGAGCTGCCATATTGTTTCCCTTAGACAGTACAGTATGAGGGTATAGCTTATTGTATGTACAGAACATTCCTTCTCTGTATTTTATATTATACATATGGGTGGGAGCTGCCATATTGTTTCCCTTAGACAGTACAGTATGAGGGTATAGCTTATTGTATGTACAGAACATTCCTCTCTGTATATTTAATTTATACTATGGGTGGGAGCTGCCATATTGTTTCCCTTAGACAGTACAGTGAGGGTATAGCTTATTGTGTGTACAGAACATTCCTTCTCTGTATATTTATATTATACAATGGGTGGGAGTGCCCTAGTTTTCCCTTAGACAGTACAGTATGAGGTATAGCTTATTGTTGTGTACAGAACATTCCTTCTCTGTATATTTATACATATGGGTGGGAGCTGCCATATGTTTCCCTTAGACAGTACAGTATGAGGGTATAGCTTATGTTGTACAGAACATTCCTTCTCTGTATATTTATACATATGGGTGGAGCTGCATATTGTTTCCCTTAGACAGTACAGTATGAGGGTATAGCTTATTGTGTACAGAACATTCCTTTCTGTATATTTATAAATATGGGTGGGAGCTGCCATAGTTTCCTTAGACAGTACAGTACATATGAGGGTATACTTATTGTTGTACAGAACATTCCTTCTCTGTATATTTATACATATGGGTGATGTGTGTGTGTATAATATATATGTATGTGTGTATACAAGGTGTGTGTATAACCTGTATGTATGTAGGTGTACTGTACAAGTGTAACATTAGGTATCGTTTCTCGTGTAGTATCTGTTTGTATCAGTTGATGATTGAGAGGGGGGACAATCTCCTGCTTGTAATGGGCGGATCTGTACACACGCTACAAATTGGGATTGAAGGCTTTCCTACTGTTCACTTCCTGGTTTCCCCCCATGGGAATCGGAACAAACCGGAACATGTCTGTGGCGGGACAGTCTGGGTCCCTTTTAGGACCTCAGATTTCCCAAATGTGAGTTCTCCTTTATAGACTCCCTAGTGGCAGCTGGGGGTTGATGGGGAGGGCAAGGATTGCTAGACCTTCCAAAGCCTTCTAGCAAAGGGACGTCTGATGGATCCCCTCTTGATCTGTCGGCTTCTATCAGAAGACTGAGAGGGGAAGATGGTCCTGACCGCCACATGGCACTTGTGCTGTACTGTGGGTTTGGGTACAATAGGACCAACCCCGGGGTTTCTATTAAAAAAAAAGTAATTACCACTACCAGTCTGTGTGGGCAATTATATTTAAAATTCTATATGGGCACTTTTATTTACCAGTCTGTGTGGTTACTTTACCAGTCTGTGTGGGCACTCTACCAGGCTTCGCACTTTTATTTACCAATCTGTGTGGGTACTTAACCAGTCTGTGTAGGCACTGTTTTTTTTTTCCAGTCTGTATGGGCACTTTACGAGTCTGTTTGGGCACTTTACCAGGCTTGGCACTTTTATATTTACTATTCTGTGTGGGTGCATTTTTCTATTTTGTTGGCACTTTTATATACAAGTCAGTGTGGGCAATTTACTAGTCTGTGCGGGCACTTTATCAGTCATATGACCAACCTCCATGTGGCGTACATATGTCAGCCCTCCAGTTCATGACCTAGCAGTGGAGGATGACCTAGCAGTGATCTGGAAAAAATGTCGAGGTGGCCTTGCAGTGGCCGGTAAACTGAAGATCTGGCTTAGCAGTGGCTGTGGACTGGAGGGCTGACCTAACAGCGGCTGCTATGCTGGAGGGTTCAGTAGTCACTGAAAGGTCAGCCCTCCAGTTTACCAGAACTGTTATTTCAGCCCCCACTTCACCAGCCCTGTTAAGTCAGCCCTCCATTTCAGCAGCTAGTTTTAGTCAGCCCATCAAACTTACCTACACAAGCCATACCCACCCTCACAAGGAGGCGGCTTGAAAACATTTGGCTCGGTTGCCAAAAGGTCTAGAAACGCCCCCGTAATGTGCTTTATCAGCAGGTCACTTTTAACTAAATAACCTCTTTTTCCTATTAGTAGTTCGGGTAGAGTCACAGATAACAGCCATCCCCCGCAGTTCACTAATACGTAACCTTTCCCTTTAACAGGACGAGGAGCAGAGCGAACAGAGCGCGTGCAAATTAAGAAGATTTCCATTTCCTGAATGCAAATGGATTCCAGCGTAATTGCTAAAATGGTTTATTTTTGTCCTTTGGAAAGCAAAGCCAATTACTTGTTTAAGTAATAAATAGAATTTAGACAATATACTTTACGCTCGCAATTAACATATCGGTGCGAAAACAGAGATTTTTTTTCCACTTTCTAAATATTATTTTAAAGCGACTGCAACCAAATCCGCCCCCCCCCCCCATCCCCCTCCCTCCGACTTCGAGCATCTGGATGAGTATTTGAATATGGAGGACCGGACGGCGTTCCGAGGGGCCGTCGACCAACATGAATTATTTTATAAAGACGACAAGAAGGCGAAACAGGAGGAATAAAGACAGGATCTGAATTAAAAAGATAATTGGACTCTCGATTAGATTGCGTACATTGGTTTTTGTGTGTACACATGGCAAATAGCTTCCTTGTGCGTTCTAAGTTTAGACCTGAGTGTTTGTGCAGAGGGAGGAACGTAATCTCTAAACCAAATACACAGCGACGCGAGTAAACAAGCTCATTTTAACAAAGGATTCAGCTTCTCGCCTCGATTTGGGTTTTATTCTTTTACTTTTCTGTAGAACTGAGTTTCCTCGTCAAGAAACCACCGGCACAGACCAGGTGCAAAGATACGGAAAGTGAGATCTCGGCAAATCAGACAATTACCAACAATGAGTTATTTATAGAGAACCGCAAACTGAGCCCAGGGACAGGAATATGATAAATACACCGAAAATGTGCAACTTCAAGGAAGTTTTTCAGAGAGACTTTTACAGTTATTATATGTACAGGCTGTTATAAATAACCACACACCAGTAATCAGAACAGGATCACGGGATAGGTCATAGTGATAACAGGGCATCTCTGTATATTTATACATATGGGTGGGAGCTGCCATACTGTTTCCCTTAGACAGTACAGTATGAGGGTATAGCTTATTGTATGTACAGAACATTCCTTCTCTGTATATTTATATTTATACATATGGGTGGGAGCTGCCATATTGTTTCCCTTAGACAGTACAGTATGAGGGTATAGCTTATTGTATGTACAGAACATTCCTTCTCTGTATATTTATATTTATACATATGGGTGGGAGCTGCCATAGTGTTCCCCTTAGACAGTACAGTATGAGGGTAAAGTTTATTGTTCATATTACTATATTAATAATTTTGGGTTTCTCTCTGCATACTGATGACCAGGGTCCATCTCCCCTTTGGTTCTTTACACAGACCGTGCCATTTGATTGAGTTATGTTTCCCTAGTAAGGATTTTATAATTCAGTAGGAAGTAATATCATCGGCGATATTGTCTGTAGAGAATAAATATAAATGAAACATTCCGAGTTTAATAATTGCCCGAGGTTGATTAATAGGCCATTTGCTTTGCATGCGCTAATTATGAAGTTCATGAATCAATTTCTAATAGTCTGTTCGCTAAGGTCCCTACAAATCGTCCGTTCGTCGGAAGTTCGTCTCGAAGGGGAATAAAAACCCTTTTTACAAAGTAAATCACGGACTTTTAATCCTCGGTACCGGGAGTGCGGAGCAGAATGTAGAACGTTATTTATATATTTTATGCTTCGGAGAAACGGGAGGTTTTGATATGAAAAATGGATCTTTATTTGAAATCTCTATTTTCTTTTCTATGTAGATTAATAAAATCTATGTATGCGCTGGTTTGGGAGAGTTCGTGGCTTCTCGTTCTTTTTATTATTTTACGCGCAGTCGGTCTGACATCGTGATTTACGGCAAATCAATCACAGTCGCAGGTTGAAAAGGAATGATTTATCCACGTCTGGAGGCAGCCAAAGAATGGAAAATATATACAAATATCTCGTCGGCACTCGAAAAGTATCAAAGCGTAAAATCCCAGTGGCCGTAATAATCCGGCGTTGGTGGTAAACGCTTTGTGGAGTTTTACATGAGACTGGACCCTTAGGTGGAACATGGCGACGTTTTATTTAGCAACTTTCAATATGAATTTTGTAGCCTCTCAAAAACCGAAACAAACAGAATAAAACTCGGTGATTTATTTCTACAGTAGAGGAACGTCTTCCACTGATCAGACTAAAGACAAGTGTCTCTTGTACACTGGGACATCGTTAATAAAATAGATGTTGATTTTGTGTCAATTTGCGGATTAGGAAAAGCAAGTTTGACAAATGTAGGTTTTGATTTTGGGACAGTCGGTAATCTGATATTGGCTACAGGCAAGTCTATGGGCCATGACACACGAGGCTTTTAAAATGCCATTTCCCCCCTACGGAAAGTTACAAAATGACCTGAAGTGCCTGTAGCACAACAATGTGGGAAAAATCTGCTATTGACACATTGACTTTTGTGTTGTAGATCTGTGCCAATAAAACTAACACACTGTTATTTCCTGATTGGCTTCATTTTAATCCTATGTAGCCAATCAGACATTGTCTTTGCCTGAATGGCTACAATGTATCAGAGGGAAGGTAGGTGCAGGGGGTCTGAACATTTACACCTCTATTAATAAATGTAGACAAGTGTTTACCTGGAAACCACAGATTTCAACACGCAGTATTTAGACCGAATTTACGGATTCGCAGGGCAGGTCGAGATATAAACAATCAAATGCAAACCTACAATGGGCAACATTTCAGTACAGCCGATTGTGCGCCCCATTAATATTTTGGACTGAAATTTCAGTTGCGGTGGTTGAATGGCCCAAAATATCGGTCCATGTGCCTAAAAGCATCAATATTCCGTTCAGCTTGGCGAATTTTCTCGAACTGATTGGAATATCGATAACGTTTTTCCCGATAGACTGATTAAAGGGCATTTTTAGCAAAAAAACAACTAAGTGGTTTTAGTCTCCTTAACTCCTAAAACCTAAAATACATTTAATCTTATCTTAATCCGACGCTCCCACGCCAAGATATAATTACTTTTATCTCCGCTGAAACTCCCGCCTCCTGCCTTCTTCCGGGTAAGTACCGTCAGTCCTAGCCGTGAAGGTGACACCAAGGACCGAATGTCCATACCCAAAGCGCGCTCTGCTACTGCGTGCTCGTAAACCGGCTAGAAACAGAAAGCTGGCAACAGTGAGGGCTAGGCCACACTAGCGCGTTTCCTAGGCCACACTAGCGCATTTTTTGCGCACGCGGTTTTCGCTAAAATGGAAATTGCGGGAACGCGAAAAATTAATTCACGCGATTTCCGATGTGCATGCGTTCACCATTTTTGGTGCGTTAACGCAGCGTTTCCATAATGCGGAATGGCGAAAACGCATGCGCAAAACGCGAACGCACAAGAAAAGCACACACAATCTTGTGCGATAACGCTCGCGATTTTGTTCGCGATTCCTGTGCGTTGCAGTGTGGCCTCAGCCTAAGTATATCCCAGCATGGGGAATTCTCCATCAACATCATCATCATCTTCAAGATGAAATCTACTGAAGAATAACGGTGATCTCTCCATTATCGTTGGCTAACCATACTGATGGTTTTCCTGTTGCTTTGAGTTCTATTGACATGGTGAGTGAGATGCCACCTAGTGGCAAAAAAGAGAAATTGCTTCTTAAACACCTGCAGGAAGACCTGGGAAGAATTTGACACATTCGAATGAAAAAGATTGGAAACAGTTTTTGACCAATAGGTGGCGATGTTCCTAAAAGTTTCAGATCTCTAAAACTCTCCCAAACCTACTTGGTCCCTTGATGACTAATCTAAACTTTCTACACACTATTGTCTAATATTATCTGCAAGTGGGATATTTTCCTAATCTCCTATAGTCCAGTCTTTAGGTTTGTACACACGTGTGATTGCAGGTCCCGACCGCCCGAGCGGATCTTCGAACGACGGTCCATTTCGGTCGATAAAGGGCCCGTACACATCATGCGTTGCAGATTGAGACCCGCGATCGCACGTGTGTACGAATCATTCCGGTACTGTCCCTCACTCACTGTGTTAATTCCTCCCACTGGTTACAATATCCGTGTGAATAGGACAAATTCATTGTTAGTTTAATGGTCGATGATGCAACAAGGAAACACACCCGTAATGTAATGTCATATACAGTCCATAAAACGTTAACTCTAAAGGGGATGGTAAGACACTGACTCAGGCTTAGAATAAAGAAAACCTTTGGAAATCTCTCAGACTGACAAACCGGAATATCCAATCAGAATATCCATTGGTACAAGCTCAGTAACAGGCCGTTTCATTGGTCATTGATAGTCATGGCGCTGCCTTTGTAAACAAGGAGTATTGTCCTTAATCTGCCCATCCAGTGAGTGTGTATAAATAAAAACGTCCAACGTACTGATTCCCTGTATACATGGTCCATACAGGGGTGTTCCTAGTTTTTGACACCTGAAACAACTTTTGAATGCTGCCTATCGGTAGATGGGTGGCGGCACATTAAGAGGGCGTGGCTTCATCAGGGAACATATGTGTGGCTTGTGGAGCGGGTGTGGTGAGCTGACTAACCACTGAATGGTGGACTGGAGTGCTGACTTAACACTGATTGGTGGACAGGTGCTGAAGTGCAATATTGGAAGAAGGAAGTAAGTTTTTTTTTTTTTTTTTTTTACTGCTGCCTTTTAAGTGTTCTGCAGGGGTGTGCCCTGAACAAATGTTTCAGTTTGCTTCATGGTAGGGGCACCCCTGGGTCCATAATAGTGTCCATTACAGCACTTTCACTAGCCCACTGGGTGGATGGTTGCTCAGTAGAAACTAATTGGAAAAGAAAGTCAGTAAACTTCCCTTTTAGTCATTTAATATAATTCTACAACACACGTTTATTATAATGTCTAAATATTCTCAGGAATGAGAGATGGGTGTTTTACAGTTGAGGATTTGTCAACAAGCAATTCAGTAAAACGATAAGATAAGCAAACAGAAACCCATCCCGAATAGGGAGATGTTTAAGGGGAGAGATAAAGGAGAGGCTCTCCATACTACAAGGATTCATTAGGAATTTGTCTTATCCACAGCGCAGACTGTATACTGGAGATATTTATATAAAGGGTAAAACTATATACAGACACTGCCAGTTCAAATAGTTTGCATTGAGTGTTTTGTATTGACAGTATAGTATAGGAGAAAATGACCATGTTGCAAATTCAGGAACCCATCATCCTTTACCATGTTGGCAGCTGGTAGTTCCACTACTTCAATCAATGTCAGGGTAATTAAAGTCCCCCATGATCTGAATGATCTCCAAACTTTCAGCCCTTGCCATCTGCATATACTCACTTCCTCCTCATCAGCATTTGGTGGCATGTAGCAGACTCCAACAATACCTTTACCCCCTTTACCCTATGTTGCCTAATTCCACCCATATTGCATTTGCTTTTACATCCATTTCAACAGTTATCTCTTCTTTTAAATTTGGCTTCAACTGTTAAATATAAATACATACCCTTCCTCTTTCCTATTTTCTCTATCATGCCTAAACAAGGAGTATCCTTCTAAATTTACAACCCAGTCATGAGAATTTTTAACCATGTTTCAGCTTTACCCATTACATCATACTTTTCAGTCACAGCCATTATTATTATTGATGGTTTACGATTGCATATCAGACATTGTATCCTGCACACATTTTGTGATTTGCAGTTTCATTTATTTATTTTAAAAAGGAAGAGCTTCAGTCTAAGATTGAACCCCTATGAAATGACAGTGAATCATGTATCACTTACCTGGATATTCCAGTTTCTTTGTGAGTTACAGAGACTTTTAAAAAGTCAAATTGTGGGGGGGAGAAAGTTCCTACAGCACAGACCCAGTTTCCTATGATTACATGAGGATAATTATTTACATCTATACAGAAGATCTGTATTTTATGTATCGTTACATGTCAGGGCAATCGGTTAGGCCTTGGGGATGATCCTCTGAGTCTAAGGCCATTCGTCCTACAGCCGGTATGGACCTTGAGTGACATAATATTACACTTACCAACTGAATGGAGATCAGGATAGAGAAATGATCCCGTCCAGACTATGTTACTATTTTTATAGTCGAACCCTTGACCTTGGTCTTCTGCTGCTTCTCTAACGTGATTTACAGGTCCCTTTCCAGTGTTTGTCCACGGTCCAGTCAATGCGGATTTACTGTTATTAACATATTAGTTTGGCCAGAATCTCCTTGTTGTGTTCTGCTTGACCAGACATTACATTCCAGTACATATGGTACATCTGCTGTCTGTGTGTTTGTGTCGCTGTAATTGGGTTCAGTTTGTTAATAATTAATCAACATTCCCAAGCGTAACCTCCATTTCTATATCAATTTCGGGCCAAAATTAATCGCTTACATATACAGTAGCTGGATTACTATAATACTATACTGAGGTATAACTGTATTACTATATTAATGTATTACCACGTTACTGTATCACTATATTACTGTATCACTATATTACTGTTATTATATTATTATATTACTGCATTACTATGTTTACGGTACTATAATACTATACTGATGTATAACTGTATTACTACATTACTGTATTTCTGTATTACCACATTACTGTATCACTATATTACTGTATCACTATATTACTGTTATTATATTATTATATTACGGCATTACTATGTTTACGGTACTATAATACTATACTGATGTATAACTGTATTACTACATTACTGTATTACCACGTTACTGTATCACTATATTACTGTATCACTATATTACTGTTATTATATTACTGGCATTACTATGTTTACGGTACTATAATACTATACTGATGTATAACTGTATTACTACATTACTGTATTTCTGTATTACCACGTTACTGTATCACTATATTACTGTATCACTATATTACTGTTATTATATTATTATATTACTGCATTACTATGTTTACGGTACTATAATACTATACTGATGTATAACTGTATTACTACATTACTGTATTTCTGTATTACCACGTTACTGTATCACTATATTACTGTTATTATATTATTATATTACTGCATTACTATGTTTACGGTACTATAATACTATACTGATGTATAACTGTATTACTACATTACTGTATTTCTGTATTACCACTTACTTGTATCACTATATTACTGTATTATATTATTATATTACGCATTACTATGTTTACCGGTACTATAATACTATACTGAGTATAACTGTATTACTACATTAACTGTAATTCTGTATTATTACCACTTACTGTATCACTAATTTACTGTATCACTATATTACTGTTATTATATTATTATATTACTGCATTACTATGTTTACGGTACTATAATACTATACGATGTATAACTGTATTACTCACATTACTGTATTTCTGTATTACCACGTTACGTCTATCACTATATTACTGTGTATTATATTATTTATTACTGCATTACTATGTTTCGGTACTATAATACTATACTGATGTATAACTGTATTACCTACATTACTGTATTTCTGTATTACCACGTTACTGTATCACTATTTCCTGTATCACTATATTCTGTTTTATATTATTATAATTACTGCATTACTATTTTTACGGTACTATAATACTATACTGATGTATAACTGTTTACAACATTACTGTATTTCTGTATTACCACGTTACTGTCATCACTATATACTGTATCACTATATTACTGTTATTATATTATATATTACTGCATTACTATTTTACGGTACTATAATACTATACTGATGTATAACTGTATTACTACATTAACTGTATTTCTGTATTACCCGCGTTACTGTATCACTTATTACTGTATCTACTATTTCTGTATCACTATATTACTGTTATTATATTATTATATTACTGCATTACTTGTTTACGGTACTAATACTATACTTAGATGTATAACTGTATACTACATTACTGTATTTCTGTATTACCACGTTACTGTATCACTATATTACTGTATCACTATATTACTGTTATTATATTATTTATTACTGCATTACTATGTTTACGGTACTATAATACTATACTGAGGTATAACTGTATTACTACATTACTGTATTTCTGTATTACCCGTTACTGTATCACTATATTACTGTATCACATATTACTGTATCATTATTACTGTATTTATTAATTACTGCATTACTAGTTTACGGTACTATAATACTATACTGATGTATAACTTGATTACTACATTACTGTATCTGTATTCTTACTTTTACTACTCGTTACTGTATCACTAATTACTGTATCCACTATATTACTGTTATTATATTATTATATTCTGCATTACTATGTTTACGGTACTATAATACTATACTGAGGTATAACTGTATTACTACATTACTGTATTTCTGTATTACCGTTACTGTATCACTATATACTGTATCACTATATTACTGTATTATAATTATTATATTACTGTCATTACTATGTTTACGGTACTATAAACTATACTGAGTTATAACTGTATTACTACATTACGTATTTCTGATTACACCGTTACTGTATCACTATATTACGGTATCACATATATTACTGTTTATTATATTTTATATTACTGCTACTATGTTTACGGTATATAATACTATACTGAGGTATAACGTATTACTACATTACTGTATTTCTGTATTACCGCGTTACTGTCACATATTACTGTATCCTAATTACTGTTATTATATTATTATATTACGCATTACTATGTTTACGTACTATAATACTATACATGGTATAACTGTATTACTACATTACTGTATTTCTGTTTAACCGCTTTACTGTATCACTATATTACTGTACACTATAGTACTGTTATTATATTATTATATTACTGCATTACTATGTTTACGGTACATAATACTATACTGAGTAAAAACTGTATTACTACATTACTGTATTTCTGTATTACCACGTTACTGTATCACATATTACTGTATCACTATATATTACTGTTATTATATTATTATATTACTGCATTACTATGTTTACGGTACTATAATACTATCTGAGGTATAACTGTATTACTACATTACGGTATTTCTGTATTACCACGTTACTGTATCACTATATTACTGTATCACTATATTACGGTTATTATATTATTATATTACTGCATTACAGTTTTACGGTACTAAATACTAACTGTGTATAACTGTATTACTACATTACGTATTTCTGTATTACCACGTTACTGTATCACTATATTACTGTATCACTATATACTGTTATTATATTATTATATACGCATTACTATGTTTACGTACTATAATACTATACTGAGTATAACTGTATACTACATTACTGTATTCTGATTACCACGTTACTGTATCACTATATACTGTATCACTATATTACTGTTATTATATTATTATATTACTGCATTACTATGTTTACGGTACTATAATACTATACTGATGTATAACTGTATTACTACATACTGTATTTCTGTATTACCACGACTGTATCACTATATTACTGTATCACTATATTACTGTTATTATATTATTATATTACTGCATTACTATGTTTACGGTACTATATACTATACTGATGTATAACTGTATTACTACATTACTGTATTCTGTTTACCACGTTACTGTATCACTATATTACTGTATCACTATATTACTGTTATTATATTATTATATATACTGCATTACTATGTTTACGGTACTATAATACTATACTGATGTATAACTTATTACTACATTACTGTATTTCTGTATTACCACGTTACTGTATCACTATATTACTGTATCACTATATTACTGTTTTATTTATTATATTACTGCATTACTATGTTACGTACTAAATACTATACTGATGTATAACTGTATTACTACATTACTGTATTTCTGTATTACCACGTTACTGTTCACTATATTACTGTATCACTATATTACTGTTATTATATTATTATATTACTGCATTACTATGTTTACGGTACTATAATACTATACTGATGTATAACTGTATTACTACATTACTGTATTCTGTATTACCACGTTACTGTATCACTATAGTACTGTATCCTAATTACTTTATTATATTATTATATTACTGCATTACAGTTTACGGTACTATAATACTATACTGATGTATAACTGTATTACTACATACTGTATTTCTGTATTACCACGTTACTGTATCACTATATACTGTATCACTATATTACACTGTTATTATATTATTATATTACTGCATTACTATGTTTACGGTACTATAATACTTACTGATGTATAACTTTATTACTACATTACTGTATTTCTGTTACCACTTTACTGTATCACTATAACTGTACACTATATTACTGTTATTATATTATTATATTACTGCATTACTATGTTTACGGTACTATAATACTATACTGAGGTATAACTGTATTACTACAATTACTTATTTCTGTATTACCACGTTACGTATCACTATATTACTGTATCACTATATTACTGTTATTATATATTATATTACTGCATTACTATGTTTACGGTCATATACTATACTGATGTATAACTGTATCTCACATTACTGTATTTCTGTATTACCACGTTACTGTATCACTATATTACTGTATCACTTATACTGTTATTATATTATTATATACTGCATTACTATGTTTACGGTACTATAATACTATACTGATGTATAACTGTAACTACATTACTGTATTTCTGTATTACCACCGTTACTGTATCACTATATACTGTATCATATATTACTGTTATTATATTATTATATTACTGATATTACTATTTTCCGGTACTATAATACTATACTGATGTATAACTGTATTACTACATTACTGTATTTCTGTATACCACTTACTGTATCACTATATTCTGTTATCACTATATTTACTGTATTATATTATTATATTACTTCATTGGCATGTTTACGGTACTATATACTATACTGAGTATAACTGTATTACTACATTACTGTATTTCTGTATTACCACGTTACTGTATCACTATCTTACTGTTATTATATTATTATATTATGCATTTACTATGTTTACGGTACTATAACTATACTGACTGTATAACTGTTTAGTACTACATTACTGTATTTCTGTATTACCCACGTTACGTATCACTATATTACTGTATCACTATATTACTGTTATTATATTATTATATTACTGCATTACTATGTTTCGGTACTTAATACTATACTGATGTATAACTGTATTACTACATTACTGTATTTCTGTATTACCACGTTACTGTATCACTATATTACTGTATCACTATATTACTGTTATTATATTATTATATTACTGCATTACTATGTTTACGGTACTATAATACTATACTGATGTATAACTGTATTACTACATTACTGTATTTCTGTATTACCACGTTACTGTATCACTATATTACTGTATCACTATATTACTGTGTTACTATATTATTATATTACTGCATTACTATGTTTACGTACTATATACTATACTGATGTAAACTGTATACACATTACGTATTTCTGTATTACCACGTTACTGTACACTATATTACTGTATCACTATATTACTGTTATTATATTATTATATTACTGCATTTACTATGTTTACGGTATTAATACTATACTGAGTATAAACTGTATTATACTCATTACTGTATTTCTGTATTACCACGTTACTGTATCACTATATATTCCTGTTATTATATTATAATATTACTGCATTACTATGTTTACGGTACTAATACTATACTGATGTATAACTGTATTACTACATTACTGTATTTTGTATTACCACGTTACTGTATCACTATATTACTGTATCACTATATTACTGTTATTATATTATTATATTACTGCATTACTATGTTTACGGTACTATAATACTATACTGATGTATAATCTGTATTACTACATTACTGTATTTCTGTATTACCACGTTACTGTATCACTATATTACTGTATCACTATATTATGTATTATATATTAATTACTGCATTAACTGTGTTACGGTACTATAATACTATACTGATGTATAACTGTATTACTACATTACTGTATTTCTGTATTACCACGTTACTGTATCACTATATTACTGTATCACTATATTATGTTATTATATTATTATATTACTGCATTACTATGTTTAAGTACATAATCATAGATGTATACTGTATTACTACATTACTGTATTTCTGTATTACCACGTTACTGTATCACTATATTACTGTATCATCTATATTACTGTTATTATATTATATATTACTGCATTACTATGTTACGGTATTATAATACTATACTGATGTATAACTGTATTACTACATTACTGTATTTCTGTATGACCACGTTCTGTATCACTAATTACTGTACACTATATTACTGTTATTATATTATTATATTACGGCATTACTATGTTACGGTAACTATAACTATACTGATGTATATAACTTATTACTACATACTGTATTCTGTATTACCACGTTCTGTACTATACTAATTACTGCATCACTATATTACTGTATTATATTATTATATTACTGCATTACTATGTTTACGGTACTATATATATATACTGATGTATAACTGTTTACTACATTACTGTATTTGTATTACCACGTTACTGTATCACTATATTACTGTATCACATATTACTGTATTATATTATTATTACTGCATTCATGGTTTACGGTACTATAATACTATACTGATGTATAACTGTATTACTACATTACTGTATTTCTGTATTACCACGTTACTGTCCACTATATTATGTATCACTATATTACTGTTATTATATTATTATATTACTGCATGCTTGTTACGGTACGATAATATACTGAGTATAACTGTATTCACTACTGTATTTCTGTATTACCACGTTACTGTATCACTATATTACTGTATCAACATATTACTGTTATTATTATTAATTACTGCATTGCTATGTTTACGGTACTATAATACTATACTGAGTATAACTGTATTACTACATTACTGTATTTCTGTATTACCACGTTACGTATGCACTATATTACTGTTATTATTATATTAATTACTGCATTACTATGTTACGGTACTATAATACTATACTGATGTATAACTGTATTACTACATTACTGTATTTCTGTATTACACGTTACTGTATCACTATATTACTGTATCACTATATTACTGTTATTATATATTATATTACTGCATTACTATTTTTGGTACTATAATACTATACTGAGTATAACTGTATTACTAACTACATTACTGTATTTCTGTATTACCACGGTTACTGTATCACTATAATTACTTTCACTATATTACGTTACTATATTATTATATTACGCATTACTATGTTTACGGTACTAAATACTATATGATGTAAACTTATTAACTACATTACTGTATTTCTGTATTACCACGTTACTGTGTCACTATATTACTGTATCACATATTATGTATTATATTATTATCTTACGATTACTATGTTTACGTACTATAATACTATACTGATGTATAACCTGTATACCTACATTCACTGTATTTCTGTATTACCACGTTACTGTTCATACTATACTGTATCACTATATTACTGTTATTATATTATTATTACTTGCATTACTATGTTTACGGTACTTATACTATACTATGAGGTATAACTGTATTACTACATTACTGTATTCTGTATTACCACGTTACTGTATACTAATTTACTGTATCACTATTACTGTTATTATATTATATATTACTGCATTACTATGTTTACGGTACTATAATACTATATGATGTAATAACTGTAATTACTACATTACTGTATTTCTGTATTACCACGTACTGTATCACTATATTACTGTATCACTATATTACTGTTATTATATTATTATATTACTGCATACTATGTTTACGGTAACTCTAATACTATACTGATGTAACTGTATTACCACATTATGTATTCTGTATTACCTAACGTTACTCATCACTATATTATGTATCAACTATATTACTGTATTTATAGTATTATATTACTGCATTACTATGTTTACTGGTACTAATAAGACTATACTGATGATACTGATACTACATTACTGTATTTCTGTTACCTACGTTACTGTATCACATATTACTGTATCACTATACTTACTGTTTATATTATTATATTACTGCATTACTATGTTTACGGTACTATAATACTATACTGATGTATAAACTGTATTACTACATACTGTATTTCTGTATTACCACTACTGTATCCACTATATTACTGTATCACTATATTACTGTTTTATATTATTATTTACTGCATTACTATGTTACGGTATTTAATACTATACTGATGTATAACTGTATTACTACATTATGTTTTCTGGATTACCACATAATCGTATCATATATTACTGTTATTATATTATTATAGTACTGTATACTATTGTTTTACGGTACTATAATACTATACGATTATAATGTATTACTACAATTACTGTATTATACATTATTATATTACGTTTCATTTATATGTGATATTCTTATTACGTTGTACTCATATATTACTGTTTATTATGTTATTCATAGTATTTATTCTTACTTACTATTTTTGCATTATTACTATCGTCGGTACTGTATAATGATGTACTGTATTACTCTATGTATCTGATACACGTTACTATCATTATCTTCGTCTTATCTGTTATATATATATTACTTTAATGTTTAAGTATTTATCCATCTGATGTTATAAAATAACACACACGTACTAGACACACGCTCTCTGTATTACATTACTGCATATTACTATGTTACTATATGTATTATCATATTATTTACGCACTTACATGTTATATTATTACTTATTACGATGATATATACTGTCTTAACGAATAATGTATTTATACTTGTATTATAAGTACTTATACTTGCTAACTATATTAATTGCATTTCATTATCCTGTTACTTATATTATTAGATTAATTTACTTATTTTTACGTACATATACTGAGTTACTGATGTATACTTAGTATTACTACATCTTATCTGTATTCAGGGACACTACAGTATCACTTTAATTACTTGTCTAGTAACTGTATTGTATTAATATCACTTGCCCCCATGAATATGTAACTCGGGAACAGGTAACACTTTACCTAGCTCCACTGATGGTCTAAACTGTCATTGTACTATCCCCTACTGCCTGCATTTCTATTTTCACTAGGGATATATAGATGATCACCTATAATACTGTTATACTATATGATACTACTACTGCATGCTTGTTAGGTAGTCTCATATCATACAGTCATGGTATATCTGTAATATTCATCATCCAGTTCACGGTATATTCTGTAATATCATCATCCAGTTCACGTATCTCTTAATACTTCATCCATCAGTTACATGGTATATCTGTAATATTCATCCACCAGTCACGGTATAGCTGTAATATTCATCCATCCAGGTCACGGTATATCTGTAATATTCATCCATCAGGTCAGGTATATCTTAATATTCATCCATCCAGGTCAGGTATATCTGTAATATTCATCATCCCAGGTCACGTATATCTGTATATTCATCCTCCCAGGTCACGTATATTATCGTAATATTCATTCATCCAGGTCATGGTATATCTGTAAATATTCATCATCCGGTCACGGTATCTCTGTAATATTCATCCATCCAGGTCATGTATATCTGTATATTCTTACATCCAGGTCACGTATTCTATTAATATTCATCCATCCAGGGCACGGATATCTGTAATATTCATCATCCAGGTCATGTATATCTGTAACATTTTCATTCATCCAGGTCACGGTATGATCATGTAATATTCATCCATCCAGGTCACTGTATTTCTGTAATATTTTCATTTCATCCAGGTCACGGATATCTGTAATATTCATCCATCCAGGTAACATATATCTTAATATATTCATCCATCCAGGTCACGTGTTATATCTGTAATATTTCATCCATCCAGTCACGGTATATCTGTAATATTCATCATTCAGATCCGTATATATCTGTATATTCATCCATCCGGTCACGGTATCATCTGTAATATTCATTCATCAGGTCACGTTTATATCGTATATATTACCATCCATCCAGGTCACGGTATATCTGTAATATTCATCCATCCGGTCACGTATATCTGTAATATTCATCCATCCAGGTCACGGTATATATGTAATATTCATCATCCAGGTACGGTATATCTGTAATATTCATCCATCATGTCTGTATATATCTGTATATAGTTCATCATCCAGGTCACGGTATATCTGTAATATTCATCATCCGGTCAGGTATATCTGTAATATTCATCCATCCTGTCAGGTATATCTGTATTATTCATCCATCCAGGTCAGGTATATCTGTATATTTCATCCATCCAGGTACGGTATATCTGTAAATATTCATCCATCCAGTCACGGATATCTGTAATATTCATCCATCCAGTCACGGTATTATCTTTAATATTCATCCATCCAGTCAGTATATCTGGTATTTCATCCATCCAGGTCAGTATAATCTTTACTAGTATCTTAATCAGTTCATGGTATATCTGTAATATTCATCCATCCGGTCACATGGTATATCTATGTAATGATCATTGGTACTGTTCATATCTGTAATATTCATTCATCCAGGTCACGGTATAATCTGTAATATTCATCCATCCGGTCCACGGTATCTTGTATATTCATCCCTAGTTCATGGTAATCTGTAATTTCATCCATCCAGGTCACGGTAATATCTGTAATATTACATTTCATCCAGGTCATGGTATATCTGTATATTCACTTCATCCGGGTCACGTATCTGTAATATCTTTATTTATCTCTAAGTCTGTATATTCTCCAGGTCATGGTATATTTAATATTCATCCATCCAGTCATGGTATATCGGTAATATTACATCCATCCGTCTGGTATATCTGATATTCATCGATCCAGGTCACGGTATTCTGTAATATCTTCATCCAGGTCACCTGGTATACTCTGTAATAGTCACCATCCGCATGGGTATATCTGTAATATTCATCATCAGTCATGGTATAATCCTGTAATATTCATTCATCCAGGTCACTGTATATCCATGTAAATATTGCATCCATCCAGGGCTGGTATATCGAATATCCGACATCCGGTGGTATATCTGTAATATTCATCCTCCAGTCACGTAATCTGTAATATCATCCGGGGTCCATGGTCACGGTATATCTGTAATATTCATCCATCCAGAATACTGTATATCTTGTAATATTCTTCATGCCAGGTCACGTATACTGTAATTCATCCATCCGGAGTCACGGTAATATTGCTAATATTCATCCATCCAGTCAGTATTCTGTAATATTCATGCCTAGTCCAGGTACACGGGATATCTGTAATATTCATCCATCCAGTCACGGTATTCTGTAATATTCATCCATGCCAGGTCACGGTATATCTCGTAATAGTCATTCCATCCAGGTCACGTATATCTGTAAATATTCTATGGGGGATGGATCCATCCAGATACGTTATATCTGTAAATATTCATGGGGGTCATCCAGGTCGGTATATCTGTAATATTCATTCATCCAGGTCACGGTATAGGGGGGGTCTGTAATTTTATCTTATCCAGGTCCATGGTATATCTCCAGGTCAGGTATGTCTATCATTATTCATCCATCGCATGATGTTATATCCTGTAAATGATCATCCATCCAGTTCACTGGTATATCTTTAATTTCATTCCATGGGGCCATGGTCACGTATAGGATCTGTAATATTCATCATCCATGTCAGTATATCTTGTAATTCATCCCTCCAGGACATGGTATATCTGTAATATTCATCCCTCAGGTCACATGGTAATCTTTAATATTCATCATCCAGGTCACGGTATTATCTGTATATTCAGTGGGTCCATCCACGGTCATGGTAATCGTAATATCATCCATCCAGGTCACGGTAATGGTCTGTAATATTCATCTCCATCCAGTTCACGGTTATCTGTAAGATCACCATCCAGGTCACGGTATATCTGTAATATTCATCCATCCAGGGTCACGTAATATCTTGAATATAATCCATCATGGTCGTTGGACAGATATTCATCTCATCCAGGTCACGGTATATGAGCCATCGGTCCGGAAGGGCTGTAATAGTGGGTTCATCTCATCCAGGTCACGGTATATATTATGTGAATATTCATCGCATGCCAGTGTCAACGGTATTTATGCTGTAAATAATTCCATCCATCCAGGTCACGGTTCCATAGGGGGGTCTAGGTAATATTCACCATCCAGTGGTCACGTGTGTAATCTTATTATCCATTCCATCCAGGGTTACCGGTCATATCTGTATATTCATCGCATCAGCCGTCACGGTATATCTGTAATATTCCATCCATTCCTCAGTTCACACGGTATATGCTTTACTATTCATCCATCCAGGTACCGGTTTATATCTGTATATTCATCCATCCAGGTCACGGCACGTCCGGTATACTCTGTAAATATACTCATCCAGGTCATGGTAGTATCTGTAATATTCAGCCATCCAGCGTCACAGTTCTGTATATAACCTGTAATCAATACATCATCCAGGTCACGTATGTAATCAACTCCGTGCAATCTGTAAATGATCATCCAGGTCTGTATACCTATTTCATCCTAGGGTCAGGTATGATCTTGTAATATTCATTATCCAGGGTCATCCCGTTGATATCTGTAATATTCATTCATCCAGGTCACGGTATATCTGTAATTATCATCATCATTACATCCCAGTAATGGTACATTACATGGTCTGGATCGTAATATTCATTCCATCCAGGTCATGGTATACTGGTAATATTAATTCTCCAGTCACAACGATATCATCATGGTCATAGAGGTATATCTGTAATAATTCATTCATCCAGGATGATACGTAAATAACCATCAGCTGGTAGATACTGGATATATTCATTCATCCACAGCGTCAACGGTATATCTGTAATATTCCTATCCATTCACGGTCGGTATCTGTATATATCATCGACGTATTATAAATTCATCTCCATCCATTCACTGGTGTTCTCGTAATATTCATCCATCCAGGTCACATGGTATACTGTGAATATTAATCACCATCCAGAGTCACTGGTATATCTTGTAATATTCACTCCGGACGTTCTTATGTAATTCATCCTCCAGGTCACGGTATATATTGTAATCTCATTCCATCCAGGCAACTAAAAAACCGGTAATCGCTGTAATAGTGACATCCAGTCATGGAGTGTGTCAGCGCACGGTAATAAGATCGTAAATAGTCATCCAATCCCAGTCACGTATATCTGGTAAATTATCCATCCAGGTCATGGTATAGTCTGTCAATATAATTCCTCAGAGTTCCGGTAATCTGTACATATTCATCCATCCAGGTCACGGATCGATGAACTTCATCCAGGACAAACGGTTAATCGAATCACGCAGGGACCTAAATTATCGTAATATTCATCATCATCCAGGTCATGGTATATCTCGTCATATATTCATAATATGTCACCATTCCAGGTCATGGATATTATTCATCACGGTAACGTTGAATACTGTTATTTCATCATACAGTTTCAAAGTCGGTAATATCTGTAATATTCATTGCCACTTCCATGTAGTATTATCTGTAATATTCATCCATCGCATCCAGGATATGGGTATACTCTGTTAATTATTCATCCATCCACAGGGTCCATCTATTCATCATGGTATATCTGGTAATATTTCATTCCTCCAGGTCAGTAGATCGTAATATACAACCATAAAAAACAACTCGGTGGTATCTATCTGTATATTCATACCTCCAGGTAATGGTATATCTGAAGTATTCACATAGTAGGGAGGTCTGTAAATATTCGCATCCATCTAGGTCATGGTACTATCTGTAATATTCATCCATCCAGAGTCCACGGTTTATATCTGTAAATATTCATTCATCAAGGTCATCAACACGGTAAGATTGTATATTCATCCATCCAGCGTCAAGGTATATTTGTAATATTCCATCACATCCAGGTACTGTCTATCTGGTAAATATCACCCCATCCCAGGTCACGGGTTACATATCTGTGATAATACTCATGACCATCCAGGTCATATATCTGTAATATTCATCCGCATCCAGTCACCAGGTATATCTGTAAATTCATGATCCATCCGATCTTACTATTCAGCCATCCCAGGTCACAAAAGGTAATATCTGTAATATTCATCATCCGAGGTACTGTATATCTGTGTAATATTCATCTCCGTACCGGATCCAGAGGGAATCGTATTCAATCACCATGGTCATGGTATACTGTAAATATTCAGTCCACCAGGTCAAGATATCGTAAAAAAAAATACCAATCAGTGAACACGGAAATATGTTATCTGAAATAATTTCATCTCATCAGGTCATGGATTATAATCCATCGGTAATGATATTGTTCACCTCCAGGTCACAATGGTATATCTGTAATATTCATCTCCAGTTCACGGTCATAACCGTAATAATCTGACATCTCCATTCCAGTGTCATGGTATATCTGTAAAATATTCATCATATCCATTAGGTCATAAAGGTATAATCTGGAATATTCATTCACTCCAGGAGGGTCAAAACACACCCGTGAATATCTGGAATATCATCCATCACGGGTCACGGTACATCTGTAATATTCTCATCATCCTAATCGTAATTCATCCAGTCAAAACAGTCAAAAGGTAATATCTGTAATAATTCATCCATCCAAGGGGTCAACGATATATCTGTAATATTCATCCACCAGGTCAGGTATATCTGTAATATTCATCCATCCAGGTCACGGTATATCTGTAATATTCATTCATCCGGTCCGGTTAACGTAGTCATCCATCATCATGGTATATCTGTACATGTGTCATCACAGCAGGTCCACGGTAATATCTGTAATATTCAGCCATCCATAGTAGATAGTCGTGTATATTCTTCATATCATCACCATCACCAAAAGGTTCTGGTATAGCTATAATATTCATCCAAATCCAGGGTCCAGTCGGTATATCCCTTGTATTTCATAGGCAGGGTTTCGTAATATTATCATCCAGTCCAGGTTTTCGAAACATCCGGTCAAGTTATCTAATATTCTGCCATCCAGGTCACGGTATATCTGTACTTATCACAGGTCGGTATTCATCACCATCGCTGCGAATAAGATATGGATGAATTCTGTCATCACGATGTAATCTGTAATAGTTCATCCCTCCAGGTCAGTCTGTTCATCATCAGGGCTTATATTAATACATCCGCATCCAGTTCAAGGTATATCTGTATATTCATATCATTCCATCCAGCAAGTCACGGTATATCTAAATATATTCTCTTCACGTATTCAAAATCCATCCATCATGTCATCTCATTAATCCACAGGTCAAATGGTATATCTGTAATATTCATCTCAGTCATTATATCGAATTAGGTCATTGGTATATCTGTAATATATCCAGGTCATTGCAATTCATCCCCAGGTCACGGTTAACGTGAATATTCAGTTCAGGTATTCTCTAAGATTCAATCCAAGGTCATGGTCATATTCTGTAATATTCATCCATCCAGGTCATAGGTATTATCTGTAATTTCATTCCATCCCCAGGTCACAGGTAGTATCTTTAATCATTTCAGCCATCCACGTTCATAGGTATAGCTTGTGTAAGATTCATCATCCTGGCGGGTATATCTGTAATATTCATCCTCCAGGTCTACGGTATATCTGTAATATTCATCTTCATCCCCCTCCAGCGTCACGGTATATCTATAACTATGTCAGTATCAATCCTCCAGGTCAACGTATATCTGTAATATTCATTCATCAGGTCAGGGTATATCTGTAATATTCATCCATCCAGTCATCACGGTATATCTGTATATTCATCATCCAGGCACACTGTATAATCTGTAAATATTCATCCATCCAGGGTCAGAAAACGGTAAATAATCTGTAATATTCATCCATCCAGGTCACGGTATATCTGTAATATCATCCATCCAGGTCCACTGTATACTCTGTAATATTCATCCCTCCAGGTCATGTTATATCCTGTAATAATTCATCCATCCATGGTCATGTATATTCTGTAATATATCATCCATCCAGGTCCGGTATAAAATCCTGTACTATTCAACATCCTCCAGGTCACGGTATATCTTAATATTATTCCATCCAGGTCACAAACAACACGGAACGGTAATATCTGTTATATTCACCTCCAGGTCATTGTTTGGGTATATCTGCCTGTAATATTCATGTCTCCAGGCATCCAGGTCAACACGGTATAAAATTCTGTAATATTACATCCATCCAGGTCATGGTTATCTGTAATTCATCCATCCAGGTCAGGTATATCTGTAATATTCATCCATCCAGGTTACGGTATATCTGTAATATTCAATCCATCCAGGTCACGTATATCTGGTAATATTCATCCATCCATCAGGTATATCTGTAATATTCATCCATTCCAGGTCATGGTATATCTGTAATATCTATCCATCCAGGTCACACGGTAATATCTGTAATATCATCCATCCAGGTCATGGTATATTTTTTTCCTCGTAATATTCATCCATCCAGGTCACGGTATAATAGTCTGTAATATTCATCCATCCAGGTCATACGGTACGTATCTCTGTAATATTCATCCATCCAGGTCACGGTATATCTTAATATCTCATCCATCCAGGTCACGGTATATCTATAATATTCATATTCAGACATTCCATCCAGGTCATCGGTATAATGCTGATAATATTATATCCACCATCCAGGGGTCATGGTATATCGAATATTCATCCATCCAGGTCATTATATCTGTAATATTCATCCATCCAGGTCATGTATATCTGTAATATCATCCTCCAGGTCACGTATATCTGTAATATTCATCATCCCGGTCATGGTATATCTGTAAATTCATCCATACAGGTCAACACGGTAATATAATCTGTTGTAATATTCTCATCAGGTCACGGTATATCTGTATTCATCCATTCCCAGGTCAAGGTATGTATTATTGGTAATATTCATCATCACATCCAGTCCACGGTATATCTTGTAGATTCATCCATCCCTCAGGTACAGGTAAATCATATCAGCACGTATATCTATAATATTCATCCATCAGGTCATGGTATATCTGTAATATTCATTCATCATCAACAGGTCAAGGAAGTATATATCTGTAATATTCATCCAGCCGGTCACCAGGTCATAATAATATACATCAGGTTATATCTGTAATATTCATCCATCCAGGGGTCACGGTATAAATCTTTATCTGTAATATTCATCCATCCAGGTATGGTATATCTGTAATATTCATCCATCCGGTTATGTTATATCTGTAATATTCATCCATCATCCAGGTCACGGTATATCTGTAAATATTCATTCATCCATCAGGTCACGGTATATCTGTAATATTCATCCCCTCCAGGTCACGGTATATCTGTAATATTCATCCATGGCAGGCATGGTTACTGGTAATCTGTAATATTCACTCCATCAGGTCATAGTATACTGTAATATTATATTCAATCCATCACTAATCGGTATATGCAATGATATATCCATCCAGTTCCATTCAGGTATCGTGTAATATTCATCCATCCAAGTCACGGTATATCTGTTATATTCATTCATCCAGGTCATGGTATATCTTTGTAATATTCATACATCCATCCAGAGGCAGATCGTCAACGGTATGTATATCTGTATATTTCATCACATCCAGGTCATGGTTAATATCTGTAATATTCATCCATCCAGGTCATGGTCATCTGTAATATTATCCATCCAGGTCACGGTATATCTGTAATATTCATATCCAGCATCAATTCCAGGTCGATGGTATATATGTATATTATATCATCCATCCAGGTCATGGTATATCGTATATTCATCCATCCAGGTCCACGGTATATCTGTAATAATTATCCATCCAAATGGTCATGGTATATCTGTAATATTCAATCCATTCCAGGTCATGGATATCTGTAATATGATCCATCCATGTCAGGTATAATCTGTAATATTCATTCATATCTCCATCCATCAAGGTCATGGTATATATGTAATATTCATCCATCCAGGTCAATGGTAATATGTAATATTCATCCATCCAGGTCTGGTATATCTATAATATTCATATCCCAGCCAGGTCTGGTATATCTGTAAATATTCATCCATCCCAGGACGTTCACCACGAGGTCAGGTCATATGGTAATATATTCATCCATCCAGGTCATGTATAATGTAATATTCATCCACCAGGCATTAGTATATGTAATATTCATCCATCCAGGTCATGGTATAAATCTGTAAATATTTCATCCATCCAGGTCACTGGTATAATCGTAGAAATAATCATCCGCATCATCCAGGCATGGTCCATGGATATGTAATAATAAAAAAAACTATAATAAAATTTCATCCTCCGGTCATGTATATGTAATATTCATCCATCCAGGGTCATGTATATCTTAAATCATCCATCCAGGTTCATGGTATATCTGAATATTCATCCATCCAGGTCATGGTATATCTTCTGGTAATATTCAATCCATCCAGGGTCTGGTCTATTCGGTATATAAATTCATCCATCCGGGTCATGGTATATCGTAATATCCATCACATCTCCAGGTCATGGTATATCTGTAATATTCATCCATCACAGGTCACGGTTCTACGGTTATCTAATATTCATCCCCATGCGGTCATCGGTATATTCTGTAATGATTTCCATCCGAGGTCATGGTATATCTGTAATATTCATCCACTCCAGGTCTGGTATATATGTTGTTTCCTTACGTTCGATCAACTGGACTTGAGGTGGTGTTTCCAAACTGTTGAGTTTCGTTTACGTTTCGAAATTTTTCGGAATTTCCTGGGCAGTTTTTGATAAACACACCTCTTAAGGTGGCCATACACATGGGACTTCCACAGCAGTGTGTCCCCAACAAGATAACATTGGTGTATTTTGGCGCATGGGGATCAGTTGATCAGTTGACGGCCCAGATACACTGTACGATCGAATTGACTCCCTCAACTTAAAGATAAAGGAAGCTGATACTGACCAACGGAAATTTTCTGTCATTCCCAACCGATCGGAGTGTGTATGGTACCTTTGGTCTCAATACAATCATTACCTTGCATTCAGAAGGTCCCTAACGACCTTGCTCATATTTGGACTTTCTAGGTATAAATATACCAACAGATTAACAGAAGTCATCTGAATTGAGAGATCCAGTCGGATAACTAGCAAAACGTCTTCAGAACTAAACTTTAAGTCCAGTTGAACTAATTGAATACAACGGATAAAATACTACTTGTATTTGACTTTTTATAGTTACTATAAAATAGTTTTACTGTAATTTACTGTAAATATAACTTTTTACTGTATTACTACATATGGCAATTACTTGATGAACTTTTTATTTTTACTGTATTATTACTACATTACTATATTAACTGTATTATTAGTATATTACTTCATTACTGTATAACTATATTATGTATTACTACATTACTGTATTACTTTATAAACTATTTTATTATATTACTGATTACTATATTAATTCATTACGATTACTACATTACTGTATTACTTTATAACTGTTTTATTATATTACTGTATTACTACATTACTAAATCACTGTATATTAGATTAATTCATTACTGTATAACTATATTACTTGTATTAACTACATTACTGATAACTGTTTTATTATATTACTGTATTACTACATTACTATATTACTGTATTAATATAGTTATTCATTACTGTATAACTATATTACTGTATTACTACATTACTGTATTACTTTATAACTGTTTTATTATATTACTGTATTACTACATTACTATATTACTGTATTACTACATTAATGTATTACTGTATTATTACTTTACTGTATAACTATGTTACTGTTTTATTTTAATACTGTATAACTATATTACTGTATTACTATATTATATAGATTGCCAAACGAAAAGAAAGTGAGGACTTAGATGCTCTCTGGTATACATTTTTACTGTATTACTGTATTACTTTATTATTACATTACTACATAGCTGTATTACTATATTACTGTATAACAATATTACTCTATTACTGTATTACTAAATTACTGTATTACTACATTACTATATTATTGTGTTACTAAATTACTATATTACTACATTACTATATAACTACATTACTGTATAACTACATCACTGTATTACTTTATTATTGCATTACTGTATTACTATATTAATGTATTACTGTATTACTATATGGCTTACTTAGTACATTACTGTATTACTATATTACAGTATTACTCTATTACTGTATTACTATATTAATGTGTTACTACATTACTGTATTACTACATAAACATATTACTTTATTTTTACATTACTGTATAAATGTATTACTTTATTACTGTGCTACTACATTACTGTTTTACTATTTTACTGTATTACTTATATAGATTGCCAAATGAAAAGAAAGCGAGGACTTGGATGCACTACAGAACATTTTATTATTGTATTACTATATTACTACATTACTGTATAACTGTATTACTGTATTACTATATTACTGTATTACTACATAACTGTACTACTGTATAACTATATTACTTCATTGCTGTATTACTATATTACTGTATTACTACATTACTGTATAACTACATTGCTGTATAACTGTGTTACTATATTGCTACATTGCTGTATAACTGTATTACTATGTAACTACATTGCTGTATTACTATATTACTTTATTACTATATTATTTTATTACTATATTACTGTATATCTGTATTACTATATTACTGTTTTACTATACTACTTTATTACTATATTACTGTATTACTTTATTACTATGTTACT
This sequence comes from Hymenochirus boettgeri, assembly GCA_019447015.1. Lineage (NCBI taxonomy): Eukaryota > Metazoa > Chordata > Amphibia > Anura > Pipidae > Hymenochirus > Hymenochirus boettgeri. Next base: position 87,264 of record JAACNH010000156.1, on the reverse strand, counting down.
GTATTACTATTAATATCATATAGACCCTGGGTTTACACCTTTTTGCATGAAATTTCAATTAGAAAACCCCCCCCCTTAAATTAAACATTACGTCCGTGAAATAAAAAAAACCTGCTGCCTTTACTTGCCTTTTACCGTTGCCCACCCCAGTACTGCAGGTAATAATTTCTCTCCATGTAATTATCCTTGGAAATTGTTCCAGCTTTTTAATGGCATTTCTACAATTTTCCACATTAGTTTTCTATTCTGGTCTATCAATTGCCGACTGAACACGGATATTAGATGGACACAAAAGGAAAGGTGAGTGTGGAGACCTTTATATGTGGGGGCGTCTTTTTCTTTAATTATTGTGCAAAAAACATATTCAGAGGCAAATCAAATTCCTTCCTTTTAACGGGCTCTCTCCGTGTAATAAAGGAACATGGAGATAAACGGTAAATATTTTGAGGATTTTGCTTAAACAACTTTAAGTGAACAATTCTATTCATTTTTTCCCTATTAATTTAACATAACAAATACAATGCATGTAACTAATGTTATTAGTTACATAACTGAATATGTTAAAGGTTCTGCTCCTCCTCTTTTTCCCAAGATCCTTCACTCTTATGGGAGTACCTTCTGGCCAGCCATATCTTCATTGCATAGACTTGATTGGGGCTGACATTAGCAAAAGCAGAGGATCATGGGAAAGTGCTCAGATAAAACTGTAGATTCATGCATGTTACTTTGTCATTTCTATGTTGTATACATGTTTTTTTTTTGTTTTTTTTTAATGACATCTATGCTGGATTTTTTTTTTAATTTCCCATTACTGGAAACTATCCCTCTTCATAACTATTACTGTACCATTATTTTATTGATCTGTCACCTATTCCTATAGATATCCTATCTGAACCATCTTACATTTCAGCTGTCAATCAGCTGACACACACACAAACACAACCACACTATCTACACACTGTCTCTCTGACACACACACAGCCACACTAACCTACAAACTGTCACTCTGACACACACACAACCACACTATCTACACACTGTCTTTCTGACACATACACAACCACACAACTACACACACTGTCTCTCTGACACACACACACACACAACCCACCTAACTACACACTGTCACTCTGACACACACACAACCACACACTATCTACACACTGTCACTCTGACACACACAAACAACTAGACTAACTAAACACTGTCACTCTGACACAAACACATACAACTACACAAACAACACAACAACTGTTGAAACATACAACTACAACGCCAACACAATTGTAAAATAAAAGTCCTAAAAGTGATAAAATGAAAGCACAATTATATATATAATACATATTTAAATATGATTTATGTATTGGGAATGAAGGATGAAATGTAGTTTTAAAGCAGGGATATATCCATCTTCTGGTCCTACAGATGTTTGCAGTACAAGTTAAAATCCCAGAATTCCATGCTGACATCTGCTGCTGGGGAATGTTGAGAATTGTTTTCATATCTAAAGGGCCACAAGAAAGACACCCCCATTTATGTCACAACACACAAAACATTCCCCACACAGACAGTAGTACACACACCTCGATACACCCTCACAACCCAACCTACCTTCCGTTTCTATAGCAACATTCAATAATAAAAATATGTGTATTTAATCAGAATGATTGTGAAATCTAAAAATCTTTTTTCAAAAGCTGCATGTGGGAAACAAGCAATCAATTATGGGTATCAGCGCTGATTAGATCTGCTCACAAGTGAACTCAATCAAGAGTCAGGTATCAGTGCTGGTTAGATCTGCTCACAAGTGAACTCAATCAAGAGGCAGGTAATCAGTGCTGGTTAGATCTGCTCACAAGTGAACTCAATCAAGAGGCAGGTAATCAGTGCTGGTTAGATCTGCTCACAAGTGAACTCAATCAAGAGGCAGGTAATCATTGCTGGTTAGATCTGCTCACAAGTGAACTCAATCAAGAGGCAGGTAACCAGTGCTGATTAGATCTGCTCACAAGTGAACTCAATGAAGAGGCAGGTAATCAGTGCTGGTTATTTCTGCTCACAAGTGAACTCAATCAAGAGGCAGGTAATCACTGCTAGTTATTTCGCTCACAAGTGAACTCAATCAAGAGAGGCAATCAGTGCTGGTTAGATCTGCTCACAAGTGAACTCAATCAAGAGAGGTAATCAGTGCTGGTTAGATCTGCTCACAAGTGAACTCAATCAAGAGAGGTAATCAGTGCTGGTTAGATCTGCTCACAAGTGAACTCAATCAAGAGAGGTAATCAGTGCTGATTAGATCTGCTCACAAGTGAACTCAATCAAGAGGCAGGTAATCAGTGCTGGTTATTTCTGCTCACAAGTGAACTCAATCAAGAGGCAGGTAATCAGCACTGATTAGTCTGCTCACAGAGAACTCAATCAAGAGGCAGGTAATCAGTGCTATTAGATCTGCTCACAAGTGAACTCAATCAAGAGGCAGGTAATCAGTGCTAGTTATTTCTGCTCACAAGTGAATTAAACAAGAGGCAGGTAATGAGCACTGATTATGTCTGCTCACAAGAGAACTCAATCAAGAGGCAAGTCCTCAGCACTGATTATTTCTGCTCACAAGTGAACTCAATCAAGAGGCAAGTATCAGCACTGATTATGTCTGCTCACAAGAGACTCAATCAAGAGGCAGGTCATCAGCACTGATTATTTCTGCTCACAGGTAAATCCAATCAAGAGGCGGTAATCAGCGAGGATTATTTCTGCTCACAGGTGAATCCAATCAAGAGACAGGTAATCAGTGCTGAATAGACTTCTACTCAGCACGGATCATTCTGCTCACAGGTGATCCAATCAAGAGACAACTTCTCAGCATTGATTAGCTCTGCTTATAGGTGAACACAATCAAGAGACAAGTAATTAGCACTGATCATTTCTGCTCCAGGTGAACCAAATCAAAAGGCAGCTAATCAGTGCTGATATGGGCTGTTCACAAGTGAACCCATCAAGAGACAGGTAATCAGCACTGATTAGTCTACTCACGGGTGAACCCAATCAAGAGACAGGTAATCAGCACTGATTAGGTCTACTCACGGGTCAACCCAATCAAGAGACAGGTAATCAGTGCTGATTAGTCTACTCACAGGTGAACCCAATCAAGAAACAGGTAATCTGCTCACAGTGTAACTCTTAAGGGACAGGTAATTGGTGCTGATTAGGTCTACTCACAGGTGAACCCAATCAAGAAACAGGTAATCTGCCCACAGGTGAACCAACCAAGAACGGTATCTGCCCACAGTGAACCCAATAAAGGGACAGGTAATTAGTGCTGATTAGGTCTACTCACAGGTGAACCCAATCAGAAGACAGGTAATCAGCACTGATCATTTCTCCTCGGAGCAACTAATTTGTCCCTTCGAGTCCAATGAATTAGTAAGTAGAACATTCCTGACTTCTCCCTAGTGCATCTCCCAATATCCTTTCCTAGATACTTTTTGTAGGAAGCTGTTCGGATTTCTGTCTCGGTAATATTATAGAGGAAATAATGAATTTCCTGGATATGAGGACACTCGGTTTGCCGGAGCGGATGAATTTCCAGGTAACTGTCTATATGGAGGTGGATGAATCTATCTTCATGGTTTCTATATTTAGCCCCTTGGGAGAGAACTGCCCAGACTTGCTAACTGAAACCCTCACTATTCATGGACAGGATTTGTGGAAGTTATATGGTGCTTGTTACACTGGCATGTTATGGCATCCATCATCCAGATATAAAGTGGCATTTGTGAATCTCTGAGCAGTTGGCATTAAAAGCCTCCACAGGGTGGTCACAGAGATACCACCAAGATTCACTCTTTAATGTCGCTGGGACTGGTTGCTTTATGAGTTTCCAGCAGAGCCCAGTGGCTCTCCACCCCACTGAGATGTTCAAATATTAACTAAATCCGTGCACAGGTTACTGACGGCTTTTCCCATCTCAGATCACAGTTGGCTTGGCCCAGATCCACTAATTCCATTGGTGTATTATATCCATATCATGGTTACGTTACCTTCCCAGTTTACTACTACAGTAACCCCATAGACCCAGCCAGGCCCTCGCCTAGGGATGGACTAGAACTTGAACCCAGTTTTTTATGAGTTCGAACTCAACTATTTAGAACTCTCGAACTTTCGAGTTTTCCAAACTCACAGGCATATTATGGATAATTATCGAATGTGAGGATTATAAGTAGTTATAGATACACTATATACCAGTAGAATAAATAGATATACTATATGCACGGTATAGTAGATAGATGTACTATATACACGGTATAGTAGAAAGATACACTATATACAAGGTATAGTAGATAGATACACTATATACAAGGTATAGTAGATAGATACACTATATACAAGGTATAGTAGATAGATATACTATATACACAGTATAGTAGATAGATGTACTATATACAAGGTATAGTAGATAGATGTACTATATACCCATATAGTAGATAGATGTACTATATACACGGTATATAGTAGATGTACTGTATGCATGGTATAGTAGAAAGATGTACTATATACACAGTATAGTAGATAAATACACTATATACAAGGTATAGTAGATAGATATACTATATACACAGTATAGTAGATAGATGTACTATATACAAGGTATAGTAGATAGATGTACTATATACACTATATAGTAGATAGATGTACTATATACACGGTATAGTAGATAGATGTACTGTATGCATGGTATGTAGAAAGATGTACTATATACACAGTATAGTAGATAGATACACTATATACAAGGTATAGTAGATATATACACTATATACAAGGTATAGTAGATAGATATATACACAGTATAGTAGATAGATGTATCTATATACAGGTATAGTAAAATTACTATATACACAATAGTAGATAGATGTATCAATAAATGTTATGTAGATAGATGTACTGTATGCATGGTATAGTGCAGTAAAGATGTACTATATACACAGTATAGTAGATAGATGTACTATATACACGGTATAGTAGATAGATGTACTGTATACACGGCATAGTAGATAGATGTACTGTATACAGTGTATAGTAGATAGATGTACTGTATACACGGTATAGTAGATAGATGTCACTGATACATGGATAAGAGTATAGATGTACTGTATACATGGTATAGCATAGATGTACTGCATACACTGTTATGCAGATAGATGTACTGTATACACGATTAGTAGATAGATGTACTGTATACACGGTATAATGATAGATGTACTGTATACACGGTATGTAATAGATGTATCTGTATACAGCGGTATAGTAGATAGATGTACTGTATGCACTATATAGTAGTAGTATGATTACTGTATTACGGTATAGATAGATGTACTGTATACATGGTATAGCAGATAGATGTACTGTATACATGGTATAGCAGATAGATGTACTGCATACACGGTATAGCAGATAGATGTACTGTATACACGATATAGTAGATAGATGTACTGTATACATGATATAGTAAATAGATGTATGCATGTATGTCAGCTATCATGTTGATGAGATGTAATGTATACACCGGTATAGTAGATAGATGTACTGTATACACGATATAGTGTATGATGTACTGTATGCACATATATAGTAGATAGATGTACTGTATACACGATTATAGATAGATGCTGTATACACGATATACGTAGTAGATGTACTGTATACACGATATAGTAGATGAATGTTACTGTATGCACATACTAGATAGATGTACTGTATACACGTATAGTAGATGATGTACTGTATACACGATATAGTAGATAGATTGACGATGCACTATATAGTAGATAGATGTACTGTAACACGATATAGTAGATAGATGTACTGTATACACGATAGTAGATAGATGTACTGTATGCACCTATTAGTAGATAGATGTAATGTATAACACTGTATAGTAGATAGATGTTACTGTATAACACTGATATAGTAGTTATAGACTTACTGTATAGCATTATATAGTAGATAGATGTACTGTATACACGATATAGTATAGTATGATGTGACGTATACACGATATAGTGATAGATGTACTGTATACACGTATAGTAGATAGTATGTATACGACGTATAAGGTAGTGTCTGTATGCACTATATATTAGATAGATGTACTGTATACACGATATAGTAGATAGTTGTACTGTATGCACGATATAGTAGATAGATGTACGTATACCGATATAGTAGATAGATGTACTGTATGCACTATATAGTAATAGATGATACTGTATCACGATATATAGATAATGTACTGTATACACGATATAGTAGATAGATGTACTGTATACACGATATAGTAGATAGATATACTGATACACATATAGTAGATAGATGTACTGTATGCACGTATAGTAGATAGATTACTGTATGCCGTATAGTAGATAATGCTGTATACATGGTATAGCAGATAGATGTACTGTATACATGGTATAGCAGATAGATGTACTGCAAACACGGTATAGCAGATAGATGTACTGCAAACACGGTATAGCAGATAGATGTACTGTATACACGATATAGTAGATAGATGTACTGTATACACGGTATAGTAGATAGATGTACTGTATACACGGTATAGTAGATAGATGTACTGTATGCACTATATAGTGATTAGTATGTACTGTATACATCGGTATATGTAGATAGATGTAACTGTATACATACGTATAGTAGATAGATGTACTGTATACATGGTATAGTAGATAGATGTACTGTTACATGGTATAGTAGTAATGTAATGTATACACGATATAGTAGATAGATGTAATGTATACACGATATAGTAGATAGATGTACTGTGTACATGATATAGTAGACAGATGTACTGTATACACGGTATAGTAGATAGATGTACTGTATACACGATATAGTAGATAGATGTACTGTATACACGATATAGTAGATAGATGTACTGTATACACGGTATAGTAGATAGATGTACTGTATACACGATATAGTAGAATAGATGTACTGTAACACGGTATAGTCAGATAATGTACTGTATACACGTATATAGTAGATAGATGTACTGTATACACGTAATAGTAGATAGATGTACTGTATACACGATATAGTAGATAGATGTACTGTATACACGGTATAGTAGATAGATGTACTGTATACACGATATAGTAGATAGATGTACTGTATACACGATATAGTAGATAGATGTACTGTATACACGATATAGTGATAGATGTACTGTATACACGATAAGTAGGATAGATGTACTGTATACAGTATTGTAGATAGATATAGTGTATATCACGGTATAAGTAGATAGATTTAATGTATAACACGTTATGTAGAGAGTAGATGTACATGTATACACGATATAGTAGATAGATGTACTGTATACACGGTAAGTAGATAGATGTACTGTATACACGATATAGTAGATAATGTACTGTAACACGATAGAGTATATAGATGTACTGTATACACGATATAGTAGATAGATGTACTGTATACACGATATAGTAGATAGATGTACTGTATACACGATATAGTAGATAGATGTACTGTATACACGATATAGTAGATAGATGTAATGTATACATGATATAGTAGATAGATGTACTGTATACACGATTAGTAGATAGTGTACTGTATCACGATATATTGTAGATAGATGTACTGTTACACAATATAGTAGATAGATGTAATGTATACACATATAGTAGATAAGATGTATGTATACACGATATAGTAGATAGTGTTAATGTATACGATGATGATATGTAGATAGAGTGTACTGTATACACGATATAGTAGATAGATGTACTGTAAAAGTCACGTATATAGATAGATGTAATGTATACACAGATATAGTAGATAGATGTACTGTATACCACGATATAGTAGATAGATGTACTGTATACCACTATAGTAGATAGATATGTATACATATAGTAGATACATGATATAGTGATAGATGTAATGTATACAGATATAGTAGATAGATGTACTGTATACACGCGATATAGTAGATAGATGTACTGTATACACGATATAGTAGAGAGATGCACTGTATACCTATATAGTAGATATAGATGTACTGTTATACACGATATAGTAGATAGATTGTACTGTATACACGATATAGTAGATAGATGTACTGTTACAGCTATGTAGATATATGTACTAGTATACGATGTGATAGATGACGGTATACAGATTAGTATATAGATGTACTGTATACACGATATAGTAGATAGATGTCTGATTATACACACATATGTAGATAGATGTACTGTAGATATATAGCATGATAGATGTACTTATACACATATAGTGATAGATGTACTGTAATGACACGATATGTAGATAGTATGTACTGTATACAGCGATAATGAGTAGTATGATGTCACTGTATACACGATATAGTAGATAGAATGTAATTGTATACACGATATAGTAGATAATGTACTGTATACCGTATATTAGATAGATGTACTAGTATACACGATATAGTGAGATAGATGTACTGTATACAGATATGTAGGTATAGTAGATAGTTATGTACTGTAACAAGATATAGAGTACGATACGATGTACTGTATACACAATATAGTAGATAGATAGTACATGTATACAACGATATAGTAGATAGTATGTAGTGTTACAATGATATAGTAGATAGATTTACTGTATACATGTATTTACAGTGTAGTAGATGTAATGATACACGATATAGTATATATAGTGATGTACTGTATAACTATGATAGTAGATAGATGTAGTGTATCCACATATAGTAGATAGATGTAGATGTTACCACGGTATAGTAGATAGATGTACTGTATACATCGATATAGTAGATAGATTGTAATGTATACACAATATAGTATATAGATGTACTGTATACATATATATGTAATGTATGCACTGTTACACGATATAGTAGATAGATGTACTGTATGCAGTAATATAAGCATGATAGATGTACTGTATACCCGATATAGTAGATAGATTTACTGTATACACGATATAGTAGATAGATGTACTGTATACACGATATAGTAGATAGATGACTGTATACACGTTTAGTAGATAGATGTAATGTATACACGATTAGTAGATAGATGTACTGTATACAGTATAGTAGAATAGATGTACTGTAACACGATATAGTAGATAGATGTACTGTATACATGATATAGTAGGGTATAGTAGATAGATGTACTGTATACACGATATAGTAGATAGATGTAATGTATACACAATATAGTAGATAGATGTACTGTATACATGATATAGTAGATAGATGTACTGTATACATGATATAGTAGATGATGTACTGTATACTGTATATAGATAGATTAATGTAACACGATATAGTAGATAGTATGTACTGTATACATGATATAGTAGATAGATGTACTGTATACACTATATATTAGATAGATGTATGTATACACGGTATAGTAGATAGATGTAACTGTATACAGCGATATAGTAGATAGATGTAATGTATACACAATATAGTAGATAGATGTACTGTAATACACGATATAGAGATAGAGTACTGTATACATGATATAGTATATAGATTGTTGATACATGATTATATGTAGATAGTATTCTGTATCCAGGTATAAGTGTATAGCTGTATGACACGATATAGTAGATAGATGTACTGTATACACTGATTAGTAGATAGATGTACTGTACTACGATATAGTAGATAGATGTTATGTACTACGGTATAGTAGATAGATGTACTGTATACACGATATAGTTTAGATCAGGTATGTATCTGTATACACGATATAGTAGATAGATGTACTGTATACACGGTATAAGTAGATCGATGTAATGTATACACGATATATGTAGATAGATGTACTGTAATACACGATATAGTAGAGTGATGTTAATGTATACACACTATAGTAGATAGATGTACTGTATACACGATATAGTAGATAGATGTACTGTTACAGTTATATAGTAGTATCGATGTACGATGTATACACGGTATAGTAGATAGATGTACTGTAACACGTATAGTAGATATGATGTACTGTATACACGATATAGTAGATAGATGTTACTGTATGTCACTATATAGTAGATAGATGTACTGTTACTACGGTAGTAGTATAGATGTACTGTATACACTGTATAGTAGATAGATGTACTGTATACGCGATAAGTAGTATAGATGTACTGTATAACACGATATTAGATAGATTACTGTATACACGTATAGTGATAGATGTACTGTATACACGTATATAGATAGATGTACTGTATCACACGTATATAGATATGGATAGATGTACTGTATGCACTATATCGTACGATAGATGTATGTATACACGGTATAGTGTAGATAGTATGTTACTGTATAACGATATAGTAGATAGATGTACTGTATAGCTACCTATATAGTAGATAGATGTATATCTGTGTATCACGGTATAGTAGATAGATGTAATGTATACCGATAATAGTAATAATGTACTGTATACACATGGATTAGTAGATTAGTGGTACTTGTATACACATATTATAGATTAGTATGTAGCTGTATGCACTTATATAGTAGATGTATACGGTACTATAATACTATACTGATGTATAACTGTATTACTACATTACTGTATTTCTGTATTACCACGTTACTGTATCACTATATTACTGTATCACTATATTACTGTTATTATATTATTATATTACTGCATTACTATGTTTACGGTACTATAATACTATACTGATGTATAACTGTATTACTACATTACTGTATTTCTGTATTACCACGTTACTGTATCACTATATTACTGTTATTATATTATTATATTACTGCATTACTATGTTTACGGTACTATAATACTATACTGATGTATAACTGTATTACTACATTATGCTGGTTAGATCTGCTCACAAGTGAACTCAATCAAGAGGCAGGTAACCAGTGCTGATTAGATCTGCTCACAAGTGAACTCAATGAAGAGGCAGGTAATCAGTGCTGGTTATTTCTGCTCACAAGTGAACTCTGGTTATTTCTGCTCACAAGTGAACTCAATCAAGAGGCAGGTAATCACTGCTAGTTATTTCTGCTCACAAGTGAACTCAATCAAGAGAGGGTAAAAAAATTCAACTAATTATTTACTGTTATTTTATCAATTATTTATAATTTTTTTCAAAACTGCATTTTTGACTTATGGTTTACGGGTACCTATAATTATCTTTTAACTAGTTGTTACTGAGTAAAAATGTATTTACTTAACATTTAAAATGTATTTTTGCTGTATTATTGCGTTTTATTGTATCATTAATTTGTACTGTCTTCCATTATTATTTTTTACTGTTTTAATTATACTTTTTTATAAATTTTCTGTATTTTTTTTTTATAATTTTCTATGGTTTCGGTTACTATTTTAATTTTTTTTTTTACTATTTTGACTGAGGTATAAAAAAAAAACAACTTGTATTGAACTAAACAGTGTAACTGTTATTTTCTGTGATTTTACCCGCGTTTAAACCGGTATTTCCACTATATACTGTTATTTCCACTATTATTACTGTTATTATTTATTATTTATATTTTACTTGGGCATTTTTAACATGTTTAGGTATTAAAATTACCTTTTACTGAGGTATTAAAAAACTGTATTGAATACGTTTTACTGTTGTATTTCTTGTAGTTTAACCGCGTTGTACTTGTATCACTTAAATTATGTTTACTGTATCACTATATCTTTTACTGTTATTATATTTATTTTTAAATCTGTTACTGGGGCCATTTTCTACTCTGTTTTTAGGTATTATAAAAATAACTTATAATTGAAGTAAAAAAAACTTGTAGAGTTTAACACCATTCTTACTGTATTTGTTTCTATGGATTTTACCGCGTTTTTACTGTAATCAAACTTTTTTATTTACTGTATCAACTATTAATTTTTAATGTATTATATTTTATTATATAACTTGCATTCACTATGTTTTTAACACCGAGTTGCTTCTTAATTTTTACTATAACTGCGGTATTAAAAAAAAACTATTACTTAACATTTTACGTTATTTTTCTGTATTTTAACCACGTTTACTAGTATCCAACTTATATTACTGTTATCCCCCACTATGATTTACTGTATATCTTTATTTTGTATTTTACTGGCATTTCTACTATTTGGTTTTACGGGTACTGATAAATTGTTAACTTATAATAGGAGCAAGAAAAAAAACTTGGTATTCAACTTTTAAAACATTTTTAACTTGTATTCTGGATTACCACGGTTAACTGTAATTCAACTTATATTTGTCACGTATCCCCAACGATATTAGTGTATTTATTATTTTTAGATTACTGGCCATGTTGTGACTATCCTTGTTTACGGTACATTAAATTTTTACTATTTACTTGATGTATAAAAAAAAAAAAAAACAAAAAAAATGTAATTTACTTTAAAACATTTACTTGTATTTCTGTATGTTCTAACCACGTTTACTTGTTTATCACTATTATTTCACTGGGTAAATCCCCCCCCCCACTATTTACTGTCTTTATTAATTATTAATATATGACTGGGCATTTACTTATGTTTTACGGGGTTAATATTTTAAAAATGTTTACTTTTTTACTGATTGGTTTAAAAAATGGTAAATTTTTTTTACTTTTAAACATTTTTTTTACGTTTATGTCTGTATTTTGAACCCACGTTTTTTACTGTATCCAACTTATATTTTACTTTTGGTATTTAAACGATATTTACTGGTATAGATTATTTTAATACTTGGCTTTACATGTTTTTTACTGGTACCTATCAATACTATATGATTGTATAACAAAAACACAAAAACTGTATTCTTTACATTTTAACGTATTTTTCTGTATTCAAAACCACCGTTGTTTTTTTTTCATTGGTTATCCCCCCCACTAAATTATTACTGTTATCAACTATAGTAAATGTGTTATATTTTTATAATGAAAATTTATTATTATATGGCAATTTACTATGTTTTACGGTGTTGACTATAATACTATTATGATGTATAAAAAAAAAACTTTGTATTTTAACTTTTTTACATTTAACTAGGGGATTTTTTTTTTCTGGTTATTTTACCCCCCCACGTTTACAAACTTGTAATCACTATTATTTTTACGTGTATCAACTATATTTTTGACTGTTATTATTCTTTTCATTATAATTACTGCATTTTACTTGGTTTTTTCACTGTTTTTTTTTTACTAGTTAATTTATATATGATGTATTAAACTGTTAGTAAATTACATGACTGTTATTTCTGTTTACCCACGGTTTTTCTGTAACCCCCACTTAATATTAAAACTGTATCCCCCATTAATAATTTTTTTACTGGGTTATTAGTATTAGTTTATATGACTGCATTATTTTTTTGTTTAACTATTGTTTTTTACGGTACTATTTTTAATTTTTTGTATAACTATTATGATGTATAAAACTGTTAACTGACATTTTTTCTACTGCTTTTTCTGTTATTTACACGTGTGTTTGTTTTTCACTTGTATCATATTTTATTTACTTGTTTAATCAACTATATTTTAAATGTTTATTTAGATTTTAAATTATATTATGCATAACTATGTTTACGGGTTTAATTATAAAAAATTACTATTTTTTACTGAATGGTTTTATTAAAACAACTGTAATTTACTACCATTACTGGTATTTTTCTGTTTATTATACCACGTTTTTACGGTATTCCACTATATTTAACTGATTACCCCACTTAATATTTTTAACTGGTTATTTATTATTTTATATTTTTTTTACTGGCAATTTTACTTAGTTTTTACAGGTTGGAACTTTTATAAATGTTTGTATATTACTGATGTATTTTTTTAAAAAAAAAAACTGGTATTTACCTTTACCCTTTTTTACTGTAATTTTATGTTATTTTACCCCCCACGTTTTTTAAACTGTATACCCTTATTTTTACTGGATTCAACTCTATTTACTGTTCTTATGTAATATTATTATTTTTACTTGGGCATACTATGTTTACGGTGTCACTATAAATTTTACTTTAATGATGTTTATTAAAAAAAAACCGGGTATTTTACTTACATTTTACTTGTTATTTCTGTATTTAAACAAGTTAACTTGTTAATCACTATATAAAACTGTATCCCCCCACTATTATTTTTTACTTGTTATTTTATATTATTTTATTTATTTACTTGCCATACGATGTTTTTACCGGTTTATTAATTACTCTTTTTTTTTGTTTACTGAGGTAGAAAAACTGGTTTATTTTTAATAACCATTCTACTTGTAAATTTCTGGATTACCCAACGTTTTTAACTTGTATTCAATATATTGACGGTAATCCACTATATTTATGTGATTATTATATTATTATTAAAACTTGCATTACTTAGGTTTACGGGTACTATAAATTTTATACTATTTTTTTACTGATGTTTTAATAAACAAACTTGTAATACTTTTTTTACATTACTGTAGTTGCTGTATTTTTACCCCAACGTTACTGTATTCACCTATTTTTTTTACTCGTATCCACTAAAATTATTTTACCTGTTAATTATATTATTATATGCTGGGCAATTTTTTTTCTATGTTCTTTTACGGTTTTTTACTTATAATACGATTAACATTGTATTAAAAAACTTGTATTTTACTACCATTTACGTAAATTTTCTGTAGTTAACCACGTTTTTTACTGTATCCACTATTATTTTACGTCTTATCACTATATTTTTTAAATGTTATTTAATTTATTAGTTATATACTGCAAATTAACTTTATGTTTTACGGTTTACTTATTAATTTTTTTTAAATTATACTTTGAATTGTTATAAACTGGTTATTACTTAAACATTATGTATTATTTTTCTGTTTTACCCACGGTCTTTAATTGTATTACCCACTATATTACTGTGTCCCCCACTATATTTAATGTTATTATATTTAATTTTTTATAAATTTTACTTGTGCCATTTGCTATTCGTTTAGGGTTTTAACTATAATTTTACGATAACTTTTGATGTATTAAAAAAAAAAAAAAAAACTTGTATTTAAAAATATACATTTACTTAATTTTCTGTATTTACCCCGTTTTTTACTGTTAAGCCCCCCACTATATTTGTTCTAATGTATTTAATCTTATGTCATTATACTGGGCCCATTTTTTTTTTTTACCTATTTTGTGTACGGGGGAATTTATTTAATCTTTTATTTTTTGTTTACTTGATGCATAAAACTGGGTAATATACTTTACTAGTAGTTCGTATTACCACGTACTTTGTAATTCCCACATTATTTGACTAGTAATTTCAACTATATTTTTACTGTTTATACTATTCAATTATATTTTTAACTTTGCATTTTTACTATGTTACGGTACCATTAATTGTTTTGTACTATTTGACTGATGTATTACTGTGTATTTACTTACATTTACTGTATTTTTTTGTTTTATTTACCAACGGTTTACTGTAATCCAATATCTTACTGTAATCCATATAATTTTTTAATGTCATGATTTATTTATTATTTTATTTACTGGCATCTTTTACTAATGGTTTTACGGTTTAACTAAATACTTATACTGATTGTATAAAACGTATTACTACATTAACTGGTTTTTTCTTGTTCTGACCAACGTTTTGCCTGGTTATCACAAACTATTTTATTTTTTTTTAGTAATCCCATATATTTACTGTTCATTATATTATTTATAATATTTTAACTGGCATTACTATGGGTTTTACCGTGACTATTTAATTACTATTTACTGAGTATAAACTGTTTTACTTTTACATACGGTATTTCTGTCTTGTTTGAACCCACGTACGTTATCACTATATTAATGTCTCCCCCATATTTTTACTGTTTATTATAATGATTATTATTTAAACCTTGGCATTACTTATGTTTTTACGGTATTTCAATAGACTATTAAAACTTGAGGTATAAACTGTATTACTTAACATTTTTTACTTGTATTTCTGTATAAAAACCACCCGTTTTTTTACCTTGTATTCATATATTTTACGGTTATTTATATTTATATTAATATTTTTACTTTGCATTCTATGGGTTTTACGGTCACATGTTTAATACTATTTACTTGATTGTATTAAAACACTGTAATTTATTACCCTTTACTGTTATTTCTTGTATTTAAAAAAACCCACGTTTTTTTTTTTTTCATGTAGACTATATTACTGGTATCACATATTACTGTAGTTTTAAATTATTATATTACTGACATACTTATGGTTACGGTTACATAATACTATACTTGATGTATAAAATGTATTTACTACCATACTGTATTTTCTGTCATTAACACGTTACTGGATCACTATATTTACTGTATCACTATATTTACTGTATTATATTATTAGATTACTTGCATTACTGTGTTTACGGTTACTATAATTATATACTGAGGTGGTATAAACGGTATTACTTACATTTACTGTATTTCTGTATTTAACCACGTTACTGTTATCCCACTTATATTACGTTATCACTATATTTTTACTGTTATTATATTATTATATTACTGCATTTTCTTGTTACTATGGTTAAGGATAAACATAATTACTATTTACTGATGTTAACTTTATTACTACATTACTGTATTTCTGGTATTAACCACGTTGTAACTGTATCCACTATTTAATTACGGTATCACTATATTTTTACTGTTATTATATTATTATATTTTTACTGCATTTACTATGTTTCGGTATTATAATATAACTTATATACTGATGTAAACTGTAGTCTATAACATTACTGGTAGTTCTGTATTACACGTTACTGTTATTCCACTTATATTTTATGATATTCACTAATTATTGTTTATTATATTATTTATGATAACGGCATTATATGTTTACGCGTACTATAATTACATATTTACTGATGTATAAACGTATTACTACAATTATGTATTCTATTTACCACGTTACTGTATCACCTATATTACTGCCTCAACTATATTACTGTTATTTATATTATTATATTTACTTGGCCATTTTTTACTATGTTTTACGAGTTTTTTTACTATAACTACTATACTGATGTATAACTGTATTACTACACCAAATTACTGTATTTTCGTATTTACCACGTTCTGTATCAATATACTGTATCACTATATACTGTTATTATATTATTTATTACTGCATTTGCTATGTTTACGGGACTATAATTTACTATACTGATGTTATTAAAAAAACTGTATTACTACATTACTAGATATTTTATGTATTTTACCCAGTTACTGTTTAATCACTATATCTATGTAATCACTATATTTTAACTTGTTAATGTATCTTAATTAATTATGCATTGCGTTATGTTTACGGTACTATAATACATACTAGCTGTTAAAAGTTATTATAACATTAACGGTCT
The DNA here is from genome assembly GCA_019447015.1 of Hymenochirus boettgeri. Taxonomy (NCBI): domain Eukaryota; kingdom Metazoa; phylum Chordata; class Amphibia; order Anura; family Pipidae; genus Hymenochirus; species Hymenochirus boettgeri. The sequence goes on along the minus strand of JAACNH010000156.1, from coordinate 69,847 downwards.
GTATTTCTGTATACCACGTTACGTAATTCCCACTATACTTACTGTTATCACTATATTAACGGTTATTATATATATATATATTTTACTCGCATGCTATGTTTACGGTAGAATTAAATACTATATGAAGTATAATGTATACTTACATTTACTGTATTTCTGTAATATTATACCAGTTAACTGTAGCACTAATTAACTGTTAATATATTTATTCATATTAACGTTTTTGCATTAATATGATTTAACGTTATATAATACTATACTTGAGGAGAAACTGTAGTTTACTTAACATTTACTGTATTCTTGATAACACGTTACGTAACACTCTATTATGTATCACATCTTTACTGTTATTATAATTATCTTATGCATAATACTAGTGTATGCGTTTTACTATAATAATATTACTGAGGTATAAAAATACTGTATTTAATACATTTACTTGTAATTTCTGTTAGTAACCACGTTTACTGTATCACTATATTACTGTATCACTATATACTGTTACCGTATATTATTATTATTTACGCCTTCTACTATGTTTACGGTAACTAAAAATATATTACTGGAGGGTAAAACGTATTACTACACATTTACTGTATTTCTGTTTACCCACGGTTACTGTATCACCACTATATTTGTACTGTATCACTATATTTAGGGATTATATTATTATATTACGCGGCATTATAGTTTACCCGGTAATATAATTTTACATATCTGTATGGCATATACTGTATCAATGTATTTTACGACATTTTACTTGATATAGTTCTGTATTTAACCCGTTACTGTATCATTAAAAAATGTATCCCCACTATAATTACTGGTTATTATATTATTATATTACTGCATTACTATGTTTACGGTACTATTAATCACTATACTGATGTTATAAACTGTATTACTACATGACTGTTATTTCTGTATTACCCCCCACGTTTTACTGAATCCACTATGTTTTACTGTTATCCCAAACTATACTTATGTATTATCTTTTTTATATACTGCATTACTATGTTTTATGGTACATAATACTATACTGAAGGGTATAACTGTAGTTAACTTAAACAATTTACCTGTATTTTCTGTATTACCACGTTGACTGTATCACTTATATTTTACTAGCTATCCAACTATAATTAAACTTGTTAAATCTACTAATTTATTATATTACGGCATACACTATGTTTTACGGTACTATATTTTTACTATTTAATGATGTAAACTGTATATAACACATTTACTGTATTTTCTGTATTACCCACGCCTACTATATCCCCAACTTATATTACTGTTATCACTATATTACTGTATATAGTATATATTATATTGACGGGCATTTTTTATATGTATTTTGGTTTACTATAAATACATCAACTTGATGGTAATAAAACTGATTACTACATTACGTAATTTCTGGTACTTACCCCGTTTACGGATCACTATTATAACTTGTATCACCAGTATGCATTTACTGGTTATTAATATATATTACGGCATTTACTATGATTTACGGCTTTACTATAAATACTATTAAGGATGTATAAACTGTATTACTAAACATTACTGTATTTCTGTATTTACCACAAAATACTGTATCACTAGATTACTGTATTCCCACTATATTTACTGTATATTATATTTTATTATATTACTGCATTTTACTATGATTTACGGTTACTATTAATTACGATACTGATTGTATAAACTGTATTACTACATTATGGTAATTCTAGTATATACCCAATTAAATCCTATCATATATTACTGTTCATTATTATTATTATATTACTGTAATTTTACTGATGTTTTACGGTACTCTACATTACTATATTCGATGTAGAAACACTGTATTCCCTTAACATTAGCTGGTATTATTATATTAGTAATTACTATGATTCATTTTTACTATTAGCGTTATTATATTTCTGATTACTGATATTATTGGTTACTTCATAATATTACGTATTATTTAGGCCTGCTAGTTTCATAATTACTTATATAATGTTATTACTGATGTTTCTATATTATTATAATTATTGTATTATTATATTTCCTGTATACTGTGTTACCATTAATTATTATTACTATCTACATTTTATACATTACTAGTATTTACTGTTTATATTATTATTAAATTATAGTATTATTATATTACTTTATTACTGCATTACTATGTTACTATATTATTATATTATTATATTACTGTATTACTATATTATTATTGTATTATTACATTACTATATTACTGTATTACTGATACTATATTATTATATCATTGTATTATTATATTACTATATTACTGTGCTACTATATTATTATTGTATTATTACATTACTGTATTACTGTAACATATTATATGATTATTATTTTTGTATTTATTATATTTACTACATTTTTAGTATTAACTTATGGTTAATATATTAGTAATTTAACTGTATTTCAAAGACGGAACACTAAAACAGATTTATAGTTTTGACTTTGTAAGTACGAAATCTGTATATAATATCCCACTCACCATGAATAATAGAAAAAACATCCGCGGGAACAGGTTTGTGTCAACACTAATCACCCTACCAGGATCTTAGTCACTGGGGCTTTCTATAAACCAGCTGTCAGGTGTGTTGCTACCGCAAACTGCCTGCGCAGTTCTCAATTTTTCACATGGGAATAATAGATATATAGATATTTACTTATAATAATACTGCATGCTTTGTGAGACGTACTCATTCCATCCAGGTCATGCGTATATCTGTGAATATTCTATTCATCAGGTCCACGGTCATATACTGAATACGTATTCATCATCCAAGCGTCACGAGTTATATCTGTAATTAATAACAATCAAGGTCATGGTATATAACTGGATAATATCATCATACCAGGTCACGCGCGATATATATGTAATATTCATCCATCCAGGTCACTGTATATCTGTAATATTCATGCCATCAGGTACGGTATATCTGTATATATTATCATCCAGGACACGGTATATTCTAGTCAATATCATCATCCAGGTACAGATATATCGGGTAAATATTCATATCCCTCAAGAGTACGTATATCTGCCTAATAATTCATTATCCAGGTCATGCGTATATCTGTAATATTCATTCATCCAAGGTCACGGTATATCTAGTAAATTCATCCATCCAGGTCATGGATATCTGTAATATGCATTCATCCAGTCACAAGTATATCTCTTGTAATATTCATCCATCCAGGTCACGAGCTTATATCTGTAATATCATTCATCCATGTCATGGCTATATCTGTAATGCCTCATTCATCAGAGGTCACGTATATCCTGAATATTCATCCATCAAGGTCACTGTATATCTGTAATAGTGTCATTCATCCAGGTCACGTCATATCTGAATATTCATCCATCAGCGTAAAGCATATCATCGGTATATCATCCATCCATGTCACGGTATATCTGGTAATATCATCATCCGGAGTAACGCGTAGATCTGTAATATCCATCCATTCAGATCACGGTAAATCTGTAATATTCATCATCAGCGGTCACCCGGAGATATCTGTAATATCTCATCATCAGTACGAGTTATATCTAGTAATATTCTCATACCAGTCCCGGTATATCTGTAACTATTCATCCATCCAGCGTTCACGCCGTTATAGTCTGTACTATTCAATCCATACAGGCACGGTTAGATGTAATATTCAATTAACCATCAGTAACGAGTATATCTGTAATATTCATTTCCATACCCAGTCCGGGTATATATCTGTAATATTCCATCTTCCATGGTCACGGTTAGATCTGTAATATTCATCCATCCAGCGTCACGTATATCTGCAATATTCATCCATCCAGGTCACGGTATATCTGTATATCATGCCATACCAGGTCACGTATATCTGTAAATATTATCCCACAGGTTTTAGCGTATATCTGTAATATTCATCATCCAGGTAACGTATATCTGCTAATATTCATCCATTCCAGGTCACGGTATATACTTTACTATTCAATCCATCAGGTTCACGCTATATCTGTCATATTCACCATCAGGGTCACGCGTATATCGCTAATATTCAAATCATCAATCCAGAGTCATGGTATTATCTGCATAATATTCCATACATCCAGTCACAGTATATACGCTAATACAGGTCATGGTATATACTGTAATATTCCAATTCATCCAGCGTCAGGTAGATCATAGTAATATTCATCCATACCAGCGATCAGGGATATCTGTAATATAATCCATCCAGACGTCATGGTATATCATAGCTATATTTATCCATCCAGGTTCACGTATATACTGCTAAAATTCATTTCATATCAGGTAACGCGTATATCTGTAATATCAGTCATCCAGCGTCACGTATATCTGTAATCCTTTACTCTCTCAAGGTCCATTTGAGTATATTCTCCAGGGTATGGTATATACATATAATTATTCATCCATCCAGGGTCATAGAGTCATATCTGTAATATTCATCCATACAGGTACATTGTATATCTTGTAATAGTCATTCATCCAGGTCACGAGTATATCTGTACTGTAAATATTCATCATACCAGGTCATGGCTATATAGTACATATTCATACCATCCAGGACATGTATATCTGTATATTCATCATTTCAGGTCCTATGACCGTATATCCGGTAATATCAGATCATCCAGGTGTCACGGCTATATCTGTAATATTCATCATCCAGGTCATTGGTATATCTGATAAATATTTACTATCCATGGTTCACGGTATATACTGAATTATCATCCCTCAGTTCACGGTTTGATATCTCTAATATTCATCCATCCAGGTCACGAGTAATCGTATCTAAGTAATATATCATCCAGATCACGGAGTATATCTGTAATATTCATCATCCAGGTCCCCGGGCGAGAGCTGTTATATTCATCCATCCAAGTCACGGTAATTGCATAATATCATCCTATCCAGGTACGGGTGATATCTAGTAATATTCATCCATACCACGTCACGAGTCTATGCGTAATATTCATACCATCCAGCCGTACGCGTTATATCTGTAATATTACATCCCAAGCGTAACACGGTTATATCTGCTATATTCATCCATCCAGGTCACGGTATATCTGTAATATTTAATCCACAAAGGTCACGTATATCTGTATATTCATTCACCAGCGTACGGTATATCTCCGTAATATTCATCATCCAGCGTTCCCTGGTATATTGTAAATATATTATACTCTCCAGCAGTATGTATATCTCCAGGTCAAGCGGTATATCTATAATATCATACCATCCCAGCCGTCATACGTCATAGACTGTATAGTCATCCATCCAGGTCATGGCTGTTTTTTTTGTTTTGTTTTGGTATATCTGTCAATTCATTCATCCAGGTCACGGTATATCTGTAATATTCAGTTAATAACCACGCGCTCATTGGTCATTGGTTTAATCTGTAATATCATCCATCCAGACATGGTTATATCTGTAATATTCATCCATTCGAGGTATGAGTTATCTGTAATATTCATTCATCACAGGTCACGAGTATATCTGTAATATTCATCATAACCAGGCTCATGTATAACTAGTCATATTCATCCATCCAGCGTCAGGTATATCTCGTAAATTCATCCATACCAGATCACGGGCTTGTATCATGTAATATCATCATCCCAGGCAAAGGTATATCGTAATATTCATCATCCAGATCACGGATATATAACTGTAATTATTCATTATCCAGGTCACGGATAATAGTGTATATCATCATCCAGTCACGGTATATGCTCATCAATCATCATCCAGTCCACGGATATATCGGTAATATTCTCCATCCAAGCGTCACCGACACGTATATAACTGTAATATTATCCCTCCCAGGTCACGGCTTTATATCTGGAATCATTCATCATCCAAGGTCACGCGTTATATCTGTAATATTCATCCATCCAGGGTCACGGTATATCTGTAATGATCATCCCATTCACAGGTCACGGTAATCTAGTAATTATTCATCCATACCGGTCACGGTATATCTGTAATATTCATCCATCAGTCACGGCATCAGGTCACGTATATCGGTAATATTATCCAATCCAGTCATGGTATATCATGTAATATTCAGGCCATCCAAGTCACTGCGTAATACTGTAATATTAATCATCCAGGTCACGGTTATATCTGATAAACATTCATCCATCCAGGTATGAGTAATGATCTGCTAATATCTCATCCCATCCAGCGTCCTGGTAACTGTAAAATTCATTAATCACAGAGTCACGGGATCATCTGCTGATATTAATCCAGAAAGGTCATGCAGTACCTATCTGCTACAAGATTCATCCATACCAGGATGCATGCGTATTCTGTAATATTCATCATCCAGTCATCGGTATATTATGATATATTCATTCATCCCATGGTCGACGCGTATATAAACTGTCTAATTTCATCCATGCCAGGTCACGAGCGATATCTGTAATATATCATTCATCCCAGTCACGGTATATCGTATATTATCCATCCAGGTCATGGTATATCTAGCTAATATCATCATCAGGTCATGTAATCTAGTAATATTCATCAATCCAGGTCATTGTATATCTGTAATATTCATCCTCAGTCACGGTATATCTGTAATATCATTAATCCAGGTCACGGTACAGTGTAAGATATTCATCCATCAAGGGTCATGTTATATCTGGTAATATTCTCCATCCAGGTCACGTATATCTGTAATATGTAATCCATTCCAGGTTAACGTAGATCTGTAATATTCATCATCCAGGTCATTGGGATATAGTAATATTCTCCATCCAGGTCGTGGTAAATCTGTATATTCATCCATCCAGACGTCACGGATTATCTGTAATATATCACCAGGTCCCGGTATATCTGTAAATTTCATCCATCCAGTCATGGTATATCTGTAATATTCATCCACCAGGTCAGTATATCTTAATATTCAATCAATCCAGGTCACGGTAGATCTGTAATATTCATCCATCCAGGTCATGGTAATCTGTAATATTCAATCCATAAAGATTCATGCGTATATCTGTAAGAGTCATTCATCCAGGTGGTCACGGTATATCGTAATATTCATCCATCCAGGTCATTGGTCTATAGTAAGATTATCCATCCAGGTCATGATATCTGTACTGAAATTCAATCCTCAGGTCATGGTATATCTGTAAATTCTCATTCATTCCAGGTTCACGGTACTAGCTGTTATAATATTATCCATCCAGGTCACGGATATATGTATATTCATCCATCCAGGTCATGGTATATCCGTAATATTCAACATCCCATCCAGGTCAGGGTAATCGAATATTCATCCATCCAGGTCAGGGTATATCTGTAAATTCATACATCCAGGTCATGTATATCTGTCATATTTCATCCATCCAGGTCACGGTCTATCTGTAATATTCATCATCAAGAGTCACGGTATATCGTAATATTAATCATCCAGGTCACGGTATATCTGTAATATCTCATACATCCAGGCATGGTCTATCTGTAAAGATTCATCCATCCAGGTCATGGTCTATCGTAATATTCATTCGTCCAGTCCCGTCTATCTGTTTACAAAAAATATTCATCATCCGTCATGGTATATCTGTTAATATTCATTCATCCGGTCACGGGTATATCTGTAATATTCATCCATCCAGGGTCATGGTATATCTGTGTAATATTCATCATCCAGGTCACGGTATATCGGTATTAATTTATCCATCAGTTCACCGGATTCTGTTATTCATCCATCCAGGTACACGGTACACTGTCATATTCATACATCAGGTCACGGATATCTGTATATCATCCATACAGGTAAATGTATAGCTGTAATATCATTTCATCCAGGGTCAGGGTATATCTGTAATATTATCCATCCAGGTCCGGTATATTTGTAATATCATCCATCCAGGTCACGGTATATCTGTAATCTTCATTCATCCAGGTCACGGTAATCTGTCTATTCATCCATCAGGGTTAACGATATATCTTAATATTCATCCATCAGGTCATGGTAGATCTATAATATTCTCCAATCCAGGTCATGGATATCTGTAATATACATCCATTCAGTCAAGGTTATCTCTATAATATTCGTCCATCCAGGTCACGGTTATATCGTAAAATCAGCCATCCAGAGTCACGGTAGATATGTAATATTTATAAATCCGAGGTCAGGGGTATATATGTAATATTCATCCATCAAGTAACGGTTATCTGTAATATCATCCATCCAGGTCACGGTATATCTATAATATTCATCATCCAGGTCATGGTAATCTGTAAGATTCATTCATAAGGTCATGGTATATACTGGTAATATCATCCATCCAGGTCCGGTATATCTGTAATATTTTACTTATCCAGGTCATGGATATATGTAATATTATTACATCAGGTCACGGTTAATATCTGTATATTCATTCATCCAGGTCACACTGTTATATTATAATATTCTCACAAGGTCATGGTATATATGTAATATTTCATTTCAGTCAGTTACGAAGTCATCCAGGGCGGATTAATTTTATCTAGTAATTATTCATCCATTCCAGGTACGGTTTATATTCTATTTTAAGAATATTCATCCATCCAGGTCACTATATTTAATGGTTTCATTAGTTATATAGATATTCATCCATCCAGGTACGTATATCGGATCATCATTGGTAGGATATCGATATTCATATCCATCATACGGAATCACTTCATACGAGTTAGTTGTAATATTCATCCATCCAGGTCCACGGTTTATTTTTATATCTGTAATATTCTCCATCCAGGTCAAGGTTATATCTTGGTAATAGTCATCCATCCAGGTCACGGTATATTCTGTAAATATCATAAATCGTCAGGTATAGGGATTAATCAGGTCATGGTATATCTGATAATATTCATCATACCGGTCATGGTTTATATCTTAATATTCATCCATCAGGGGTCAGGTAGATCTGTAATATTCATCCATCCCAGGTCTGTATATCTGTAAATTCATCCACTCAGAAGGTCACGGGTATACTGTAAATATTCATCCATCCAGGGTCATCGGGTTATTTACATCCTGTCAATCACTTCCATCAGCGTTACACACTCCTCGGTATATTGATGTATATCAATCCACCAGGTCAGGTATATTTTCTGTAATATTCATCCATCCTCAGAGTTACTCACCACGTTCCGGGGTTATAATCTTGTAATATTCACCATCACAGGTCAACGGTTATATCTGTAATGATTCATCATCACAGGTCATGGGATAGCTGTAATATTCATCCATCAGGTCCTGGTACTATCTTTAATATTCATCCATCCAGGTCACGGTTATATCTATACTATTCATTCCATCCAGGTCATGGTTAATCTATTAAATTCATCATCCAGGTCATGGTATATCGTAATAATTCATCACATCCGGTCACGGTATCATCTGTAATATTTCATCCATCCATGGTCAAGGTACTACTTTATATTCCTTCCATCAGGTTCAGGTTATATCTATAATATTCATCCATCCAGGTACGGTTATAAATCTATTAATATTCATCCATCCAGGTCACGGGTATATCTGTAATATTCATGCATTCAGGGTCATGGTATGAAATATCAGTCTCGGTTAATATTCATCCATCCAGGCATGGTATATATCTGTAATATTCACTCCCATTCCAGGTCACGGTATATCTGTAATATTCATCCTATCAGGGTCACGGTTTGTGACTATCTGTAAATTCATCCATCAGGTCACGGTATATTCTGTAAATGATTCAATCAATCCAGGTCAACGGTTCTATATCTGTAAATGTTCATCCATCCCAGGTCACGGGGTAATCTGTTAAATATTCATCTCATCCAGGGTCACGGTATATCTGTAATATTCATCATCCAGGTTTCATGGTTTATATGTTAATATTATCATCAGGTCACTGGTTATATCTGTAATATTTCATTCATCCAGGTCACGGTATATCTGTAATATTCATCCATCCAGTCACGGTTTATATCTGGTAATATTTATCAGTCGTCTGAAATCCCAGGTTATGGATATATCTGTAATATTCATCCAATCAGGTTAGTATATCTGTAATATGCTATTCACCAGGTCAGGGTATATTCTGTAATATTCATCAATCCCAGGTCCAGGTTATATCTGTAATATTCAATCAATCCAGGTCATGGGTTATATCTGTAATATTCATCATCCAGAGGTCATGGTTATTATCTGTTAAGATTCATCCATCTAGGTAATCGGTATTATCTGTAATATCATCCTCTCAGTCATGGTATATCTGTAATATTCATCCATTTCCAAGTCACGGTATATCTGTTATATTCATTCATCAGGTATGTATATCTGTAATATTCATCCATCCAGGTTCAGGTTATATCTGTATAATTCATCCAGGCTATGGTTATATCTTGTAATAGTTCATCCATCCAGGCTATGGTATATCTTAATATGATCCATCCAGGTCACGGTATGATCTGTAATATTCATCCATCCAGGCATGGAGATTATGTAATATTCATCACCAGTCATGGTTATATCGGTAATATTTCATCCATCCAGGTGGTCACGGTGTATATCTGTATAATTATCCATTTCCAGGTCATGGTTATCTGTATATTCATCCATCCAGGTCATGGTTTATATCTGTTAATATTTCACTCCATCCAGGTCATGGTTTATAATCTGTAATATTCATCAACATTCCAAGGTCATGGTATATATGTAATATTCAGCTCCATCCAGGTCATGGTTAAATGTAATATTCATCCATCCAGGGATGATAATAATCAGGGCATGGTATATCTATAATTCATCCATCCAGGTCCAGGATCTATGTAATATTCATTCCAATTCCAGGTCATCAGTAAGTATTGTAACCAGGTCATGTATTAGGTATTCATCCATCAGGTCATGGTATATCTGGAAATTCATCTCCAGCAGGTCATGGTATATCTGTAATATTTCATTCATCCAGGTCATGGATAATCTGTAAATTCATCCATGGAGTCATGGTATATCTGTAATATTCATCCATCAGGTCACGGGATATATCTAGAATATAAATCCTCCAGGTGCAGGTATATCTGTAATATTCGCCATCCAGGTCATGGATATCTGTAAATATTTAATCATCGGGCGTAATGGTTATATCTGTTAATATTCATCCATCCAGGTTCATGGTTATTGTATTATCACATCATCAGGTCATGGTATATCTGTAATATTCATTCCATCCAGGTTCACGGTTATATCTTATTAATATTCATCCATCAGGTTCACGGATAATCTGTAATATTTATCCCATCCAGGTCATGTTTATATCTGTAATATCATCCATCAGGTCACATGGTATATATGTTGTATTCGGTTTAGAAATAAAACTGGGACTTGAGGTGGCTGTTCCAAAACGATGTTGAGTTTCGTTACGTTTTCGAAAATTTTCGAGGAATTTCTGGAGGCCAGTTTGTTTCGATAACACACCTCTTATTTAAGTTGGCCATACATGGTCGGGGACTTCCACAGAGTGTCAAGTCACAGTTATTCGCATGGATCAGTGACTAGGCTATACATCAACCCACTAAGTAAGGTGAATTGCAAAGGTTTTGTGTTGTATTTTGATTGGGCTTACCCATGGGATTCAGTTGTTGTTAGTTGCTGGGTCACTTTATACTCGAGACTCTTGTTAAAGGCTAAAAATGGGTGGTACTCACGAAATTTTCTTGTTAATTCCAAACCGATCGAAGGTTGAGGTTAGGGTGTATGGTGAATCCTTGGTCGTCAATTACAACATTACCTTGCTTCAGAGGTCCCTAACACTGGCTGTAATTTTGGACTTTCAGGGTTAGGGTAAATAATTACCAACAGATTAACGAAGTAATTCTGAATGAGAGAGATCAGTCGGCTAACTAGCAAAAAACGTCTTCAAGAACTAAACTTTAGTAGTTCTAATTTGAACAACAATATATTATGTATTTGGATATAATTAGGATATTATATATTATATAAATCTACTGTATTGACTTTTTAGTACTATTAAAATAGTTGTTTTACTGTTAATTACTTGGTAAATATAACTATTGTTACTGTTATTACTACATTTTTGCATTACTTTATACATGTTGTATTATATTTACTTTGTATTACTAAGTACTATATTGACTGGTATTATTATATTAATTCATTAACTGGATAATTATGATTGTAATACGTACATTACTGTTATTACTTTTTAAACTATTTTATTCATATTACTTTAGTTACGTATAATTAATTCATTTACTGTATCTTACTAATTACTTAGTACTTTATAACTGTTTTATTATAATTACACTGCTATTACTACATTACTGAAATCACTGTATTATTAGATTTAATTCATACTGTATAACATATTATACTGTATTACTAACATTACTGTTATATAACGTTTTATATTACTGAATTAACATTTACTATTATTACTGTATTAATATAGATTCAACTTGTATTGTATACTATATTACGTAATTCTACATTACGTATACTTTATAACTGTTTATTATATTACGGTATTACTACATTTACTTTTTATTTATGTATACTAAATTAATGTATTTACTTGTATTAACTTTACTTAGTAAATCTATGTTACTGTTTTATTTTAATACTGTTTAATACTATATTACTGTTAATTATATATTATTAGACTTGCCAAAACGAAGACCCCCGAAGAAAAAGGGAGGCACTTAGATGCTCTCTGTATAAACATTTTTACTGTTTATTGACTGTATTTACTTTTTATTACAGTACTACATAGCTGTGATACTATATTCACTGTTATAACAATATTACTCTAATTTACTCTGTTTATACTAAATTACGGTATTACTACAATTACTATATTATTGTGTTACTTAAATTACTATATATTACTACACTTTAATATATAATACATTACTGTATAAACTCATCACTGGTATTAATTTATTATTGCATTTACTGTATTTACTATATTAATGTATTATGTATGAATTATATGGCGTACTTAGTACATTACTGTATACTTAGATTACAGTGATTAACTCTATTACTGATTCTTTATTAATGTGTACTACATTACTGTATTACGACATAAACTTTACTTATTTTTACATTACTTATAAATGTATTATTTATTGGGCTACTACATATACTGTTTACGTAATTTACGTGTATTATTATAAGATTGCCAATATGAAAAAAAGACAGATATGGCGTAGGATTGGATGCAATACAGAACATTTTATTCTTGTATTACTATTTATACATTATGTATAACTGTATTACTGTAATTACTTATATAATGTATTACCTAAATCAACTGTAATACTGTTTTATAAAAACTATATTACTTCATTCTGTATTACTGTATTTACTGTATTACTACATTACCTGTTATTAACTACCATTGCTTGTATAAACTGTCTGTTACATATTTTGCTACATTGCTGGAACGTTTACTAGTAATCATGCTGTATTATAATTACTTTATGACTATATTATTTTTTGTACTATATTACTGTTATATGTTGTATTACTATATTACTGTTTTACTATACTTACTTTATTACTATATTACTTGTTTATTACTTTATTAACTATGTTTCACTGTATTATATTAATATTTTCCAATTATAGACACGTGTGTTTACACCTTTTGTTGCATGGAAATTTCAAATTAAGAAAACACCCCCCTTAATTAAACTCTACGTCCGTTGAAAATAAAAAAAAACCTCTGCCTTCTTTACTTGCTTTACCGTTGCCCACACCAGTACTGCAGGTAATAATTTCCTCTCAGTAATTTATCCTGGAAATTGTTCCAGCTTTTTAAGCGGCATTTCTACAATTTTCACATTAGTTTTCTGATCTGGTCTATCATTGCCCGACTGAACAAGATACGGATATAGATGGACACAGAAGGTAGTGAAGAGGTGAGTGTGGAGACCTTATATGTGCGGGCGCAGCTTTTTCTAGTTAAATTTTGTGCAAAAAAACAAAAACATATTCAGTAGGGCAAATTCAACAATTCCTTCTTTTAACGGGGCGGGGCTCTCTCCGTGTTGTAATAAAGGGAACAGAATGGAGAATAAGAAATAAAACGTAAATATTTTGAGGGATTTTTTGCTAATTAAACAACTTTAAGTGAAACAATTTAGTCATTTTTTTCCCTATTAATTAACCATAACAAATACACTGCAGTGTAACTAATGTATTATACTAACTGAATATGTTAAAGGTTTTGCTCCTCTTTTTCAAGATCCTTCACTTCTTATGGAGGAGTACCTTTGGGCCAGCCTTATCTTCATTGCAATAGACTTGATTGGGTGCTGACATTACGCAAAAGCAGAGGATCAATGGAAAGTGCCCTGACTCAGAAAACGGTAGATCATGCAGTTACTTTGTCCATTTCTATGTTGTATACATGTTTTTTTTTTTTAATGACATCTAGCTGGGATTTTTTTTTTTTAATTTCCCATCTAGAACTATACCTACTTCATAACACTTTACTGTACCATTACTTTTATTGACTTGTCACCTATTCCTATAGATATTCCTATGCTGAACATCATTTACATTTGTCAGCTGTCAATCACTACACACACACAAACACAACCCAACTATCGAACACACGTCTCTCGGACACACACACAGCCACACTAAAACTACACCACTTGTCCTCTCTGCACACACACAAACAACCAACTTAAACTACAAACTGTCACTCTGGAACACACACACCACACTTATCTGTCACATACTGTCTTTATGACACATGACAAAACCACACCAAACACACACTGTCTCCTGACCACACACAAACACAAAACCACACTAACTACCACTGTCACTATGACACACACACACACCACCACTATCTACACCTTGTCACTCGGACACAACACAAAACACATTAGAACTAACTAAAACACTTGTCACTATGACACAAACACATACAACTTACACAAACAAACACACACAATGTTTTTGAAAAAACATACAAACTACACGCCAACACAATTGTAAAATAAAAAGTCCTAAAAGTGAATTAAAATGAAGCAAGCACAATATAAAAATTATATAATAATAACATATTTAAATATGATTATGTATTGGGAATGAAGGCATTGCAAGTAGTTTAAAGCAGGGATATATCCTCTTCTGGGGTCCTACAGATGTTTTGCAGTACCAAAAGTTTAAAAAAAATCCCAGAATCCTGCTGACATCTGGATGGCTGGGGAAATTGTGAGGAATTTTGTTTCAAAGATATAAAGGGCCCCACAAGAAAAGAGAACCCCGACACCCCCGATTTATGGTTCACACAACCAAAAACATCCCCACACAGACCAGTAGGTACCCACACCTTACTGTAACCCCCACCCACACAACCTAACCTTTTCCGTTTATAAGCAACATACAATAATAAAAATATGTTGTATTTAACAGAATGAATTGTGCAATAAATCTAAAAATCTTTTTTCAAAACGCTGCATTGTGGGAAACCAAGCCAATCAATTATGGGTAATCAGCGCTTGATAGATTGCCTCAAAGTTGAAACTCAATCAAGAGGCAGGTTAATCAGTTGCTGGTTGAATCTGCTCACAAGTGAACTCAATCAAGAGGCAGGTAAACTCAGTGTGGTTCTAGATCTGACTCACAACGTGAACTCAATAAGAGCGGCAGGAAATCAGTGCTGGTTTTAGGATTTTTTTGCTACAGTGAACTCAATCAAGAGAGGTGCGGTAATCAGTGCTGGGTTCGATCTGATCACAAGGAACTCAATCAAGCGCAGGCAGGGTAACAGTGCTGATTAGATTCTGCTCACAAGGGAATCGAATGAAGAGGGCAGGTAATCAGTTGCGCGTTATTTCTGCTCACAAAGTTGAACTCCATCAAGAGGCAGGTACATCAATGCTAGTTTTTCTGCCTCACAAGTGGTGAAACTCAATCAAGAGGGTGCAATCAGTGGCTGGTTAGATACTGCATCACAAGTGAACTCAATCAAGAGAGGGTAATCAGTGCGGTTAGAATCTGCTCAACAAGTGAACTCAAAATCAGAGAGGGACGGTTAATTCAGGCTGGTTAGATCTGCTCACAAGTGAACTCAATCAAGAGAGGAGGTATGGGATCAGTGCTGATTAAGATCTGCTCACAAGTGAACTCAAACAAGAGGGCTTAGGGGAGGGTTTAATCAGTGCTGTGGGTTATTTCTGCTCAACAATGAACTCAATTCAAGAGAGGCAGGTATCAGCACTTGATTAGTGTCTGTCTACAAGGAGAATCAATCAAGAGGCGGGTTAATCAGTGCCTGATTGAGTGCTCACCAAGTGGAACTCAATCAAGAGGGCAGGTACATCGTGCTAGTTATTTTGCTAACAAGTGAATTAAATCAAAGAGGCAGGTAATGAGAACTGATTATGTCTGCTCACAAGAGAATCAATCAAGAGGCCAAGTCTCCGCCACACTGATTTATTCTGCTCCAAGTGAACTGCAATCAAGATGGCAAGTAATCAGCACGGATTATGTCTGCTCACAAGAGAGAACTCAATCAAGAGGCAGGTCATCAGCACTGATTATTTTGCTACAGTAAATCCAATCAGAGGCAGGTAATCAGCGAGGATTATTTCTGCTACAGGTGAATCCATCAAGAGACAGAGGTAACTCAGTGATGAATAGCTTCTACATCCCCCAAGGCAGGTCATTCTTGCATCCACAGGTGAATCCCAATCAAGAGACAAACTTCTCAGCATGATTAGCTCTGCTTATAAGGTTGAAACACCAATCAAAGGACAAGTAATTAGCAAAATGTCATTTTCTGATCACAGGTTGAACAAATCAAAAGGCAGCTAATCAGCTTGCTTGATTAGGGCTGTTCACAAGTGACACCCATATCAAAGATGGACAGGGGTATCAGACTACTGATTAGGTCTATCACGGGTGAACCCAATCAAGAGAACAGAATCAGCACTGTTTTAGGGTCTCTCACGGAGTCAACCAATATCAAGAGAGAAGGTTAATCAGTGCTGATAGGTCTACTCAACCGGTGAAAAAACCCAATCAAGAAACAGTAATCTGGCCTTTCACAGGTGAAACTCAATTAAAGGGACAGTAATTGGTTGCATGATTAGGTACTCCCAGGTGAACCCAAATCAAGAAGAAACAGGTACATTTGCCCAACAGGTGAACCCAAACCAAAAAACCGGTAAATTCTTGGGCCAAACCACAGGTGAACCAAAAATAAAGGGGACAGGGGTAATTAGTGCTGATTTAGGTCTACTTCACAGGTGAAAACCCAATCAGGAAGGACAACCGGTAACAGCATGATAATTTCTCTCTCGGGGAGCAGACCTAATGTTTGTCCCTTCGAGTCCAAATTGAATTAGTAAAGTTAGAACATTCCTGCACTTCTCCCTAGTTGACATCTCCCAATATCCTTTCCTAGATACTTTTTGTAGGAAGCTGTTCGGATTTCTGTCTCGGTAATATTATAGAGGAAATAATGAATTTCCTGGATATGAGGACACTCGGTTTGCCGGAGCTGATGAATTTCCAGGTAACTGTCTATATGGAGGTGGATGAATCTATCTTCATGGTTTCTATATTTAGCCCCTTGGGAGAGAACTGCCCAGACTTGCTAAACTGAAACCCTCACTATTCATGGACAGGATTTGTGGAAAGTAATGGTGCTTGTTACACTGGCATGTTATGGCTCCATCATCCAGATATAAAGTGGCATTTGTGAATCTCTGAGCAGTTGGCATTAAAAGCCTCCACAGGTGGTCACAGAGATACCACCAAGATTCACTCTTTAATAGTCGCTGGGACTGGTGCTTTATGAGTTTCCAGCAGAGCCCAGTGGCTTCTCCACCCCACTGAGATGTTCAAATATTAACTAAATCCGTGCACAGGTTACTGACCTGCTTTTCCCATCTCAGAGTCACAGTTGAGCTTGGCCCAGATCCACTAATTCCATTGGTGTATTATATCCATATCATGGTTACGTTACCTTCCCAGGTTACTACTAACAGTAGACCCCATAGACCCAGCCAGGCCCTCGGCCTAGGGATGGACTAGAACTTGAACCCAGTTTTTTATGAGTTCGAACTCAGACTATTTAGAACTCTCCGAACTTTCGAGTTTTCCAAACTCACAGGCATATTATGGATAATTATCGAAAATGTGAGGATTATATAGTAGATAGATACACTATATACACAGTAGAATAAATAGATATACTATATGCACGGTATAGTAGATAGATGTACTATATACACGGTATAGTAGAAAGATACACTATATACAAGGTATAGTAGATAGATACACTATATACAGGTAAGCTAGATAGACTACACAATTTACAAGGTTATATAGTAGATAGATATACTATATACACAGTATAGTAGATAGATGTACTATATACAAGGTATAGTAGATAGATGTACTATATACACTATATAGTAGATAGATGTACTATATACACGGTATAGTAGATAGATGACTGTATGATGGTATAGTAGAAAAGATGTACTATACACAGTTATAGTAGATAAAATACACTATATACAAGGTATAGTAGATAGATATACTATATACACAGTATAGTAGATAGAAGATTGTACTAAAAGGTATGTAGATAGATGTATATAACACTATATAGTAGATAGATGTAACATATACACGGTTATAGTAGATAGATGATATGTATGCATGGTATAGTAGAAAGATGTACTATATACACAGTATAGTAGATAGATACACTATATACAAGGTATAGTAGATATATACACTATATAAAAGGTATAGTAGATAGATATATACAAGTATAGTAGATAGATGTACTAATACAAGGTATAGTAGATAGATGTACTATATACACTATATAGTAGATAGATGTACTATATACATGGTATAGTAGATAGATGTACTGTATGCATGGTATAGCAGAAAGATGTACTATATACACAGTATAGTAGATAGATGTACTATATACACGGTATAGTAGATAGATGTACTGTATACACGGCATAGTAGATAGATGTACTGTATATAGTGTATAGTAGATAGATGTACTGTATACACGGTATGGTAGATAGATGTACTGTATACATGGTATAGCAGATAGATGTACTGTATACATGGTATAGCAGATAGATGTACTGCATACACTGTATAGCAGATAGATGTACTGTATACACGATATAGTAGATAGATGTACTGTATACACGGTATAATAGATAGATGTACTGTATACACGGTTATAGTAGTGATGTATGTATACACGGTATAGTAGATAGATGTACGTATGCACTATATAGTAGTAGATTGTACTGTAGATACGTATAGTAGCATAATGTAGTAGATAATGGTATGCAGATAGATGTACTGTATACATGGTTATAGCAGATAGAGTACTGCATACACGAGTATAGCAGGATAGAATGTACTGTTACACGATATAGTAGAAGATGTACTGTATACATGAGTATAGTAAATAGATGTACTGTATGGACTATAAGTAGATAGAGGTAATGTATACACGGTTATAGTCGATAGATGTTACTGTATACACGATATAGTAGATAGATGTACTGTATGCACTATATGTAGATAGATGTACTGTTACACGATATAGTAGATAGATGTACGTATACACGATATAGTAGATAGAATGTACTGTATACCGAATAGTAGATAGATGTACTGTATGCACACTATACAGGAGATAGATGTACTGTATACACGGTTATAGTAGATAGATGTACTGTATACACGAATGTAGATAGATGTACTGAATGCATATATAGTAGATAGATGTACTGTATACACAGTATAGTAGATAGATGTACTGTATACACGATAGTGATTAGATGTACTGTATGCACTATAGTAGATAGATGTATGTATACACGTATAGATAGATGTTTATACACGATATAGTAGATAGATGTACGTATGACTTATCATAGAGTACTGTATACACGATATAGTAGATAGATGTACTGTATACACGATATAGTAGATAGATGTACTGTATACACGATATAGTAGATAGATGTACTGTATACACGATATAGTAGATAGATGTACTGTATGCACTATATAGTAGATAGATGTACTGTATACACATATAGTAGATAGATGTACTGTATGCACGATATAGTAGATAGATGTACTGTATACACGATATAGTAGATAGATGTACTGTATGCACTATATAGTAGATAGATGTACTGTATACACGATATAGTAGATAGATGTACTGTATACACGATATAGTAGATAGATGTACTGTATACAGATTAGTAATAGATATACTGTATACACGATATAGTAGATAGATGTACTGTATGCACGGTATAGTAGATAGATGTACTGTATACACGGTATAGTAGATAGATGTACTGTATACATGGTATAGCAGATAGATGTACTGTATACATGGTATAGCAGATAGATGTACTGCAAACACGGTATAGCAGATAGATGTACTGTATACACGATATAGTAGATAGATGTACTGTATACACGGTATAGTAGATAGAGACTGTATTAACGTATAGTAGATAGATGTACTGTATGCACTATATAGTAGATAGATGTACTGTATACACGGTATAGTAGATAGATGTACTGTATACATGGTATAGCAGATAGATGTACTGTATACATGGTATAGCAGATAGATGTACTGTATACATGGTATAGTAGATAGATGTAATGTATACACGATATAGTAGATAGATGTAATGTATACACGATATAGTAGATAGATGTACTGTGTACATGATATAGTAGACAGAGTGTATGTACACGGTAAGAGATAGATTACTGTATACACGAATAGTAGATAGATGTACTGTATACACGAGTTTATAGTAGATAGCATGTACGTATACGGTATAGTAGATAGATGTACTGTATACACGGATAGTAGTAGTAGATGTACTGTATACACGGTATAGTAGGATGTACTGTATACACGATATAGTAGATAGATGTACTGTATACACGATATATGTAAGCTAGAGGGACTGTATACACGAATAGTAGATAGATGTACTGGATACACGATATAGTAGATAGATGTCTGTATACACGGTATAGTAGATAGATGTACTGTATAACACGATATAGTAGATAGATGTTACTGATACACGATATAGTAGATAGATGTACTGTATACACGGTATAGTGAGGATAGATGTATGTATACAAGTTATAGTAGATAGATGTAGTGATACACGGTATAGTAGTTAGTAGATGATGTAAGGTATACACGTTATAGTAGATAGATGTACTGTATACACGATATAGTAGATAGATGTACTGTATACACGGTTAATAGTAGATAGATGTACTGTATACACGGTATAGTAGATAGATGTACTGTATACACGATATAGTAGATAGATGTACTGTATACACGATATAGTAGATAGATGTACTGTATACACGATTATAGTAGATAGATGTACTGTATACCGATATAGTAGATAGATGGTACGTATACACGATATAGTAGATAGAGTAATGTAATGTATACATGATATAGTAGATAGATGTACTGTATACACGATATAGTAGATAGATGTATGTATACACGATTAGATAGATGTGTACGTATAACGATTAGTAGATAGATGTAATGTATACACGATATAGTAGATAGATGTACTGTATACACATATAGTAGATAGATGACTATATGTATACAGATATAGTAGATAGAGTATCTGTATACACGATATGTAGATAGATGTACTGTATACACGTTATAGTAGATAGATGTAATGTATACACGATTTAGTAGATAGATGTACTGTATAACACGATATAGTAGATAGATGTACTGTTACACGAATATAGTAGCTAGATGTATGTTACATGATAGTAGTATAGATTGTGTAAGTATACATGATATAGTAGATAGATGTACTGTATACACGATATAGTAGATAGATGTTACTGTAACACGATATAGAGATATATGCACGTATACACGATATAGTAGATAGATGTACTGTATCACGATATAGTGCTAGATGCTGTATACCGATATAGTAGATAGATGTACTGTATACACGATATAGTAGATAGATGTACTGTATACCGATAAGTAGATAGATGTACTGTATAACCGATATAGTAGATAGATGTACTGTATACACGATATAGTAGATAGATGCACTGTATACACAATATAGTAGATAGATGTACTGTATGCACTATATAGCAGATAGATGTACTGTATACATGATATAGTTGATAGATGTTACTGTATACACGATATGTAGATAGATGTACATGTATACACGTATAGTATAGATGACTGTATACACGATAGTAGTAGATAGATGTAATGTATACACGATATAGTAGATAGATGTACTGTATACACGATATAGTAGATAGATGTATGTATACACGATATAGTAGATAGATGTACTGTATACATGATATAGTAGGGTATAGTAGATAGATGTACTGTATACACGATATAGTAGATAGATGTAATGTATACACAATATAGTAGATAGATGTACTGTATACACGAATATAGATAGTAGTTACATAATAGTAGATAGAGGTACTGATTAATGATATAGTAGATAGATGTAATGTATACACGATATAGTAGAAGATGTTATGTAACGATGATAGTAGATAGATGTACTGTATACACGATATAGTAGATAGATGTAATGTATACACGGTATAGTAGATAGATGTACTGTATACACGATATAGTAGAGATAGATGTAATGTATACACAATATAGTAGATAGATGTACTGTATACACGATATAGTAGATAGATGCACTGTATACACGATATAGTAGATAGATGTACTGTATGCACTATATAGCAGATAGATGTACTGTATACACGATATAGTAGATAGATGTACTGTATACACGATATAGTAGATAGATGTACTGTATTACACGATATAGTAGATAGATGCACTGTATACACGATATAGTAGATAGATGTAATGTATACACGATATAGTAGATAGATGTACTGTATACAAGATATATAGATAGATGTACTGTATACACGATATAGTAGATAGATGACTGTATACATGATATAGTAGGGTATAGTAGATAGATGTACTGTATACACGATATAGTAGATAGATGTAATGTATACACAATATAGTAGATAGATAGATAACGATATGTAGATGAGTACTGTATACATGATATAGTAGATAGATGTACTGTATACATGATATAGTAGATAGATGTAATGTATACACGATATAGTAGATAGATGTAGTATACATGATATAGTAGATAGATGTACTGTATACACGATATAGTAGATAGATGTAATGATACACGGTATAGTAGATAGATGTACTGTATACACGATATAGTAGATAGATGTAATGTATACACAATATAGTAGATAGATGTACTGTATACACGATATAGTAGAGAAGAGTATGATACATGATATAGAGATAGATGTACTGTTATACATGATATAGTAGATAGATGTACGGTATACACGGTATAGTAGTAGATGTACGTATACACGATAAGTAGTAGATGTACTGTATAACTGATATAGTAGATAGATGTACTGTATACATGATATAGTAGATAGATGTAATGTATACACGGTATAGTAGATAGATGTACTGTATACACGATATAGTAGATAGATGTACTGTATACACGATATAGTAGATAGATGTACTGTATACACGGTATAGAGAAGATGTAAGTAACACGATATAGTAGAATGTACTTATACACGTATAGTAGATAGATGTAATGTATACACAATATAGTAGATAGATGTACTGTATACACGATATAGTAGATAGATGTACTGTATACATGATATAGTAGATAGATGTAATGTATACACGGTATAGTAGATAGATGTACTGTACACACGGTATAGTAGATAGATGTACTGTATACACGATATAGTAGATAGATGTACTGTATGCACTATATAGTAGATAGATGTACTGTATACACGGTATAGTAGATAGATGTACTGTAACACGTTATTGTATAGTAGATAGAGTACGTATACACGATATAGTAGATAGATGAGCTATATACACGATATAGTAGAGATGTACTGTATACACGGTATGTAGATAGATGTACTTGTAACACGATAAGTTAAGTAGAGTGACTGATAATACAGGATATAGTAGATAGATGTAATGTATGAAGTATATAGTAGATAGATGTACTGTATACACGTATTAGTAGTAGTAGATGTACTGTATTACACGGTATAGTAGATAGATGTACTTGTACAGAGGTATAGTAGATAGATGTACTGTATACACGATATAGTAGATAGATGTACTGTATGCACTATATAGTAGATAGATGTACTGTATACACGGTATAGTAGATAGATGTACTGTATACACGGTCTATAGTAGATAGATGTACTGTATACACGATATAGTAGATAGATGTACTGTATGCACTATATAGTAGATAGATGTACTGTATACACGGTATAGTAGATAGATGTACTGTATACACGATATAGTAGATCGATGTACTGTATACACGATATAGTAGATAGATGTACTGTATACACGGTATAGTAGATAGATGTACTGTATACACGGTATAGTAGATAGATGTACTGTATACACGGTATAGTAGATAGATGTACTGTATACACGGTATAGTAGATAGATGTAATGTGGCCCTGTGAATAGGTGTTGGGTAATGGGAGACCTGAAATTGATAACTATAAAGTCGAATATAACTGTGGCTTCTAGACAGTCTCTAAAGAGGACAAATTGTTCTGTTCTGATCCAAGGGAGATAACCACACACACGCACACACACACACATGCACACTCATATGCAATCAGTTTCCTTTATAGGAAAAACTAATTCTAACCCTGTAACAAAGTAAAATATTAGTAGTAATGTATAAGACTATTATTAATACTAGTAGTACTATATGAGACTATTACTAATATTAGTCGTACTGTATGTGACTATTACTAATACTAGCAGTAGTATATGTTTATTACTAATACTAGTAGTACTGTATGTGACTGATGCTAATACTAGTAGTACTGTATGTGTAACTAATACTAGTAGTACTGTATGTGTTACTAATACTAGTAGTACTGTATGTGTTACTAATACTAGTAGTACTATATGTGGCTGTTGCTAATACCAGTGGTACTGTATGTGTTACTAATACTAGTAGTACTGTATGTGGCTGTTGCTAATACTAGTGGTACTGTATGTGTTACTAATACTATTAGTACTGTATGTGGCTGTTGCTAATACTAGTGGTACTGTATGTGTTACTAATACTAGTAGTACTGTATGTGTTACTAATACTAGTAGTACTGTTTGTGTTACTAATAATAGTAGTACTGCATGTGACTATTGCTAATATTAGTAGTACTGTATGTGTTACTAATACTAGTAGTACTGTATGTGACTATTACTAATATTAGTAGTACTGTATGTGACTGTTGCTAATATTAGTAGTACTGTATGTGTTACTAATACTAGTAGTACTGTATGAAACATGGAAGCCTTCTTAGTTACAGAATCTATTACTCACACGCACTAAATACAGCTTAATAGAGAAGAATGTTCTGGGGAGATAAGCTTTCATATTAGAGTTTAAAAGTTTAGTTCTCTTTGAAGTTTTTTGTTACTTCATTTAGACTTCTTATTATTTTGTGTATCAAACATCTTTGATGGTTCATATTGGTTGGTAAGTACAATAGCATTTGGATGAATTGCCATTAAACGTCGGGCAGCCATATAAACGCAGCTCAACTGAAGAACCTAAAAGCTTTTTCATTTATTTCACTTTAGCTGAACATTCCTGGCAAATGAAATGTGAGACAAACTCCATTATCTCCCCAGAAATAAGATTCCTCTCTGATCCATAATAGATTATTATTACCTCCCGTATCCTGACCCCACCTCCTTCCCAAATCATTATTTACACATTTCCTTGGTTGTTTATCATTCACTAAATACAATATGAATTTTCCATGTTTATTTTTACACAGACGCTGTCTGATTTAAACATTCTACTTAATTCCCTGTGCTAGGCTGTGTACGAATCGACAGGTTTTCCAGGCCAACCGACCAATATTTCCGCGTATCGGTCTGAGGTTATTTTGCTGGCTGTGGCGACTGTTTACGGTCCCCTGCTTGAATGAACGGGGTCGGACATGTTGGAAAATTACAGTCGATTGTGCGGTGTCATGTGACAGTGACACTAGTGGTGAATCGAGATGGACACAAAACAGAACTCGAACCCGAGTTTGAGCCGAATTTTATGAGTTCTGACGAACTCAAACTTTTCTAACTTGTTTTTCTGGACTCGCAGCTGTATTTTCGATAATTATCGTAAATTCGAATGTAGCCTTCAGTTTCGGTAACCCTCGAAAGTATAGATCATTTTTGGTAGCCCTCGAATGTATGGATCGTTTTCGCTAACCCTCGAAAGTATCATTCACTAACCCTCGAAAGTATTGTTCGCTAACCCTCGAAAGTATTGTTCACTAACCCTCAAAAGTATTGTTCACTAACCCTCAAAAGTATTTTTCGCTAACCCTCGAAAGTATTGTTCGCTAACCCTCGAAAGTATCGTTCGCTAACCCTCGAAAGTATCGTTCGCTAACCCTCGAAAGTATTGTTCGCTAACCCTCGAAAGTATCGTTCGCTAACCCTCGAAAGTATCGTTCGCTAACCCTTGAAAGTATTGTTCGCTAACCCTCGAAAGTATCATTCACTAACCCTCGAAAGTATCGTTCGCTAACCCTCGAAAGTATCGTTCACTAACCCTCGAAAGTATTGTTCGATTTCGGTAATCCTCAAATGTATGGATCATTTTCATTAACATTCAAAAGTATCGTTCATTTTCAGTAATCCTCGAACGTATCGTTCGATTTTGGTAACCCTCAAATTTAGGGTTCTGTTTGCACTAACCTTCGAAAGTATCGTTCGCTAACTCAAATTGGCGTAACCCTTGAACGTAGCTTGCGCAAAATACGACAATTGCAAAAATCCGACAATTGCCCGCTCGTGTTTAGGAAGTGTTGTAACAAGTTTTGGTGACAGTGACATGTTCCCCAGAGCATTTCCCAGGTGCCATTTACAGTAAGTTACCATTGTTAGTTTATCTGTAAATCATCCGGACTCCAATGGATTCTATATGTATGATAGAAAGTTAACATTAATATAATTACCGCTGGGCAATTATAGGGAGTTAAAGTTGCGCTAGACGGTTCGCTATCGGTTAGAGTAACTTAGTGGGATATTGAATTAAAAGGCTGGTCTGGGTTATAAGGCTGAGGCCACACTACAACGCACCAAATCACGCACGCAATCACGAGTGTTTTCGCATGCGATTGTGTGCGCGATCCTTGTGTGTTTCACGTGCGTTTTGTGCATGTGATTTTACCGATTTCTGTTATGGAAACGCATGTGTTAACCCACCAAATATGGTGAATGAATGATTTACCAAAACACAAACGGACGCGCAATTGCATCGGAAATTGAAGAAATTTACACGTTCCTGGAATTTCCATTTCAGAAAAAAATTGTGGATGCAAAACACGTGCGCAAACACGAGAAAAACGCTCTAGTGTGGCCTAGACCTAAGTGACTAATAGAGTGTGAGAGCGAGAGCGAGAGCATCAAATGAACACACCAGAGAACTTGTAACACTAATGAGTCACATGACAGTGGAGAGGAAAAATTGTTAATTGGGCATAATTTGGACATTTTTCATTAAGGGGTGTACTCACCTTTGTTAAAGGGGAACTGTGGTCTTCAAACACGTTGGTTTTAAATGAAAGGCCAGATTCCTACCTTTAAAATGAGACATCAACCACCTCTATATGTGCTTCACAGCCCAAGATATGAAGAAATCACTGATCAGAAAGTTAGGGGGTGGGAGGTTCTGAATCAAAATACTACTTCCTCTTCTAATCTGTGGTTGGCACATGCTCAGTGCAGGAAAAAAACCGGGAACAGATTGAGTTACAGTGACTTAAGTCGGTGTGGGTGGGGCCAGAAGGGGTTTCAAGGGGACTGCAAAGGGAGGGGCCCACAAGGAGGAGTTAAAGGGAAGAGGGATTGACACATGATTTCAGAGCAGGAAGTGCAGGGGATCTGGTGATGCTGCTACCATATCGCACATATAAATGTAAATATCTTCAAAACTATGTAAAAAAAAATAATGAAAGTAAATTGCAAAAATACTCAGGAAAGCAATTTCTATAAATTTACCTAAAGTCATTTTTGGACCACAGTTACCCTTTAAGTGAGTTGAGTACAGTGGTTTAGACATTAATTGCTATAGACTGACTACTTTACATTGTATCAAAGTGTCATATCTTCAGTACTGTCCCATGAAAAGATATTATAAAATAATTACAAAAGTGTGAACTCACTATTGTCAGAAACTGTATACGTTATATCACGATGGGATGAGAAATGGATGTCTTGAAAGTCTTGTTACTTTTGTCTTGAAAGTAATTCTTCATCTGAGAAGCGCCGCACTTTCTAAATACAGAGAAAAACTAGATTTTAAATAAAACAAAATGAGATCAGCTCCGATGGCTCCTTTTCAACCCGTAATCCCTTTTAATAGCGAGCGGAGTGAACGGCGCCTTTAAAAATTGATTTTTCGTGAAGTCAAGGAGGGGGAAAAAATTTAAAAGAGAAAAAAAAAACAGAAAAAAAAAGATCATTTGAATACATTTTTCTTTGCAATTTCCTGCGCTCGTTTATCCGTTATTACAAGTTATGAGAAATATCGCCGCTGAGCGCCTTAGTATTTGGCATCGCGCTGCACCCTCTTCGTATATCACAATTGCGTTGCCAAGACGACGTTATTGTAAGGGGGGGGGGGAACGTTTGAATGAGATTGACGTTTTTAAAAAAATACTTATATTTGCCTTTTTTTCACTTGCTTTGACAGGGTGTTATTTGGAAGGCTCCTGGTGTGATCTAAAAGGCTAAATTCTAGGCTTTCAATCTGCCATAAAGGGTCACCTCCAACCTATCTGATTCATCAGCTCGGCCTCTTATGAAAATAATGGGCTTTCTGTATATTTTAACTGCGATTTACAGCAAGCTTTTCATCTTCACAGCGAGAGAGACTGGGTGCGAGGTAAAGATCCAACATAGCAAGGGAATATAGAACTGTATGGGGCCCAAGACAAGGGACCCGAGTGGTGTTGCTGGAAATTACAAGGGGGTCTTTACGTACTGGGTTCCCAGGGGCCCAAAACCTGTGTTTAAAATGCCCACAGTGATACATTTAGCAGAAAGCAAAGAGTTAACATTCCCCGTATTGAAACAATGTTACAATTTCCCTTCTTTGACGGAATTCATTTGGACAAATGATTCTCACCCCCTTTACTGTAATACATTTATATTCCTAAATAGTCCAGGACGTGTGATGCAGCAATCACTTTATTCCTCCACATCATGTCCTGTGCCCAAGAGCTTACAGTCGAAGTACTCAATTAAACACACAGCCACGTGTCTTTCTGAGTACCTGGCATTGGACAGATGTAGCCAAGGGTGGATTTGAATTGCAAGGTATTAGTGCTATTTAACCATAGACAAAGTTTGCGTCAAAACTTCAAATTTCGACGTTTTATTAAAATTGAAAAAATTGCCCAGTTGCAATTTCCACTCCATTGGTCAGTGTGTGGCAGTATGTGAGTGAGATCTGACAGTTGGGGGAGAGACAGACAGTGCTGTATATTGCCCCATTGAGTTCAATGGCCATTCTGGCAGCCAGTCCACTAGCTAACATTGTGTAAATCTCATTCATATTGGTGGAAGATTATTTGTTATGGCTTCTGTGTGTGCAGATATAGATAGATATACATTTGTGTGCGCAGACCTAAGGAGTGGGGTCCGGGGACACAGGCGCACAGCTTAGAGGGAACAATATTTTGTCTCAACTTGCCCATCCTGATATTTTGGTCACACATTGTGCAATCAGCCCAAAAAATTGAATGGAATATCACAGCCAATCGTGTACAGTTATACACAAGTGTTATGGGCTGTACTGAACCTGGGCATTAAAAGTTCCGTAGATCTATTAGCCCTTGTGTGCCAGTTCCAAAAGAACCAGGATTGCATCCATGTTTTTCCCAGCATGCATTTCTCCCAGGGGTGCATAAATTATTTATTTCCTCTGTCACATTCATGTTCCCTTTAACATTTGCAGTTACTGGAATTTGATTCTTTTATTATGAAAACCAATAATAATTTTGTGCCGCATATTTATTGTATTTTCTATTCAGTATAAACTACCGGGGTCGAAGACTTAACAAAACGCCGGTGTGACGGTGAGAATGGAATATAATGGGGGCGATAAAGTAACGGGATACGATCTGGAATATAGTGTGAGAGTGAATGAGGATCCACTGTAGGATAGATAGAGATGAAAGCCTGTGGAAGTGCGGCTGGATGACCTGTGGAAGGAATTGATTGAAGATTCCCTGTAAGAAGGAGATAAAGTCTCTGAGTACCGGTGACTGTTAAAGGGATAATGTTGTTATGTCAAGGGCATTGACAATGTAAAGCAAGAAGTTTATTGTTCAAAGTGACAAAAATATTCATCATGTGGCCGCAAGTTCCTGATTATATGTGGCGGTGAGTTAAAGGGCAAATCAAAGACATTTTCCGATATCATGGCAGTAAATTGGAACTCTGCACTGAATGGAGTTATTTTAATTGTGATTAGTTACTACCCTGTGTCACTTTGTACATCTTATTAACAGAGTAGCAACACGTGAGCATGTATGTGACAAAGTAGCAACACGTGACCATTTATGTGACACAGTAGCAACACGTGACCATTTATGTGACAAAGTAGCAACATGTGACCATTTATGTGACAGAGTAGCAACATGTGACCATTTATGTGACAGAGTACCAACATGTGACCATCTATGTAACACAGTAGCAACATGTGACCATTTATGTGACAGAGTAGCAACATGTGACCATGTATGTGACAGAGTAGCAACATGTGACCATTTATGTGACAGAGTAGCATTTATTTATATCTATACATATGGGCGGGAGCTGCCATATTGTTTCCCTAACACTAGGGTATCGATTGTGTGTACAGAACATTCCTTCTCTGTATATTTATATTTATACATATGGGTGGGAGCTGCCATATTGTTTCCCTTAGACAGTACAGTATGAGGGTAAAGCTTATTGTATGTACAGAACATTCCTTCTCTGTATATTTATATTTATACATATGGGTGGAAGCTGCCATATTGTTTCCCTTAGACAGTACAGTATGAGGGTAAAGCTTATTGTAAGCCCTGTATAAAGGGAAACTAAAGTCTAAAAGTCCTTTTACATCCCGAATATTACATCAATATAATGTTAAGGGTAATTTATGGCGTAGGATCATGTGACAGGGATTTATTTAAATCATTTTAGCCATTTATGAAAAGTTATTTTTAAACATGATTTAGACAAGGAAGAAATAGTTATTGTGTGTACAGAATGGGTGGGAGCTGCCATAGTGTTTGCATTTAGACAGTTTATTATGAGACTATAGCTTTGTATATACAAAGACAGTATAGTATGAGGGTATAGCTTATTGTATGTACATAACATTCCTTCTCTGTATATTTATATTTATACATATGGGTGGAAGCTGCCATATTGCTTCCCTTAGACAGTACAGTATGAGGGTATAGCTTATTGTATGTACATAACATTCCTTCTCTGTATATTTATGCATATGGGTGGGAGCTGCCATATTGTTTCCCTTAGACAGTACAGTATAAGGGTATAGCTTATTGTATGTACAGAACATTCCTTCTCTGTATATCCTTCTCTGTATATTTATACATATGGGTGGGAGCTGCCATATTGTTGAGGGTATAGCTTATGAGTACAGTATGAGGGTATAGCTTATTGTATGTACAGAACATTCCTTCTCTGTATATTTATATTTATACATATGGGTGGGAGCTGCCTTATTGTTTCCCTTAGACAGTACAGTATGAGGGTATAGCTTATTGTATGTACAGAACATTCCTTCTCTGTATATTTATACATATGGGCGGGAGGAGGATGAGAAATGGAGAATAAATAGGATTTCTGTCCTGAGCTTCCCGTCAACGTTCTGAGTTATTTTTATGAAAAATGTAAAATGGCAGGAAATGTTCTGATTGGGCTTTGGATCTTTAATTATCTATTCATCCACAAGCTAGGATTCAATCGCCAAGATTTATTTTATTGACTTTGTCTAAATTTAGCAACAGTTCCAGATATTGTAAGTCTAGAAGTGACACATAGTGTTCTGTCTATAACAACCTGCGCTGGGCCGGAATACATTCTCATTGCCCAGATGGCTATTGATTTAAGGACCTATCAGTCATCTGGGCAATGAGAATAATAAAGAGGCCATTTTACAATCAAAGAAAACAAAGTTACCAGTATTAATACAAAGCTTAGTTTTAGCTTGCCCAGGTAGGGGTCACTCTAACTACCTACGTAGAGTAACTCTAACTACCTTGTAAACGTAGATTAACTAACTACCTTGCCTATGTAGAGTAACTATTACTACCTTGCCTATGTAGAGTAACTATTACTACCTTGCTTATGTAGAGTAACTCTAACTACCTTGCATATGTAGAGTAATTCTAACTACCTTGCCTATGTAGAGTAACTATTATTACCTTGCCTATGTAGAGTAACTCTAACTACCATGCATATGTAGAGTAACTCTAACTACCTTGCCTATGTAGAGTAACTATTACTACCTTGCCTATGTAGAGTAACTCTAACTACCTTGCCTATGTAGAGTAATTCTAACTACCTTGCCTATGTAGAGTAACTATTATTACCTTGCCTATGTAGAGTAACTCTAACTACCATGCATATGTAGAGTAACTCTAACTACCTTGCCTATGTAGAGTAACTATTACTACCTTGCCTATGTAGAGTAACTCTAACTACCTTGCCTATGTAGAGTAACTATAACTACCTTGCCTATGTAGAGTAACTCTAACTACCTTGTCTAGGTAGATTAACTCTAACTACCTTGTCTACATAGAGTAACTCTAACTACCTTGCCTAGGTAGAGTAACTCTAACTACCTTGCCTATGTAGAGTGACTATTACTACCTTGCCTATGTAGAGTGACTCTAACTACCTTGTCTACATAGAGTAACTCTAACTACCTTGTCTACATAGAGTAAATCTAACTACCTTGCCTACATAGAGTAACTCTAACTACCATGTCAACATAGAGTAACTCTACCCAACTGCAGTACTTGTAACCATCCAAGGAGCACAGTCTACAGTCTTTATTTCCTGTTACTCTCTGAATAGAATCGGAAAAGTACAGAATGGAGAAGATGTCATCAGCCTTGGTCTTTATAAGGAAGGGGATTGATTTGCCCACATGTCACACAGTAACAGGGGTAGAAACTTGACCCACTGTGTTTCAGGAACTTTTACACAGAAAAGTGGAAGAAGAAGAATTGGATGAGATAAATAATGGACCAGAGACTCTGCATAATGAAGGCCCTTGGAGAGATCAGGACCACATGTACCTGGAATAGTCAACACCATAGAGTTCTATGTAAATATGTATAGTATAGCCACTTGGGGACACAGCGCTGTAGAGTAATAAATTACAATAAAGTCATACAAGGGGGATAAAAACATTGATAGTTCAGTACATGAATATATAAATGATATAAATAGAAGTGCTAGAGCTTTGCCACAAGAGGTAATGAGGTCCCTGGCCGTAGAGCTTACAATCTAGTTAGGGTTTTGATGTTTGTTTTAAAACACGGTATAAGGATGATGGGATACAGTCAGAGGCTAGTGGGGTCCCTCTAGTGTATTTTCAGGGCCCCCCAACTGACCACTGGGATAGATTAAATGGACGAAGGTGGACAAACAGAGTAGGAAGATATATGAAATTTAAATTGGGCTCTACAAGGTCCCAGGGTCTCCTACTCACAGGAGCCGTTTCTATTCTGTATGGGAAACGTTGGATTTCCAGATAATAAATATTAAAAAGGAACGTTGATTGTCTGTGGGGGGGAAATGAAAAGAAATAAAATCTGTTTTCTCTTTGAAAGCAACAGAAGGAAAATCCTTCATCC
Organism: Hymenochirus boettgeri; assembly: GCA_019447015.1. Classification (NCBI taxonomy): domain Eukaryota; kingdom Metazoa; phylum Chordata; class Amphibia; order Anura; family Pipidae; genus Hymenochirus; species Hymenochirus boettgeri. The sequence goes on along the minus strand of JAACNH010000156.1, from coordinate 35,662 downwards.
GCCGGCAAGTAAAATTACAAATCAGCCTGATTGGCTCCTGCTGGGACAAGCTGTGCTAAGGCGTTTTTTATTAAGTAATATTCCTTGTTATTGCAATGGAACGTTATCTCTTTTCTTTGGGTCCTGCTCTTGCCTTTCAATGCAGAGCCTGGGAGATACCTGGCGAAGCTGTTACAAGGTGAGGAGGGGGATACCAAATCGGCCTCACTTATTTCTCTTCTTGGATTCATTTTCCTTTATGAAGTTTGAGCCATGAACGCACAAAGTACAGAATTGATCAGTTTTAATCTCCTCCATCTTCACACGCAGAGCAATTACCCTGGAACTCGCCATTTGGAACGCGTAGGACGAAAATTCCGCCGCGATCGATAGCAAGAGAGAGAGAGAGACTCGCAGAGGAGCCGATGGTTTAAAATCTGGGAATAATAGAGAAGTCTAAACAGAGCCACCAAGCCCACCAAGTGGAATTTCATGCATGGGGGCTCGCGGTGATTCGTCCTTGTCAGACAGCGTTTCTCCGGACCGCTCATTATCTCAGGAAACGTGTCAAGATCAGAATAAATCAAAAGGCTGCGGATTGCAGGAAACCAGACATCATTAGAATACGGCCCTGTATCCCAGCATGCTTAGCTGAATGGTGGGAGGACACAAGTTATTGCAAAAAAAGCGAAGGACGGTATTTATAAAGGATATTGGAAATCTCCGCAGTCCATCCATTTATCGCCGCTGTTATTTTCTTATGGCACAACTGTTAAAGATAATCGTAAATTACCAAGCCCATATAATAACATATAATAATACAGCGTCATAAATGACTGACCGGGCCATAAAATAACAAGCGTGGTAGTCAATGGGCTTATAAGGTGTGGTAGTGAAAACTACTATCGGAATTTTTCCCACGGCAGCCGTAAATTACAGATAATTATGGGTACTTGGTTATCCAGCATGCATTCATCGTACAGCCCCAAATTCAGTTACCCATCATGCACTTCATACCTCCCAACACTCTGAAAGGGTCAGCCTGGGTGAATCCTATTTATGCCCCGCCCATGGACCAACCCCACCCTAGCCACACCCTGGAGCGAGCTGTTCTGATGTTTCCCTGGGTGCAGAAAAAGAGAGATCGCCCCCTGAAGGTAGGTTAATAAAATAGGTTAATAAAATTGTGGAGTTGTTCTTTCCTAGCCCGTTCGAGTTAAATAGAGGATGAGACCCTTATTCCATGGCGGTCAACCCAATTCTTTAACGCAGTATCATAACTAGTAATCACTGGGGGCCCCAGCAAAACTATGATAGGGCCCCTCTCCCTGTTTCAGCCACAGTGTTTTTCTGGGAGGAGGCTGTATCTGTCACCGGGAAAGTAACGAGATGGGGCCCACTGGTAGATAAGCCACGTTTTTCGCCGTATCTCTGTTTACCCTTTATTTCCGCCTACACCATAGAATCGAAACCAACGTCCATTAAAACTTTCCCCAGTAAAGTTTCTGACCAATTATTTTTAATGTATTTAACTGTGTTATTCTCTGTTAGTTCCATTGATAATTTATTCTCTACCACTGTTTGCCTCTGAGCTACTTGTAATAGCCTGACCCAGTTCCTACACGCTATCTTGTTGCCTTTTCTTCATTCCCTGCATAGCTCTGACCTAATAACCAATCGCCAACAACGCGCTCTTAGCCAATTCCATTGGCCGCCTGCTCTACGGATCTTCTGGAGATTGTTCTTTCCAAGATAAGGTCACGTTGCCCACAGAGCCAACTGCAAGGTCCCCACTCATTCCACTCTAGCTACACAGCGCCATCTAAATGCGAGAGCAGCACACTGCAAATATTGTTCACTTTCACATTTAAAGCCATAAAATCATTTATCGTTTAAAATGGTGCTAATTTTGCCCCAACCAATCAGATGTTTAGCTTTCAAATGTTACATAAGTTCTGATTGTTGGGGCAAAATTAGCACCATTTTAACAATAAGAACTTTTATTGAATTACCCTGCAAATCCATAAAAAATAAATTGTGTAATCCCTATTGTAAACACACACTGTCCCTATAATTGTGTAATCCCTAGTGTAAACACACACTGTCCCTATAATTGTGTAATCCCTATTGTAAACACACCCTGTCCCTATAATTGGGTAATCCCTATTGTAAACACACACTGTCCCCCCTTGAGAGGTGGAGAGCACATTTAACCAATAGGGTTTTTCTCTTATCAAGCTATACAAAGAAGAACCAGAAGTATAGAGAACTATTGCTCTCTGCAGGTGCAAATAACCCCCCCCCCCCAATGAGTAATATTGTAAATAAACATCATTTATTAAGCTGGTCTTTGTCATTAATCCCCCTTATTCATTCATTAATCCCCCTTATTCATTTTACAGCATTTTCCTATACTTTTGAATATCTTGCAATGATATTTCTCTGCAAACAATTCTCCAGATCTCCGCGTCACGTTATATGTTTCATGTCCACGGCAAATCTCTGCCCTTGTCCCCGTATTGCCGTCTAGTTGATAATATTGAACTTTATTTATTTGCAGAAGCGTTAGAGAGCCAGTCCACATCAGCCATGTCTGCATCTTTCTCCATTATTGAAATTATCTTTATTCCCTTTGACCAGGTAACCTTGCATTTCAATATGGAATCTTTTCTGCTGTTTACTAAGCTATTTACCTGTTTCGCTCTGAAAAGAGCAGGTGTCTAAGTCTGAATGGCCTCTCAGGCTATTATCTGTAAAGCTGAAATAAACGGCTTTTTATTAACCAGACGCTCTCTGGAATTTCACCATTTTCTTCCATTTCAAACGACCTTAAAAGCCATTTTAGCTCAGTTGCTTAAAAGGCAAGTAGACACCGATAATAAATTGTGTTTGGGGGATGTCAAATGGAAAAGAGATGTAAACGTCAACAGTATTAATGTTAAAAATTATATTACGTGGCTCAAAATCTAATACTTGCTGCTGTCTCTGTTCTTGTTTCCCATAATCCTCTGTGCCGTGTGATGAACGCCCTGTTATAATTATAGATGGACGAGAACTCGAACTGGAACCCGAGTTAGAGACGAACTTAACAAGTCCGAACGGACTCTTCAAACTATGCCAGACCCGGATTTCTCGGACTTTCCAGGCTGTATTTCCGATAATAATGAAACTTCGGTAATTATCGAATTTACGGCCAGTAGCTAACCCTCGAATGTATTGTTCGGTTTTCAGTAAGCCTTGAAAGTATCATTCGGTAACCCTCGAATTGCCCATTACCTTTGAATGTAGATTGTGCAAACCCAGCAATTGCCCAATCATGAAGAAATAAGTGTTATAACAAGTTTTGGTGACAGTGACATGTCCCCCAGACCATTTCCCAGGTGCCACAGCCATTTACAGTAAGTTACCATTGTTAGTTTATCTGTAAATCATTTGGACTTTTCGAACTATCACTCCCCATTGACTTTAATGGGTCCGTTATCGTTATCAAACTTTCGAACTTTTATCAAACTAACCGAACTTTCTGAAGTTCAACCATCTCTTTTTATAATACTGATATAAAGTTTGGAATCCTCATTTAAAAAACAGTCACTGGTTATAGTACACGTAAGGGAACGGTCTACGCTCACATACCGAAAAGCCTTCCATCACAAAATGGTAGCTTTCATGAATATGATGATGGGTAGGTATCATAAAGTTAAAAAATCAACCAATCACTAATGAATCTTGATTCTTAATAAAGATTTGAATGTAAGGAGAATATCTGCCTATCGTACACCATTTTCTTGACAGCCCTTTTACAGCCTATAGGGCTGGTGCCAAATGAGGTATTAGCTGGCCAGAAGTTGTACTAGCAGCAGAGGAGCATGGGGGAAAGGGCAGCACCCACAATCTTATCTATTATGAGGTATAAATTATCATTGTAAGATAATGGAAATATAACAGGTTATGTCCTTATAAATGGGAACGTACCTACCATGAAGCAAACTGAAAAGCTTGATCAGGGCACTTATATTTCAAGTCTGTGTGGGCACTTATATCTCAAGTCTGTGTGGGCACTAATATTTCAAGTCTGTGTGGGCACTTATATTTCAAAGTCTGTGTGGGCAATTATATTTCAAGTCTGCGTGGGCACTTATATTTCAAGTCTGCGTGGGCACTTATATTTCAAGTCTGTGTGGGATGGGAAACTTATGTTTTCAAGTCTATGTGGGATGGGAAACTTGTGTTTTCAAGTCTGTGTATGTGGGCACATCTTATATTTACCAGTCTGTGTGGGGTCAGGGCATCTTATATTTACAAGCCCTGCAGTTCACTAGCAAGCGCTAAGTCAGCCCTTCACTTAACCAGCCAATCTTAATCAGCTTACCACACCCACCTCTACAAGCCACGCCCACTTTTTTGTGTTATGCTTTGCACTGCACAGGAAGTTGCATGGGCAGGTTTAAATATTTGTTTCAGCTGATAAAAGATGTAGAAACTCACCCTGCATATAAGGTTATAGGCTTCACCAGCTACTATGGACGAGAAGTAAAGGATAAATCTTGTGCCTTTATATAGAATTTCTCAAATTTAGAGCATCTTTTAGCAGGAGGAGCAGGGTCCGATTTAGGTGTGTGGCAGGGTTTGCTATGGGGCAAATCAAAGAAACTTTCTTCTCTTCGTTCCTTAAACTCCTGGAATCGAAGAAGAAAGACATTAATAAATAGGAGTGACAAACGTCTAATCTCAGGTGGCTGAATGCTCTGGCTGACAATCATGTGTATGGCAGGCTGTGTTTTCATTCAGCCACTTCACACGTAAGATTGTCAGCCAGATAAATCTTACATGTCCCCAGTTTTACTTATAACTGTTATATCCATGGGGAGACAGTGCACGTTTAATTGGTGTTCAATACCAGTTAGAGCCACAATTACCCCTTCAGTGTGCCGGCTGCAAAGGTATCGCAAAAGAAATCTGCGCAGCTGGCACCAGTGGTGGAACTTCCGCCCCGCCACCCCCCGGGAGGTAAGAAGGGCCCGCACCACAAAATGGGGGGAGAGAGCCACCCCAGACAAGACAGTGTCCCCTCTTAGCACATCTAACCATCAATGCATTAACCACGTATATAAAATGCAGTCCCTACTCTACCATCAGTTCCACTCACCAGGATACAATGTCTATAAATATAATTATTAAGTGCTGCTTAAAAATCCCCAGAAATGGCAGAACTTCCTCTGCTTAAATTAGATGAATGGAAGTCACAATCTTACTAGAGCAAGATGGCTGGCACCACTGGTCGGTGATCAGCTGTTTTCAAACAGCTGATCGTGCATATGAAGTAAACAAACAGACAATCAACTGTTTAAAAGACTGAAACCGAACTTCCGGTTAAACAGCTGATCACGCTTATGTTTACTTTATACACGTGACCTTTTAACAGAAGTGAGAGTGGATACATGTAACAGACGTGAGAGTGCATACAAGCAACAGAATTTACAGTGGATACATGTAACAGACGTGAGAGTGGATACATGTAAAAGAAGTGCGAATGGATACATGTACAGTAACAGAAGTGAGAGTGGATACATGTAACAGAAGTGCGAATGGATACATATACAGAAACAGAAGTGAGAGTGGATACATGTAACAGAAGTGAGAGTGGATACATGTTACAGACGTGAGAGTGGATACATGAACAGACGTGAGAGTGGATACATGTAACAGCGTGAGAGTGGATACATGTAACAGACGTGAGAGTGGATACATGTAACAGAAGTGCGAATGGATACATGTACAGTAACAGAAGTGAGAGTGGATACATGTAACAGAAGTGAGAGTGGATACATGATAACAGAAGTGCGAATGGATACATGTACAGTAACAGAAGTGAGAGTGGAACATGTAACCGATGTGAGAGTGGATACATGTAACAGAAGTGCAATGGATACATGTACAGTACAGAAGTGAGAGTGGATACATGTAACAGATGTGAGAGTGGAACATGTAACAGATGTGAGAGTGGATACATGTAACAGAAGTGCAAATGGATACTGTACGTAACAGAAGTGAGAGTGGTACATGTAACGATGTGAGAGTGGATACATGTAATAGAAGTGCAAATGGATACATGTACAGTAACAGACGTGAGAGTGGATACATGTAACAGAAGTGAGAGTGGATACATGTAACAGACGTGAGAGTGGATACATTGAACGAAGTGCAAATGGATACATGTACAGTAACAGAGTGGAGGGGATACATGAACAGATGTGAGAGGGATACATGTAACAGAAGTGCAAATGGATACATGTACAGTAACAGAAGTGAAGAGTGATACATGTAACAGAGTGAGAGTGGATACATGTAACAGAGTGAGAGTGGATACATGTAACCACGTGAGAGGGATACAGTAACAGACGTGAGAGTGGATACATGTAACAGACGTGAGAATGGATACTGTAACAGAAGTGCGAATGGATACATATACAGTAACAGAAGTGAGAGTGGATACATGTAACAGAAGTGAGAGTGGATACATGTAACAGACATTAGAGTGGATACATGTAACAGACGTGAGAGTGGATACATGTAACAGACGTGAGAGTGGATACATGTAACAGACGTTAGAGTGGATACATGTAACAGACGTGAGAGTGGAGGCATGTAACAAACGTGAGAGTGGATACATGTAACAGACGTGAGAGTGGATACATGAACAAGAAGTGAATGGATACATGACAGTAACAGAAGTGAGAGTGGATACATGTAACAGATGTGAGAGTGGATACATGTAACAGATGTGAGAGTGGATACATGTAACAGAAGTGCAAATGGATACATGTACAGTAACAGAAGTGAGAGTGGATACATGTAACAGATGTGAGAGTGGATAAAGTAACAGAAGTGCAAATGGATACATGTACAGTAACAGAATGAGAGTGGAACATGTAACAGAGTGGAGTGGATACATGTAACAGATGTGAGAGTGGATACATGTAACAGAAGTGCAAATGGATACATGTACAGTAACAGAAGTGAGAGTGGATACATGTAACAGAAGTGAGAGTGGATACATGTAAACAGATGTGAGAGTGGATACATGTAACAGAAGTGCAAATGGGTACATGTACAGTAACAGAAGTGAGAGTGGATACATGTAACAGAGTGAGAGTGGATACATGTAACAGAAGTGCGAATGGATACATGTACAGTAACAGAAGTGAGAGTGGATCAATGTAACAGAAGTGAGAGTGGATACATGTAACAGACGTGAGAGTGGATACATGTAACAGACATGAGAGTGGATACATGAACAGACGTGAGAGTGGATACAGTACAGAGTGAGAATGGATACATGTAACAGAAGTGCGAATGGATACATATACAGTAACAGAAGTGAGAGTGGATACATGTAACAGAAGTGAGAGTGGATACATGTAACAGACATTAGAGTGGATACATGTAACAGACGTGAGAGTGGATACATGTAACAGACGTGAGAGTGGATACATGTAACAGACGTTAGAGTGGATACATGTAACAGACGTGAGAGTGGAGGCATGTAACAGACGTGAGAGTGGATACATGTAACAGACGTGAGAGTGGATACATGTAACAGAAGTGCGAATGGATACATGTCAGTAACAGAAGTGAGAGTGGATACATGTAACAGAAGTGAGAGTGGAATAGTAACAGACGTGAGAGTGGATAATGTAACAGACGTGAGAGTGGATACATGTAAAGAGTGAGAGTGGATACATGTAACAGACGTGAGATGGATACATGTATAATGAGATGGATACATGTACAGTAACAGAAGTGAGAGTGGACATGTAAGAAGTGAGAGTGGATGTAGACATGAAGAGTACATGTAAAGACATGAAATAATGTACGACGTGAGAGTGGAGGCATATATGAAGCCTCTAAGTGGAGGATTTATAAGGAATTGCAGTCATGTCTGGTGCTTCATGATGAACATCTGCACCAAGGGCAAGTTATAGGTTCTGTTAATGGGCATTTCTTGGCCTTTACAATGGACACGTGCCTCCATGATGCCCAACGCCCTGGCACCCAGTGAGAATGGGCAGTCGGTCATGAACCAATGATCACCCCACCTACCACTCTTTATGAACTTTACTTGCCAATGGATCTCCCCGGTTCCCAGTTATTATTAGCCAGGCAGGTACTGGATTTTGAATATTGTGAGGCCTTCTCTGTATATGGGGCTTGCACTGGTAACATTGTTGCTATTTCACCATATTGATACATTCTATTTAATTACCCTTATTTACCCTTTATTTAAGGGAAATGCAAATTACTGGGGATTTATTAAGAAAGACGGACGACCTGTTTATTAAAGTTCCTTTATGTTTAGTCTTCTTATGGTCTACACTAGGCAACCAATAGCCTTCAGTCTCCATATCCCATCACTCCCTAGTGATCTTGCATCTGCTCTACACAGTAATTTAGTAACAATTTGTAACATTCTAATGCCCAACCAATCAAATATTGTTTTTCCTTTCCACTTATCCTTTCTGTCTTAATGCTCAGATCCTGTGATTGGCTGATTCCAGATGCTGCTGTCATGGGCTGCTAACTGAGCATCAGCAAGATCCTAATTGCTGTTTTCACTCGAATGATAAACGTGTTATCAGCGATTCCCTAGGGGGATAACTTTCCCTTTAAATTAAATGAAAAGAGGAACGAAAATTGCACAGCGAAGCAAAATGCAGGGAATGGCAAACAGTAGCAGGAGCCACGTACAGGGGTTTCTATGAGAAAGAAGACGTCATTGAGGATAGTAAACCTGAACCCTTTCCAAAAAACGCTCCGAAACGCGTAGAATGACTTGAGGCCATAGTTAGAAAAGGGCCTTTTTCTGGGCCTGGATTAGTGCACAACCCATGAAGAACTATCAGGTTAGCGTGGGTTTTTTTCCAAAACTTTTTGGAAATAGCCACCGTAACCTTTTCAATATTAAGTTTTGCGCTACCTTAAAGCGTGAACTTAACGCCTATTAAACGCACGGGTTCGGGGCCGATATGGGGGCGGAAAGTCTTTAAGAAACACAGTCCTTATCACATCCACGAGCCACGGGTACAAGACTCTTCCAACCCTTACACCAAAAGGGTTAATAATATCCAATATAGATAGAAGAATTTTGAAGGATCGCTTGGCTGTGGATATTTCCTGCCAACCTACAGTATACGCAGTACTATCGGTCGCTTGGCTGTGGATATTTCCTGCCCACCTACAGTATACGCAGTACTATCGGTCGCTTGGCCGTGGATATTTCCTGCCCACCTACAGTATACGCATATACATCGGTCGCTTGGCGTGGATATTTCCTGCCCACCTACAGATACGCAGTACTATCGTCGTTGGCCGTGGATATTTCCTGCCACCTACAGTATACGCAGTACTATCGGTCCTTGGCCGTGGATATTTCCTGCCCACCTACAGTATACGCAGTACTATCGGTCGCTTGGCCGTGGATATTTCCTGCCCACCTACAGTATACGCAGTACTATCGGTCGCTTGGCCGTGGATATTTCCTGCCACTACATATACGCAGTAATCGGTCGCTTGGCCTGGATATTTCCTGCCCACCTACAGTATACGCAGTACTATCGGTCGCTTGGCCTGTGGTATTTTCCTGCCCACCTACAGTATACGCAGTACTATCGTCGCTTGGCCGTGGATATTTCCTGCCCACCTACAGTATACGCAGTACTATCGGTCGCGGCCGTGGATATTTCCTGCAGACCTACAGTATACGCAGTACTATCGGTCATTTGGCTGTGGATATTTCCTGCCCACCTACAGTATACGCAGTACTATCGTCGCTTGGCGTGGGATATTTCCTGCAACCTACAGTATACGCAGTACTATCGGTCGCTTGGCCGTGGATATTTCCCTGCCCACCACGTATACGCAGTACTATCGGTCGCTTGGCCGTGGATTTTCCTGCCCACCTACAGTATACGCAGTACTATCGGTCGCTCTGGCGTGGTGATATTTCCTGCCCACCTACAGTATACGCAGTACTATCGGTCGCTTGGCCGTGGATATTTCCTGCCCACCTACAGTATACGCAGTACTATCGGTCGCTTGGCCGTGGATATTTCCTGCCCACCTACAGTATACGCAGTACTATCGGTCGCTTGGCCGTGGATATTTCCTGCCCACCTACAGTATACGCAGTACTATCGGTCGCTTGGTCGTGGATATTTCCTGCCCACCTACAGTATACGCAGTACATCGGTGCGCTGCGTGGATATTTCCTGCCCACCTACAGTATACGCAGTACTATCGTCGCTTGGGTGGTATTTCCTGCCCACCTACAGTATAACAGTACTATCGGTCGCTTGCGTGGATATTTCCTGCCCACCTACAGTATACGCAGTACTATCGTCGCTTGGGTGGATATTTCCTGCCCACCTACAGTATACGCAGTACTATCGGTGCTGGCGTGGTGATTTCCTGCCCACCTACAGATACAACAGTACTATCGGTCGCTTGCCGTGGATATTTCCTGCCCACCTACAGTATACGCAGTACTATCGGTCGCTTGGCTGTGGATATTTCCTGCCCACCTACAGTATACGCAGTACTATCGGTCGCTTGGCCGTGGATATTTCCTGCCCACCTACAGTATACGCAGTACTATCGGTCGCTTGGTCGTGATATTCCTGCCCACCTACAGTATACGCAGTACTATCGGTCGCTGGTCGTGGATATTTCCTGCCCACCTACAGTATACGCAGTCTATCGGTCGCTTGGCCGTGGATATTTCCTGCAGACCTACAGTATACGCAGTACTATCGGTCGCTTGGCCGTGGATATTTCCTGCCCACCTACAGTATACACAGTACTATCGGTCGCTTGGCCGTGGATATTTCCTGCCCACCTACAGTATACGCAGTACTATCGTCGCTGGCCGTGGATATTTCCTGGACCTACAGTATACGCAGTACTATGTCGCTTGGCCGTGGATATTTCCTGCCCACTACAGTATACGCAGTACTATGGTCGCTTGGCCGTGGATATTTCCTGCCCACCTACAGTATACGCAGTACTATCGGTCGCTGGCCGTGGATATTTCCTGCCCACCTACAGTATACGCAGTACTATCGGTCGCTCGGCCGTGGATATTTCCTGCCCACCTACAGTATACGCAGTACTATCGGTCGCTTGGTCGTGGATATTTCCTGCCCACCTACAGTATAGCAGCAGTACTATCGGTCGCTTGGCGTGGATATTTCCTGCACACCTACAGTATACGCAGTACTATCGTCGCTTGGTGTGGATATTTCCTGCCCACCTACAGTATAACAGTACTATCGGTCGCTTGCCGTGGATATTTCCTGCCCACCTACAGTATACGCAGTACTATCGTCGCTTGGTTGTGGATATTTCCTGCCCACCTACAGTATACACAGTACTATCGGTCGCTTAGCCGTGGATATTTCCTGCCCACCTACAGTATACGCAGTACTATCGTCGCTTGGTTGTGGATATTTCCTGCCCACCTACAGTATACGCAGTACTATCGGTCGCTTGGCCGTGGATATTTCCTGCCCACCTACAGTATACAGCAGTACTATCGGTCGCTCGGTAGCCGGGATATTTCCTGCCCACCTACGTAAACGCAGTACTATCGTCGCTTGGTTGTGGTATTATTTCCTGCCCACCTACAGTATACGCAGTACTATCGGTCGCTTGGCCGTGGATATTTCCTGCCCACCTACAGTATACGCAGTACTATCGGTCGCTTGGTCGTCGATATTTCCTGCCCACCTACAGTATACGCAGTACTATCGGTCGCTAGGTCGTGGATATTTCCTGCCCACCTACAGTATACGCAGTTCTATCGGTCGCTTGGCCGTGGATATTTCCTGCCCACCTACAGTATACGCAGTACTATCGGTCGCTTGGTCGTGGATATTTCCTGCCCACCTACAGTATACGCAGTACTATCGGTCGCTTGGCCGTGGATATTGTTTGGTTTATACCCAGATTGGAAAATAAATGGAGAGATAAAGTGTTGAAAACAAATTCCCAGCGTTCGTCCTGCACAGTAGAAATTCGTAACTAACGATTAGGCACCGTCTGTAATGTCGAGAGGATTCGCCATGCTCCGATCTGTCTGATAAAATAGAAACGATGTTTCAGGATGAAGTTGCCGGATAATGAAAGCAGTTTGGAGATGGAATAGGAACATTTTATCGTCTCCGTACCTGGACATTTTATCACTATATAGACAGAACTTTCCCTTTAATCCTGAATCACTCTCATTCACTTTGCACCAAATACACCATGTAGAAAATCCCTCTCCTTCCCCCTAATAGACATTTCTCACACGTTGCCCATATGGTGTCTGTAAATGAACATCTTATGTTATAACTGGATCAATGACAGCAAAATAAATAAAGGTTCTTACCCATCATGCTCTCTGTCATTATGTCCTAATTCGTATCTCGTATCAACTGGTGAGATAAATATGGACCTGAAACCGTCTCTGCCTGACAACATTTCCCCACGCGACGTAGAATGGTGACATTACTTTTCCTATAAAACAGAACAATGGGAACGTGTGCCGTACTGAAAGGGTTAACCCTTCACGGGATCAGAGAGACGCGCTAATTACAGACGCATCAAACCTCCCGGAAAGTTAACCAGGGAGAGATCACAGTTTTTGGTTATTATTTTTTTACTTCATTCTTTTTCACATTTACATAATTATTACTTTTCAAAGAAGGTCAAAATATATATATATATATATTCCGTAGAACGCGCGCGGGGAAGAGTCGATTTCGGTAGAATCCCGAGTGTTGTTTCAATGACAGCGATTTGATAACCATGATCTAACTTTTTTTTCCATCTCCCTCTTTATCACAATGATGCCGCGGTTTATATCCTACAATTAGTCTGCAAATCCGCGGCGTTCGGGATGATAATTACAGCGCAAGCTGCTGGTTTTAAAGCCAATGGGGGAACAAAAAAAAAAATTCTGGTGGGTTCAATGGAACCAGATAGAATTAGATTTATTTCATTTTACACAATTACATTATTTTGTTATTCGGATGAAAGACATAAATTGCATATCCCATAATAATAATAGTGGCCCCTTTAAGAAGATTAAAGTGTTTGTATACTGAAAAAATAACTTTGCATTATCTTAATCTATAAATTAATAAGTGTAAGTAGCGCTTACTCTGAGGTGTGTGTGTTGCTGCATGCCTTCAATACAGTACTTTATACAGCATACAGCACACCAACTGTCAAACCAATCCAGCTACAGCGAAACTGCTTACAGATATGTTGAAATGTAAGATGTTCAGATGTTTCAGTACGTCCATGATCGTACATTTATGGTGAACGATCGTTATTATGTTTGTTCATTGAATACCAAGCGGTCGTAAAATGCCGTAATTGGATTTTATGGGCGATCGCTATCGTAAATTTCTGATCATTATCATAGATTTATGAAAGTGATCGTAAATGATTTATCGCCATAACGATCGTTAGAAGGCACGGTATCGTTAAAAACCGATACCAAGCCTTTATAAATATGGCCCTGGTATTCTTTGGGCAATCGTTAATCTACGACTGGTATCGGAAATTAACGATATCGATAGTAGATTAACAATCACCATAACGATCGTTAAAAGCGCGGTACCATTATTTACCGAATAATGGTACAGCAGCCAATGGAAAACGTTTGCCAAGGTCTAACTTCCTTTCCATATGCTTAAAAGCAAGTGACCTTAGATTGTAAGCTCTTCTGTTCAGCGTCAGCAGATCTTATAATAAAAAAAAAAAAAGGATTACCCCCTAGGCAGGACTAACAATTGGGGCCTGTTGCTATTATATAATATTATATATAATACTTATTTCTATTATATGGGCGGTAGTACTGATATCTACACCTCATTAGGGGTTAAATTGAGCTGTTCACATTTATATCTCCTCTGTAAAGGGTTAAATGACATTCTATCCCTGTGTATCGGGGGAATCACTGACCGAAGTCTAAATTTATAAAAAAATAAAACCACTTTCCCTTTAACCTTGGCTGTGATCTGCCCAAATTGAATCCTGGTCCTCGCTTTGGATCAGGTAGCAGTCACGTAGGGGAAGTAACATTTGTATTTATCAGCAGGGCAGCTCATCGAAATGTCCTTACAGCATCGCAGTCCATTCAGATAAATAATTGTGTTTCTGAAGCGTTTGTGTAGCTTTCTATGGGGGAAAGAGGCCGGGAGATTAGTTATAATTCACTGCGGTTCCTTAGGAGCTTTTCAGCTGCTGCGGAATTTAATGGATCTCGGAGAAAAGTCTCCTGATCGAAAACAACTTTCATCGGTATAAATGATCTTTATTTTGCCTTTTATCCGCCCGGTCATTTTATCCGTTCATCTCTGTCTCATCCAATCATTTTCACTGCATTTAGAAAAGAATTTGTTCAGGAGTCCAGACTCTTCCCCGTCTCTCGATATCCGAGGGGTCCCATTTATAACGCAGTGTCTGACTGCGCCTCTTTATAAACAGGGTCGATGGAATGGACCAGCAGGTAGCAACATTGATACCAGTTCTGACTGTTTGGGAAATGGGAAATATCCAATACAGCTGTGGACTAGGAACGATAACACACACACACGTGTCCCCAGTATGGAAGATACAAAACAAACAAAGTCCCATTTCCTTTAATACAATAGTCCGTGCTACTATGGGCTGAACCTCTACACAAGATAAGAGTCACTGGGCCCCTCTGCAAAACTATAACGGGGCCCCTATCCGTGCTTCACCCACAGTGGTTTTCTGGGAGGATTGCTATAGGAAAAATAAGAAGATTGGGGCCCCTGGCTCCCGGGCCCCCTTGCAGTTGCTCCCCTTGTAGTTATACCCCTGGTAAGTAATAGAAATGCCCAACTCACGTCTAGAAATTCTTCTTTATTGTAACAACATCTTAAAATCATCAGTAATTCAGAGTTTTTTTATTTAGTATCATGTGCCCTACTCGGGGCCACTCGTCTGATGCGATTCGTGGTTGTCCACTTCCGCCGAGCCACGGAGGAGTGGCCCAGAGTAGGGCACATGATCCGAAATATAAAAACTCTGTATTACTAATGATTTTAAGATGTTAAGAAGACTTTTAAAATTTATATATATACAGTATATATATATATATATATCTATATCCTTACTGGATGTGAACGCACCACGTGAAAGGAACATTTTCGCTTGTGGCGAACGGTTATTTGGGGAGAAAAATTTGCCGCGTGTACCAAGCCTTAGGTACAATATGGCAGCTCCCAGATTATACATTATTATGGTTAGTTATATTTGTACAGATTATACATTATTATGGTTAGTTATATTTGTACAGATTATACATTATTATGGTTAGTTATATTTGTACAGATTATACATTATTATGGTTAGTTATATTTGTACAGATTATACATTCCCAGAGATGACCACAAGCCTTAGGTACAATATGGCAGCCTCCCAGAGATAGACCACAAGCCTTACGTACAATATTTGGCAGCTCCCAGAGATGTGACCACAAGCCTTAGGTACAATATGGCAGCTCCCAGAGATGGACCACAAGCCTTAGGTACAATATTGGCAGCTCCCAGAGATGACCCACAAGCCTTAGGTACAATATGGCAGCTCCCAGAGTAGACCACAAGCCTTAGTACAATATGCAGCTCCAGAGATAGACACAAGCCTTAGGTGACAATATGGCAGCTCCCAGAGATGGACCAAAAGCCTTAGGTACAATATGGCAGCTCCCAGAGATAGACCACAAGCCTTAGGTACAATATGCAGCTCCCAGAGATAGACCACAAGCCTTAGGTACAATATGGCAGCTCCCAGAGATAGACCACAGGCCTTAGGTACAATATGGCAGCTCCCAGAGATGGACCACAGCCTTAGGTACAATAGGCAGCTCCCAGAGATAGACCAACAAGCCTTAGGTACAATAGGCAGCCCAGAGATAGACCACAAGCCTTAGGTACAATATGGCAGCTCCCAGAGATAGGACCACAAGCCTTAGGTACAATATGGCAGCTCCCAGAGATGGACCACAAGCCTTAGGTACAATATGGCAGCTCCCAGAGATGGACCACAAGCCTTAGGTACAATATGGCAGTCCAGAGAGGACCACAAGCCTTAGGTAACAATATGGCAGCTCCCAGAGATAGACCACAAGCCTTGGTACAATATGGCAGCTTCCAAGACCCAGAGATGGCCCACAAGTCCTTAGGTCCAATATGGCCGCTCCCCAGTGATAGACCACAGCCTTAGGTACATATGGCAGCCCCAGAGATAGCCACAAGCCTTATGTACAATATGGCAGCTCCCAGAGATGACCACAAGGTCCTTAGGTACAATGGCAGCTCCCAGAGATAGACCACAAGCCTTAGGTACCATATTGCAGCTCCAAGATGTCCAAACCTGGACAATATGGCAGCTCCAAGATAGACCACAAGCCTAGGTACAAATATGCAGCTCCCAGAGATGGACCACAAAGCCTAGGTACAATCATGGCCGCGCCCCAGAGATGGACCACAAGCCTTTAGGTACAATAGCAGCTCCCAGAGATAGACCACAAGCCTTAGGTACAATATGGCAGCTACCGAGATGGGACGCACAAGCCCTTAGGTACAATAGGCAGCTCCAGAGATAGACCACAACCTTAGGTCCAATATGGCACTCTCGAGATGGACCACAAGCCTTAGGTACAATATGGCACCTTCCCAGAGATTGACACACAAGCTACGTACAATATTGGCAGCTCCCAGAGATGGACCACAAGCCTTAGGTACAATATGGCAGCTCCCAGAATGAAGACCCACAAGCTTAAGGTACAATATTGTGCAGCTCCCAGAGATAGACCACAAGCCTTGGTACAATATGGCAGCTCCCAGATAGACACAAGCTTAGTACAATATAGGGCAGCTCCCAGAGATAGATCCATCAAGCTTAGGTACAATATGGCAGCTCCCAAGAGATGGACCAACAAGCCTTAGGTACAATATGGCAGCTCCCAGAGATAGACCACCAAGCCTTGGTACAATATGCAGCTCCGCAGAGATAGACCACAAGCCTTAGGTACAATATGGCACTCCACAAGATAGGACCACAGCCTTAGGTACAATATGGCACTCCCAGAGAATGAGCCCAAGCCTTAGGTACAATAGGCAGCTCCCAGAGATAGGACCACAAGCCTTAGGTACACATAGGCAGCTCAAGAGAGTGACCACAAGCTTAGGTACAATATGGCGCTCCCAGAGATAGACCACACCTTAGGTACTACAATATGGCAGCTCCCAGAGGCTGGACCACAAGCCTAGGTAGAATATGGCAGCTCCCAGAGATGAGACCACAAGCCTTCGGTACAATTATGGCAGATTCCAGAGAGGACCACAGCCTTAGGTAACAATATGGGCAGCCTCCCAGAGATAGGACCACAAGCCTTGGTACAATATGGCAGCTCCCAGAGATAGACCCACAGCTTATTACATATGGCAGCTCCCAGCGATAGACCACAAGCCTTGGTCCAATAATGCAGCTCCCAGCTATGGACCACAACGCCTAGGTACATATGGCAGCTCCCAGAGATGGACCCAATCCTTATGGTACAATATGGGCAGCTTCCCGAGATAGACCTACAAGCCTTAGTACAATATGGCAGCTCCAGAGATAGACCACAACCTAGGTACAATATGGGCAATGCAGCTCCCAGAATAGACCACAAGCCTTAGGTACAATATGGTCAGCTCCCAGATATGGACCACAAGCCTGTAGTACAATATGGCCCCAGAGATGGACCACACCTTAGGTACAATGCTATGACAGCCTTTAATATGGCAGCTCCCAGAGATAGACCACAGCCTTAGGTACAATAATGGCCAGCTCCCAGAGATAGAGACACACGCCTTAGGTGTACAATATGGCAGCTCCCAGAGAGGACCCAACCTTAGGTAAAATATGGCATCTCCAGAGATGAGACCACAAGCCTTAGTACAATATGGCAGCTCCAGAGATATACCACAGCCATTAGGTACAATATGGCAGCTCCCAGAGATGGACCCAAAGCCTTAGTGTACAATATGGCAGCTCCCAGAGATAGACCACAATCCTTAGGTACAATATGGCAGCTCCAGAGATAGACCCCAGCCCTTAGGTACAATATGGCACTCCCAGAGATGGACCACAAGCCTTAGGTACAATATGTACACGCTCCGCAGAGATAGACCCAAGCCTAGGTACAATATGGCAGCTCCCAGAATATGGACCACCAAGCCGTTAGGTACAATATGGCAGCTCCCAGAGTAGACCACAAGCCTTAGGTTACAATACGGCAGCTCCCAGAGGATATACCACAAGCCTTAGGTTACATATGGCAGCTCCCAGAGATAGACCACAAGCCTTAGGTACAATATGGCAGCTCCAAAAAAAAAAGTAAGATAAAAAAGAAAACGCTTACTCAATTGCCTCCCTAGGTGCCACTCCTTTATCTTCACTCTCCCCCCTTTGTCCATTGCTCACCGTACCCAGAGATAGACCACAAGCCTTAGTACAATATTGGCAGCTCCCCAAGATAGACCCAAGCCTTAGGTACATATGGCAGCTCCAGAGATTACCACCACCTTAGTCCATATGCAGCTCCCGAGAGGACCACAAGCCTTAATCCAATATGCAGCTCCCAGAGATAGACCACAAGCCATTAGGTACCATGGCAGCTCCCAGAGATGACCACAAGCCTTAGTTAGCAATATGGCAGCTCCCAGATATAACCACAGCCTTAGGTACATATGGCACTCCCAGAGATAGACCACAGCCTTAGGTACAAATTGGCAGCTCCCAGAGATAGACCACAAGCCTTAGGTACAATATGGCAGCTCCCAGAGATAGTCCACAAGCCTTAGGTACAATATGGCAGCTCCCAGAGATAGACCACAAGCCTTAGGTACAATATGGCAGCTCCCAGAGATGGACCACAAGCCTTAGGTACAATATGGCAGCTCCCAGAGAGGACCACAAGCCTTAGGTACAATATGGCAGCTCCCGATATGACCACAAGCCTTAGGTACAATATGGCAGCTCCAGAGATGGACCACAAGCCTTAGTACAATATGGCAGCTCCCCAGAGATAACCACAAGCCTTAGGACAATAGTGCAGCTCTCAGAGATGGACCACAAGCCTTAGGTCCAATATGGCAGCTCCGAGATAGACCACAATCCCCTTAGGTACACAATGGCACTCCAGAGAGACCACAAGCCTTAGTACAATATGGCAGCTCCCAGAGATAGCACCACAGCCTTAGTACAAATGCAGCTCCCAGAGATAGACCACAAGCCTTATTACAATATGGCAGCTCCAGAGATGGACCAACAGCCTTAGGTACAATATGGCAGCTCCCAGAGATGACCACAAGCCTTAGGACAATATGGCAGCTCCAGAGATGACCACAGCCTTAGTACAATATGGCAGCTCCCAGATAGACCACAAGCCTTAGGTACAATGGCAGCTCCCAGAGATGGACCACAAGCCTTAGGTCAATATGGCAGCTCCCAGAGATGGACCACAAGCCTTAGGTACAATATGGCAGCTCCCAGAGATAGACCACAAGCCTTAGGTACAATATGGCAGCTCCCAGAGATAGACCAAACCTTAGGTACAATATGGCAGCTCCCAGAGATGACCACAAGCCTTAGTACAATATGGCAGCCCAGCAGATAGGTCCACAAGCCTTAGTACAATATGGCAGCTCCCAGAGATGGACCACAAGCCTTAGTACAATATGCAGCTCCCAAGAGTGACCACAACCTTAGTACAATATGGCATCCCAGAGATAGCCACAAGCCTTAGTACAATATGGCAGCTCCCAGAGATGACCACAAGCCTTGGTACAATATGGCAGCTCCCAGAGATAGACCAAAGCCTTAGTACAATATGGCAGCTCCCAGAGATAGACCACGCCTTAGGTACAATATGGCAGCTCACAGAGATGACCACAAGCCTTAGGTACAATATGGCAGCTCCCAAGATAGTCCACAAGCCTAGGTACAATTATGGCAGCTCCAGAGATGGAACCACAAGCTTAGGTAACCATATGGCAGCTCCCAGAGATGACCACAAGCCTTAGGTACAATATGCCAGCTCCCAGAGATAGACCACAAGCCTTAGTACAATATGCAGCTCCAGAGATGACCCACAAGCCTTAGGTACAATATGGCAGCTCCCAGAGATGGACCACAAGCCTTAGTACAATATGGCAGCTCCCAGAGATAGACCAAGCCTTAGGTACATATGGCACTCCCGAAGATGGACCACAAGCCTTAGGTACAATATGGCAGCTCCCAGAATGGAACCACAAGCTTAGGTACAATATGGCATCTCCAGAGTGGACCACAAGCCTAGGTACAATATGGCAGCTCCCAGAGAAGACCACAAGCCTTAGGTACAATATGGCAGCTCCCGAGATAGACCAAGCCTTACGTACAATATGGCAGCTTCCCAGAGTATGACCCACAACCTTAGGTACAATATGGCAGCTCCCAAGATGCCACAAGCCTTAGGTACAATATGGCAGCTCCCAGAGATGGACCACAAGCCTTAGGTACAATATGGCAGCTCCCAGAGATAGCCACAAGCCTTAGGTACAATATGGCAGTCCCAGAGATAGACCCAAGCCTTAGTACAATATGGCACTCCCAAGAGATGGACCCACAAGCCTTAGGTACAATATGGCAGCTCCCAGAGATAGACCACAGCCTTAGGTTACAATATGCAGCTCCCAGAGATAGACCACAGCCTAGGTACAATATGGCAGCTCCCAGAGATAGACCACAGGCCTTAGGTACAATGGCATCTCCAGAGATGGACCACACAGCCTTAGTTACAATATGGCAGCTCCCAGAGATAGACCACAAGCCTTAGGACCATATGGCAGCTCCCAGAGATAGACCACAAGCCTTAGGTACAATATGGCAGCCGCAAGATGGACCACAAGCCTTAGGTACAATATGCACTCCCGAGATGGACCACAAGCCTTAGGACAATGGCAGCTCCCAGAGATGGACCACAACCTTAGGTACAATATGGCAGCTCCCAGAGATGGACCACAAGCCTTAGGTACAATATGCGCTCCCAGAGAAATAGAACCACAAGCCTTAGGTACCAATATGGCAGCTCCAGATTATACATTATTATGGTTAGTTCAATTTGTACAGATTATACATTAATTATGGTTAGTTATATTTGTACAGATTATACATTATTAGGGTTTAGTTATATTGTACAGATTATACACTATTATGGTTAGTTATTTTACAGATATACTTATTATGGTTATTATATTTGTACATGATATTACATTATTATGGGTTAGTTATATTTGGTACTGATTCATACATTATTATGGTTTATTGGGAATCTTAAAGAAAAAAGAGACAACAAAATTCAGGACGCCAATGAAATGTTCAGATTTTACTCTTGGTGGGTCTACTGACCCCATTCTGACATTTCTAAATTTTAATCCCTAAAGGAGACGGTGAAGGAAGATTCCCCCTTTATTGCGAAATGATTCACCGTTCGGTGATCCCAATCACAATGTATCCAGGACATTTAAAAATGTTTTTGTATACTCCTACGCTGCATACACTTATGTTTTGAGCTCAGGACGGTTTATATAAAACCACCATAAATACAAGGTTTGTAAATTTTACAGAGAGAGGCGTATTGATTAAATATAAAACGTACCGTTTTTATAAGAAATTACGTTGTGCGCTTATGTTCTTAATAGATGTTTCTCCGCGTTTATATGCTAGAGTCTATACGCCCGGGGAGTGCTGATTCATTGCAGATCAGCGTTTAATTGTGTGTAGTGGGAGATACCATAATATTTCTCCTAAGGTAATCAGGTAGCTATAGGACATTCATAGAATAGTATTCTGGGTGATACCAATTGAATGGGGGGAGTCAATATCCGTTATGATCTGAGTCAGTTAAATTGATTTTCTGTAGGGTTTGACTTATCCTTTATTTTGCCATCATTTTAATACTCCACCGATTCACTAATTATAATTTTGATGAGTTGTGTCAATCAACAATGATTACAAACCAGTTTAATTATCTCCGGTAGAGAGTGGCTGACTTTCGGTCAAGTTTGGTCCGTGTTTCGAAACGTTTCGAACTACGTACTATGGAAAGTTACGAAAGTTCAATGGGGAGTCTCAGTTCGAAAAGTTCTAATGAAATCAATTAAAATATGTATAGTATAGTATAGTATACGTATTGTAGGTTGAATAAAGACATACATCCATCCAGTCCAACCCATCTAGCAATATCCTCATTTCCTCCTAACGTTGACCAGAGGAAGGCCAAAAAAAAAACCCCACCAAATTTATGAAGGGGGAACAAAAATTCTTCCTGACTCCAAGTGGCCAATCGAAATTTCCCTGGATCAAATCAGCTTTATGTATCAATACAGTAACTTGTAACATTCTTGTTTGTAGAAACTCATCCAGCTTTTTATTAAAATCGACCAATGAACCTGCCATAAACCGTCACTGGAAGACAGTTCCATAGCTTTACAGTTCTCACAGTTGACAAACCCTTCCCAACTCTACTTTCTTATGTAATCAATCCCATAACTTGTACATTCCTTGTTTGTATAAACTCATCCAGCTTTGTTATAAACTGCCAAATGCAAACCTGCCATAACAACGTCCACGGAAGACAGTTCCATAGCTTACCATCTCACAGTGGACAAACCTTTCCCAACTCTACTTTTATTATCAATACCAGTAATCTGTAAACATTCCTTGGTAGAAACTCATCACTTTTTATTAACTGACCAATGACTTGCCATAACACAGTCCACTGGAGACAGTTCATAGCTGTTACCGTGTCTACAAGTGACAAACCCTTTCCCAACTCTAACTTTATGTATCAATACCAGTAAACTTGTAACATCTCTTGTTTGTAGAAACTCATCCACTTTTTATTAAACTGACCAGTGAACCTGCCATAAACAATGTCCCTGAGACGACCGTTCCATAGCTTTACAGTTTCTCACATGAAAAAACCCTGTTCCAATCTACTTATTATCAATACCAGTAACTTGTAACATGCGTTGTTTGTAGAAAATCAACCAGCTTTTTTATTAAACGACCAATGAACCGCATAACAACGTCTCACTGGAAGACAGTTCATAGCTTTACCGTTCTCACAGTGACAAACCCTTTCCCAATCTACCTTATGTAATCAATCCCATAACTTGTAAACTTCCTTTTTAGGAAACCCACCAGCTTTTCTATATGACCAATGAACCTGCCATAACAAGCCACTGAAGACCGTTCCATAGCTGTTAACCGTTCACAGTGACAAACCTGTTCCAAACTACTTATGTATCAATACCCAGTAACTTGTAACATTCCTTGTTTAGAAAGAAATCATCCAGCTTTTTAACACTGAACCATGAACTGCCAAAACACGTCCACTGGAAGACAGTTCCATACTTTTACCGTTTCTCACAGTGACAAACCCTTTCCCACTCTACTTATGTATCAATCCAGGTAACTTGTAACATTCCTTGTTTAGTTTAGAAACCCATCCAGCTCTTTTTTAAACGACCAATGAAACCTGTCCATAACAACGTCCACTGGAGACCAGTTCCATCTTTACCGTTCTCACAGTGACAAATCCTTTCCCAAAACTACTTTTATGTATCAATCCAGTAACTTGTAACATTCCTTGTTTGTAGAAAACAGAAACTCATCCAACTTTTTATTACTGACCAATGAAACCTGCCAAAACAAACGTCACGGAAGACATTCCATACTTTTACCGTTCTCACAGTGACAAACCCTTTCCCAACCTCGTTTAATGTTCAATACCCGTACACTTGTAACTTCCGTTGTTGTGATAGAAACTCATCAGCTTTTTATTAAACTGACCATGAACCTGCCATAACAACGTACACGGAAAAGACATTTTCCATAGCTTTACCGTTCTCAAGTGACAAAACCCTTTCCCAACTCTACTTTTGTATCAATACCAAGTAACTTTAACCTTCCTTGTTGTAGAACTCATTCAGCTTTTTATTAAACTGACATGAAACCTGCCACTAACAACGTCCAATGGAAACAGTTCCTAGCTTTACGTTTCACAGTGGACAAAACCCTTTCCCAACTCTAGCTTTAGGTATAATACCAGTAACTTGTAACATCCTTGTTTGTGACACTCTACAGCTTTTTATTAAAAACTGACCAAGAACCTGCCATAACAACGTCCACTGGAAGACAGTTCCATAGACTTTACCGTTTCTCACCGTGACAAACACTTTCCCAACTTACTTATGTACAATACATAGTAACTTGTTAACATTACTGTTTTGTAGAAAACTCATCCAGCGTTTTTTATTAACTAACCAATGAACCTCCTAACAACGTCCACTGGAAGACAGTTCATAGCTTTACTGTTCTCACAGTGACAACCCCTTCCCAACTCTACTTTATGTATCAATACCAGTAACTTGTAACATTCCTTGTTTGTAGAAACGCATCCAGCTTTATATTCAACTGACAATGAACCTGCCATAACAAACGTCCACTGGAAGACAGGTTCCATAGCTTTCCATTTTCACAGTGACAAACCTTCCAAAACTTGAAGCCTGAAACCTTTTTTCTTCAAGTCTTAAGGGGATGTCCACGTTCCTCTGAACCGTTTTTTCTATTGTGGTGAAACAATGCCCCGATAGTTACTTGTATGGCCCGTTTCATAGATTATACACAGTAGCATACTCCCCACGCAAGCCCTTTTGCTCCAGCGTACAAATTGTAACTTTTCCAGGTCTCTCTTTATTCAACCTTACCCCAATCCCCTTATTAATTTAGTTGCCCTTCTTGAACCCTTCTCTCATTTCAAAGATGTCCTGTTTTGTAGCACATGATCCAAAATTGCACTGCATATTCCAAATGAGGCCTTACAATGCTTGTAAAGAGGGAGATTACATTTCCTCCCTTGGAATCCATACCATCAATGTCACTTAATGTAAATTAATTTACCCAGTGGCTGTGGACCTGGGAATGGTACTGGGGACATGGTTCAACTCAGGACCTTCAAAACTCGATTTTACCCTCACGCGCGCTCTTTCAACTCTCCACGTCGAACATTCGATATTATCCCATAAATGACTTGCGGATTCGATATTTACTCGCGTATCATTATATAATAGACATTTTACTCGTGATTCGATATTCGATATTTACTCGTCGTATTGTATAATAGACATTTACTCGCGGATTCGATATTCGATATTCACTTGTGTAGTTATAAATGGTTATAAGTAGACATTTTAAACCTCGCGATTTCGATATTCGAATTACCTTACTATGGTGTAAAATAGACACTTTTACTACGCATATTCGTTAATTCAACTATTTACTGCGTTTGCTTATAATAGACATTTTTACTGCACTAGTCGATATACAGATTTTACTCGCGTATTGGTATAATAGAGACATTTTACTCAACTATCGATAGTACTATTTACCGCGTTATTGGTATAATAGACATTTACCCATATATTCGGTAATTCGATATTACTCGCATAGTGGGATAATAGACATTTTACTCAAATATCGTTTAATTCGATATTTCGGTATTTAAAATAACTCCACATTTCGGACTTCGTATTTACGTATAATATGACATTTTACCCACATTCTAATTCGTTTACCGAGTTAATAGGACGTTTACTCTGTTTCGTTAGTTTGTCGCGTTGGATAATAGACATTTTACTCACATATTCGTTTAATTCGATATTTACTCGGGTATTGGTATAATAGACATTTTACTCCACATATTCGATAATTCGATATTTACTCGCGTATTGGTATAATAGACATTTTACTCGCATATTGATAATACGATATTACCGCGCATTGGTAGAATAGACATTTTACTAGCAGATTCGCGTAATTCGATATTTACTCGCGATGGATAGATAAACATTTACTCGCATAGTCGTTAATCGAATTTACAGCGCGTATTGGTATATAGACATTTTACTACATATTCAATATTAAGATATTTGATCGCGTATTGGGTAATAATAGACATTTTACTCAACATATTCGGTATTCGATATTTACTTGCGTATTTGGTATAATAGAATTTATACACATATGTCGGTAATTCGATATTACGCGCGATGGTATAATAGACATTTTACTCACATATCGGACAATTTGATTATTACCCGCGTATGATTGGTATAATAGACATTTTACTCACATAGTTCGGTATTCGATATTTACTCGCGGTATTGTATAATAGACTTTTACGCACATATTCGACAATTTGATATTACTCGGTGTATTGGTAAACTAGACAGTTTTACTAGCATATTCGGTAATTCGATATTTACCGGTATTGGTATAATAGACATTTTACTCACAATTCGATAATATCGATCTTTCACCTGCTATGGTATAATAGAACTTTTACTCACATATTCGTTTAATCGATATTTACCGCGTATTGGTATAATAGACATTTTACTCACATATTTTAATTCGATATTTACTCGCGTATGTTTAATTAGACAGTTTTAACTCACATATCGGTAATTCGTTATTTACTCGCGTATTGGCTATAATAGACATTTTACTCACATATTCGGTTAATTCCATATTTTACTCGCGTATTGTTATAAATAGACATTTTACTCAACTATTCGTTAATTCGTATTTACTGCGTATTGGTATAATAGACATTTTTACCCACATATGCGGTATCGATATTACTCGCGTATGGTATAATAGACATTCTTACCCACATATTCGGTAATTCTATCTTTTACTCGCGTATTGGTATAAAAGACATTTTACTCACATATTCAGTCATTCGATATTTACTCGCGAATTGGTATAATAGACATTTTAACTCACTATATTCGTTTACTCGATATTTACTCACGTATGGGTATAATAGACATTTTACTTACATATTCGTTAATTCGTTATTGTACTCACGTATGGTATAATTAGACATTTTACTCACTATATTCGGATAATACTAATTTACTCGCGTTTGGTATAATAGACATTTTACTCACATATCGACTAATACGTATTTACTCAGTAGTTGGTAAATAGACATTTTACTACATATTCGATAATTCGATATTACTCGCGTATTGCTGTTAAGTAATTATCGATACCATGTTATAACATTTCCACTATATTCGGTAATTTTCGATATTCCTCGCGTTATTTATTATTATGGTTATTGGGATCTTAAGAAAAAAAGAGAAACAGAATTCAGGACCAAATGAAATGTTCAGATTTTAGTCTTGGGGGTCTAACTGACCCCATTCTGACATTTCTAAATTTAATCCCTAAAGGAGACGGTGAGGAAGATTCCCCCTTTACTTGCGAAATGATTCCCGTCGGTGATCCCAATCACAATGTATCCAGGACATTTATTAAAAATGTTTTTATATCTCCTACGCTGCATTAAACTTTATTTATGTGAGCTCAGGACGGTTTAATAAACCACATAAATACAAGGTTTGTAAATAAAGATGAGAGGCGTTAGATTAAAATATAAAATGTACACGTTTTATAAGAAATTTACGTTTGCGTATTTTCTTGAATAGATGTTCTCGCGTTATATTGCTAAGTCTATACTGCCCGGGGAGGCTGATTCATTGCAGATCAGCGTTTAATGGTGGAGTGGGAGAGTACCATAATATCTCTAAGATAATCAGTAGCTATAGACATTCATAGAATAGTTATTCTGGTGATACCAATGAACTGGGGGGAGGTCAATATCCGTTCATGATCTGAGGTCAGTTTAATTGATTTTCTGTAGGGTTTATCCTTTATTTGCCATCATTAAAACTCACCGATTCACTAATTATATGTTGATGGCAGATTATACATTATTATGGTTAGTTATATTTGTACAGATTATACATTATTATGGTTAGTTATATTTGTACAGATTATACATTATTATGGTTAGTTATATTTGTACAGATTATACATTATTATGGTTAGTTATATTTGTACAGATTATACATTATTATGGTTAGTTATATTTGTACAGATTATACATTATTATGGTTAGTTATATTTGTACAGATTATACATTATTATGGTTATTGGGATCTTAAAGAAAAAAGAGAAACAGAAATTCAGGACCAAATGAAATGTTCAGATTTTAGCTCTTGGGGGTCTAACTGACCCCATTCTGACATTTCTAAATTTAATCCCTAAAGGGAGACGGTGAAGGAAGATTCCCCCTTTACTTGCGAACTGATTCCCGTCGGTGATCCCAATCACAATGTATCCAGGACATTTATTAAAAATGTTTTTATATCTCCTACGCTGCATTACACTTTATTTATGTGAGCTCAGGACGGTTTATATAAACCACATAAATACAAGGTTTGTAAATAAAGATGAGAGGCGTATTGATTAAATATAAAACTGTACCGTTTTTATAAGAAATTTACGTTTGCCGTATTTTCTTGAATAGATGTTTCTCGCGTTATATTGCTAAGTCTATACTGCCCGGGGAGGCTGATTCATCTGCAGATCAGCGTTTAATTGTGTTAGTGGGAGATACCATAATATTTCTCCTAAGATAATCAGCTAGCTATAGACATTCATAGAATAGTTATTCTGGGTGATACCAATTGAACTGGGGGGAGGTCAATATCCGTTCATGATCTGAGGTCAGTTAAATTGATTTTCTTGTAGGGTTTACTTATCCTTTATTTGCCATCATTAAATACTCACCGATTCACTAATTATAATGTTGATGGAGTTGTGTCAATCAGACAATGATTACAAACAGTTAATTTATCTCCGGTAGAGATGGCTGAACTTTCGTAAGTTTGGTCCATTTTCGAACGTTCGAACTACTGTATATGGAAAGTTCGAAAGTTCAATGGGAGTCATAGTTCGAAAAGTTCTAATGAAATACAATTAAAATATAGTATAGTATAGTATTTGAGGTTGAATAAAGACATACATCCATCCAGTCCAACCCATCTAGCAATATCCTCATTTCCTGCCTAACTGTTGATCCAGAGGAAGGCAAAAAAAAACCCACCAAATTTATGAAGGGGGAAAAAATTCCTTCCTGACTCCAAGTGGCAATCGGAAATTTCCCTTTCCCAACTCTACTTTATGTATCAATACCAGTAACTTGTAACATTCCTTGTTTGTAGAAACTCATCCAGCTTTTTATTAAACTGACCAATGAACCTGCCATACAACGTCCACTGGAGACATTTTCCAGCTTT
This sequence comes from Hymenochirus boettgeri, assembly GCA_019447015.1. Classification (NCBI taxonomy): domain Eukaryota; kingdom Metazoa; phylum Chordata; class Amphibia; order Anura; family Pipidae; genus Hymenochirus; species Hymenochirus boettgeri. The sequence continues at coordinate 6,362 of JAACNH010000156.1, read as the reverse complement.
ACCGTTCTCAGTGACAAAACCCTTTCCCCAACTCTACTTTATGTATTCAACCAGTAACTTGTAACATTCCTGTTTGTAGAAACCCATCCAGCTTTTTATTAAACTGACCAATGAACCTGCCATAACCTGTCCACTGGAAGACAGTTCCATAGCTTATTACCGTTCTCACATTGACAACCCTTTCCCAACTCTACTTTATGTATCATCCCATAACTTGTAACATTCCTGTTTGTAGAAACTCATCCAGCTTTTTATTAAACTGACCAATGAACCTGCATAACACACGTCCACTGGAAGACATTCCATAGCTTTACCGTTCTCACAGTGACAAACCCTTCCCAACTCTACTTTATGTATCAATCCCAGTAACTTGTAACATTCCTTGTTTGTAAAACCCCATCAGCTTTTTATTAAACTGACCATGACCTGCCATAACAACGTCCACTGAAGACAGTTCCATAGCTTTAACCATTCTCACAGTGACAAACCCTTTCCCAACCTATACTTTATGTATCAATCCCAGTACTTGTAACTTCCTTGTTTGTAGAAACTCATCCAGCTTTTTTAAACTGACCAATGAACCTCCATAACAACGTCCACTGGAAGACAGTTCATAGCTTTACCGTTCTCACAGTGACAAATCCTTTCCCAAAACTACTTTATGTCAATACCAGAACTTGTAACATTCCTTGTTTGTAGAAACTCATCCAGCTTTTTATTAACTGACCAATGACCTGCCATAACAACGTCCACTGGAAGACAGTTTCCATAGCTTTACCGTTCTCACAGTGACAAACCCTTTCCAACTTACTTTATGTATCATACCAGTAACTTGTAACATTCCTTGTTTGTAGAAACTCCACCAGCTTTTTATTAAACTGACCAATGAACCTGCCATAACAACGTCCACTGAAGACAGTTCCATAGCTTTAACCGTTCTCACAGTGACAAAACCCTTTCCCAACTCTACTTTATGTATCAATACCAGTAACTTGTAACATTCCTGTTTTGTAGAAACTCATCCAGCTTTTTATTAAACTGACCAATGAACCTGCCATCACAACGTCCACTGGAAACAGTTCCATAGCTTTACCGTTCTCACAGTGACAAACCCTTCCCACACTCTACTTTATGTATCAATACCAGTAACTTGTAACATTCCTTGTTTGTAGAAACTCATTCAGCTTTATTAAACTGACCAATGAACCTGCCATAACAACTTCCACTGGAAGACAGTTCCATAGCTTTAACCGTTCTCACAGTGACAAACCCTTTCCCACTCTACTTTATGTATCAATACCAGTAACTTGTAACATTCCTTGTTTGTAGAAACTCATCCCACTTTTTATTAAACTGACCAATGAACTGCCATAACAACCTCACTGGAAGACAGTTCCATAGCTTTAACCTTCTCCACAGTGACAAACCCTTTCCCACACTCTACTTTATGTATCAATACCAGTAACTTGTAACATTCCTTGTTTGTAGAAACTCATCCAGCTTTTTATTAAACTGACCATGAACCTGCCATAGCAACGTCCACTGGAAGACAGTTCCATAGCTTTACCGTTCTCACAGTGACAAACCCTTTCCCAACTCTACTTTATGTATCAATACCAGTAACTTGTACTTCCTTGTTTGTAGAAACTCACCCCAGCTTTTTATTAAACTGACCAATGAACCTGCCATAACACCGTCCACTGGAAGACAGTTCCATAGCTTTACTGTTCTCACAGTGACAAACCCTTTCCAACTCTACTTTATGTATCAATACAGTAACTTGTAACATTCCTTGTTTGTAGAAACTCATCCAGCTTTTATTAAACTGACCAATGAACCTGCCATAACAACCGTCCACTGGAACCGTTCCATAGCTTTACCGTTCTCACAGTGACAACCCTTCCCAACTCTACTTTATGTATCATACCAGTAACTGTAACATTCCTTGTTTGTAGAAACCCATCCAGCTTTTTATTAAACCTGACCAATGAACCTGCCATAACAACGTCCACGGAAGACAGGTTCCATAGCTTTACCATTCTCACGTGACAAACCCTTTCCCAACTTGAAGCCTAAACCTTTTTTCTTCAGTCTTAAGGGATGTCCCACTTTTTCCTCTGCACATGTTCTATTGGTGAACAATGCCCCAGATAGTTTATTGTATGGCCCGTTAATGTAGTTATACCCAGTAATCAATCCCCACGCAAGCGCCTTTTCTCCAGCGTACATAATGTAACTTTTCCAGTCTCCTCTTCATATTCACAACCTCCCCAATCCCCTTATTAATTTAGTTGCCCTTCTTCTGAACCCTTTCCATTTCAAAGATGTCCTTTTTGTACACAGGATTCCAAAATTGCACTGCATATTCCAAATGAGGCCTTACCAATGCTTTGTAAAGAGGGAGAATTACATTTTCCTCCCTTGAATCCATACCATCAATGGTAACTTAATGTAAATTAAGTTACCCAGGGCTGTGGGACCTGGGAAATGGTCTGGGGAACATGTTCCAATATCCAGGACCTTCAAAACTCGATTTTACTCTCACGCGCGCTTCTTTCAAGCTCTCACGTTCGAACATTCGATAATTATCCCATAAATGACTTGCGGATTCGATATTTACTCGCGTATTGATATAATAGACATTTTACTTGCGGATTCGATATTCGATATTTACTCGCGTATTGGTATATAGACATTTTACTCGCGGATTCGATATTCATATTCACTTGTGTATTGGTAAATAACATTTACTACTACTCGCGATTCGATATTCGATATTTACTTACGTATTGGTAAAATAGACATTTACTTCTCGCATATTCTGTTAATTCAATATTTACTCTCGTATTGGTATATAGACATTTTACTCACATATTCGATAAACGTATTTACTCCGTATTGGTATAATGACATTTTACTCACATATTCGATATTACGATATTACTCGCGATTGGTATAATGACATTTACCCATATATTCGGTAATTCGATATTTACTCGCATATTGGTATCATAGACATTTTACTCACATATTCGTTAATTCGATATTTACTCGCGATGGTATAATAAGACATTTTACCACCCACTATTCGGTAATTCAATAGTTTACTCGCGTATTGGTATAATAGACTTTTACTCACAATTCGTTAATTCGATATTTACTCGCGTATTGGTATAATCGACATTTTACCCACATATTCGGTAATCGATATTTACTCCGTTATTGGTATAATAGACATTTTACTCCACATATTCGTTAATTCGATATTTAATCGCGTATTGGTATATAGACATTTTACTCGCATATTTGATATACTATAATTTACTCGCGCCTTTATAATAGAACATTTACTCTTACTCGCATACATTCGGAAATTCGCTATTTACTCGCGTATTGGATAAAGACATTTTACTTCGCATATTCGTTAATTCATATTTACTCGCCGTATTGGTATATAGACATTTTACTCACATATTCGATATTACTATATTTACTCGCGTATTGGTATAATAGACATTTTAACCCATATATTCGGTAAATTCGATATTACTACTCGCATATTGGTAAATAAAGTACATTTTACTCACATATTCGTTAATTCCGATATTTACTCGCTTATTGGTATAATAGAACATTTTACCCACATATCGTTAATTCGTATTTACAACACGCGTATTGGTATAATAGACATTTATACTCACATATTCGTTAATATTCGATATTTACTCACGTTATTGGTATAATAGACATTTTACCCCACAACCAATATTCGGTATATCGATATACTCGCGTATGGTATAATACACATTTTTACCACATATTCGTTATTCGATATTTACTCGCGTATTGGTATAATAGACATTTTACCCCACATATTCGGTAATTCGATATTTAACTCACGTATTGGTATAATACACATTTTACTCACATATTCGTTAATTCAATTACTCGCGTATGGATAATAGACTTTCCACATTTCGGTAATTCGATATTTACCTCGCGTATTGGTATAATAGACATTTTACTCACATATTCGGTAATTCGATATTTACTCCCGCGTATTTGGTATAATAGACATTTTACTCACTATCGGTAATTCGTATTTACTGCGTATTGGTATATAGACATTTTACTCACATATTCGGTAATCGATATTTACTCTCGCGTATGGTAAATAGACATTTTACTCACATATTCGACAATTCGATATTTACTCGCGTATTGGTAATAGACATTTTACTCACATCATATTCGAATCATATTTACTTGTACTTTACTACTGCGTATTGGTATATGACATTTTACTCACATATTCGGTAATTCGAATTTACTCGCGATTGGTATAATAGACATTTTACTCACATATTCGGTAATTCGATATTTACTCGCGTATTGGTATAATAGAACATTTTACCACATATTCGATAATACGATATTTACTCGCGTATTGGTATAATAACATTTTACCCATAGGTCGTTATTCCATATTTACTCCGTATTGGTATAATAGACATTTTACTCACATATTCGTTAATTCGATATTTACTCGCGTATTGGTATAATAGACATTTTACCCACATATTCGTTAATTCGATATTTACTCGCGTATGTTGGTATAATCACTTTTAACCCACATATTCGGTTAATTCGATATTTACTCGCGTATTGGTATAATAGACATTTTACCCAATATTCGGATATTGATATTTACTCGCGTATTGGTATATAGACATTTTACTCACATATTCGTTATTTCGATATTTTACTCGCGAATTGGTATAATAGACATTTTACTACACTATTTCGTTACTTCGATATTTACTCACGTATTGGTATAATAATAGACATTTTACTTACATATTCGTTAATTCGAATATTACTCGCATATTCGATAATTCGATATTTACTTTACTTGCGTATTGGTGGGGTATAATAGACATTTTACTCACATATTCGTTCTTCTTCGATATTTACTCACGTATTGGTATAATGACATGTTACTCACTTATTCGTTAATTCGATATTTACTCGCTTATTGGTATAATAAACATTGTTACTCACATATTCGATAATACGATTTTACTCGCGTATTGGTTATAGACATTTTACTCACATATTCGATAATACGATATTTACTCACGTATTGTTAATAGACATTTTACTCACAATTCGATAATCGATATTTACTACGCGTATTGTTATAAATAACTTTTACCCAATATATTTTTCGAATATTCTATCTTACCGCGTATTGGTATAATAACATTTACTCAACATATTCGTTAATCGATATTTACTCGCTATTGGTTATAATAGACTATTTTACCCCATATTCGGTAATTCGATATTTACTCGCGTATTGGTATAAAGACATTTTACCCCCATATTCGGTAATTCGATATTTACTCGCGTATTGGTAATAATAGACATTTTACTCACATATTCGTAATTCGAATATTACTCGCGTATTGGTATAATAGACATTTTACTCACATATTCGTTACTTCGATATTCACTCCACGTATTGGTATAATAGACATTTTACTTACATAGTTCCGTTAATTCGATATTTACTCACGTATTGGTATAATAGACATTTTACTCACATATTCGTTAATTGATATTTTACTCGTGTATTGGTATAATAGACATTTACACACATATTCGTTATTTGATATTTACTCGCGTATTGGTATATAGATTTTACTTACATATTCGTTAATTCGATTTACTATACGTATTGGTATATAGACATTTTACTCACATATTCGATAATTCGATATTTACCTCGCGTATTGGTAATAATAGACATTTAACTCACATATTCGTTATTTGATATTTACTCCGCGTATTGGTATAAATGCATCTTGTACCCAATATTCGGTAATTCGATATTAACTCGCTATTGGTATAATAGACATTTTACCCACATTTCGGTAATTCGATATTAACTCGCGTATTGGTATAATAGACATTTACTCACATATTCGTTAATTCGATATTTACTACCGTCGTATTGGTATAATGACATTTTACTCACATATCGTTACTTCTATATTTCACTCACGTATTGTATAATAGACATTTTACTACATATTCGTTAATTCGATATTTACTCCGTATTGGTATAATAGCATTTACTCACATTCGTTATTCGATATTTACTACTCGTGTATTGGTATAATAGACATTTTACACACATATTCGTTATTGATATTTACTTACGTATTGGTATAATAGACATTTTACTTACATATCATCTATTATTCGATATTTCCTCACGTTTGGTATAATAGACATTTTACTCACATATTCGATAATTCATATTTACTACTCGCGTATATTGGTTATACATGACATTG